>OZ012735.1:256674010-256703950 GCA_963859935.3 Lathyrus sativus | reverse complement strand
AAACGATCATAACTGGAGTTCCGGAAATCCGTTTGAGGCGTTATAAAAATCGCCGGAAAGCTAAGGGAGAGAGCTACGACTTTCGTGTTGGAGTCGAAGTCAGATTCGGAGCCCAAAATTCCAGAATTCCGTTTGAAGTTACTGCATTTGAATTTTATTTAGTGTTGGGTCATGTATTGGGCCTGGGTTATGTTTTCGACCCAGTTGGGTTATGACCCGAATTTGCTTTATTTTTAAAGGAAAAATACTCGTGTTACTGTTCACCTAGTTACATTTTCACGAAAAATACATTCGGAGCTTTGAGAGAACCATGGAGAGCTAATTCCTTAGAGTCATTCTGCTGTAATCGCGTTCCAACGCTTTGAGGTTTTTACTTTATCAATCTAATTCGTTTCTCTTAAACACTATTCTATGAATTGCTTTTGCTTAATCTGTTAGTTTATAGAATTGTTTTGATTAAATTCGTATGATTGCATCCTTAGCTTTTATTCGTCGTTACGTCGCTTTGTCGTTAATTCGTGTTTATAATTCGTGTTTGCTTAATTCACGAAAACTTAATCCGTTTGCTTAATTTGGAATATAGGATTGTTAATCTAGTTTATGTTCTTTTGCGCTTGTTAATTGACATAGGAATCGAATAGAGATCGAAATCGCTTAGGAAATTGGTAAGGTAGAAACCCGTGATAAGCCGGAACCGAAAACAGTATATTGACTTATTTTGATAATCACTTATTTTAACCGCTTAATTGCATTTTCTTTATTTATCCGATCAGAAACCAAACCAACTCCCCCTCCATTTCGAATTTGGTAGATTAATCACATAAAAGAATCCTTGAGACGATATCCGAGTTGAATTGTCGCTGTATTATGTTTTCATCCAAAACACTCGTTTGATCCGCGAGCGACAACTGATCAATGAGCTAGCCCTCCACGACGGAGAGATGGATTGGGCCGACCCCGTGTGATGAGCGGGACTGAGCAATATATATATATATATATATATATATATATATATATATATATATATATATATATATATATATATATATATATATATATATATATATATATATATATATATATATATATATATATATATATATATATATATATATATATATATAATATTATATATATAAATATATATATATATATATATATATATATAGATAAGAATCTTAATCGGTTGAGTAAGTCAATAAAATAATTAATTATATTTAATAATTAATTATTTAATTGAATATGTGCTTAAATTTAAGTGGATGTCAAGATAATCCATTTCGAAATAATGAGAATTCTAAATGATTATCATTCTATATATAGGCTATGATCTCAAGATTACCTCTTTTTATCCCCATTCGAAGAGTTTTCAAGACATTACGAGTACCGGTTGAGAAAAATCGACAAGCCAACCAGTGTCAAACACTTGTCTGTACACTTTTGTATTTTAGAATTATCGTTGTCATTGTCTAAAAATCTTTCTCATTATATTCGTTAAGGTATTCCTATAATCATTAATATCAAAATGTCATAGATCCTAAGGTTTGTGTCCATGGGGAGACGCTTAAGCGCTCCCAGCGTGATGAGTGATCAGTGCATATTTATGCACTTTCTCCTATATTTTTACTATGACATTTCATTACTTTATCTTGATTATTTTTATGTTTTATTTTGTTTTTATATTTTTTTTTATTTTTGGCTTAATTTGATTTCCGCACTTATTTTTCAGCTTTAGCAGTCTGCACGGAAACGATCATAACTGGAGTTCCGGAAATCCGTTTGAGGCGTTATAAAACTCGCCGGAAAGCTAAGGGAGAGAGCTACGACTTTCATGTTGGAGTCGAAGTCAGATTCGGAGCCCAAAATTCCAGAATTCCGTTTGAAGTTACTGCATTTGAATTTTATTTTAGTGTTGGGTCATGTATTGGGCCTGGGTTATGTTTTCGACCCAGTTGGGTTATGACCCGAATTTGCTTTATTTTTAAAGGAAAAATACTCGTGTTACTGTTCACCTAGTTACATTTTCACGAAAAATACATTCGGAGCTTTGAGAGAACCATGGAGAGCTAATTCCTTAGAGTCATTCTGCTGTAATCGCGTTCCAACGCTTTGAGGTTTTTACTTTATCAATCTAATTCGTTTCTCTTTAAACACTATTCTATGAATTGCTTTTGCTTAATCTGTTAGTTTATAGAATTGTTTTGATTAAATTCGTATGATTGCATCCTTAGCTTTTATTCGTCGTTACGTCGCTTTGTCGTTAATTCGCGTTTATAATTCGTGTTTGCTTAATTCACGAAAACTTAATCCGTTTCCTTAATTTGGAATATAGGATTGTTAGTCTAGTTTATGTCTTTTGCGCTTGTTAATTGACATAGGAATCGAATAGAGATCGAAATCGCTTAGGAAATTGGTAATGTAGAAACCCGTGATAAGCCGGAACCGAAAACAGTAGATTGACTTATTTTGATAATCACTTATTTTAACCGCTTAATTGCATTTTCTTTATTTATCCGATCAGAAACCAAACCAACTCCCCCTCCATTTCGAATTTGGTAGATTAATCACATAAAAGAATCCTTGAGACGATATCCGAGTTGAATTGTCGTTGTATTATGTTTTCGTCAAAAACACTCGTTTTGATCCGCGCGCGACAACTGATCAATGAACTAGGCCCTCCACGACGGAGAGATGGATTGGGCCGACCCCGTGTGATGAGCGGGACAGAGCAATATATATATATATATATATATATATATATATATATATATATATATATATATATATATATATATATATATATATATATATATATATATATATATATATATATATATATATATATATATATATATATATATATATATATATAGATATATATATATATATATATATATATATATATATATATATATATATATATATATATATATATATATATATATATATATATATAAATATATATATATATAATATTATATATATATAAATATATATATATATATATATATATATATATATATATATATATATATATATATATATATATATAATATTATATATATATATATATATATATATATATATATATATATATATATATATATATATATATATATATATATATATATATATATATATATATATATATATATATATATATATATATATATATATATATATATATATATATATATATATATATATATATATATATATATATATATATATATATATATATATATATATATATATATATATATATATAGATAGATAGATAGATAAGAATCTTAATCGGTTGAGTAAGTCATTAAAATAATTAATTATATTTAATAATTAATTATTTAATTGAATATGTGCTTAAATTTAAGTGGATGTCAAGATAATCCATTTCGAAATAATGAGAATTCTAAATGATTATTATTCTATATATAGGCTATGATCTCAAATATATCATCCTATAAGAAGATTACCTCTTTTTATCCCCATTCGAAGAGTTTTCAAGACATTACGAGTACCGGTTGAGAAAAATCCACAAGCCAACCAGTGTCAAACACTTGTCTGTACACTTTTGTATTTTAGAATTATCGTTGTCATTGTCTAAAAATCTTTCTCATTATATTCGTTAAGGTATTCCTATAATCATTAATATCAAAATGTCATAGATCATAAGGTTTGTGTCCATGGGGAGACGCTTAAGCGCTCCCAGCGTGATGAGTGATCAGTGCATATTTATGCACTTTCTCCTATATTTTTACTATGACATTTCTTTACTTTATCTTGATTATTTTTATGTTTTATTTTGTTTTGATATTTTATTTTATTTTTGGCTTAATTTGATTTCCGCACTTATTTTTCAGCTTTAGCAGTCTGCACGGAAACGATCATAACTGGAGTTCCGGAAATCCGTTTGAGGCGTTATAAAAATCGCCGGAAAGCTAAGGGAGAGAGCTACGACTTTCGTGTTGGAGTCGAAGTCAGATTCGGAGCCCAAAATTCCAGAATTCCGTTTGAAGTTACTGCATTTGAATTTTATTTTAGTGTTGGGTCATGTATTGGGCCTGGGTTATGTTTTCGACCCAGTTGGGTTATGACCCAAATTTGCTTTATTTCTAAAGGAAAAATACTCGTGTTACTGTTCACCTAGTTACATTTTCACGAAAAATACATTCGGAGCTTTGAGAGAACCATAGAGAGCTAATTCCTTAGAGTCATTCTGCTGTAATCGCGTTCCAACGCTTTGAGGTTTTTACTTTATCAATCTAATTCGTTTCTCTTTAAACACTATTCTATGAATTGCTTTTGCTTAATCTGTTAGTTTATAGAATTGTTTTGATTAAATTCGTATGATTGCATCCTTAGCTTTTATTCGTCGTTACGTCGCTTTGTCGATAATTCGCGTTTATAATTCGTGTTTGCTTAATTCACGAAAACTTAATCCGTTTCCTTAATTTGGAATATAGGATTGTTAGTCTAGTTTATGTCTTTTGCGCTTGTTAATAGACATAGGAATCGAATAGAGATCGAAATCGCTTAGGAAATTGGTAATGTAGAAACCCGTGATAAGCCGGAACCGAAAACAGTAGATTGACTTATTTTGATAATCACTTATTTTAACCGCTTAATTGCATTTTCTTTATTTATCTGATCAGAAACCAAACCAACTCCCCCTCCATTTCGAATTTGGTAGATTAATCACATAAAAGAATCCTTGAGACGATATCCGAGTTGAATTGTCGTTGTATTATGTTTTCATCAAAAACACTCGTTTTGATCCGCGCGCGACAACTGATCAATGAACTAGGCCCTCCACGACGGAGAGATGGATTGGGCCGACCCCGTGTGATGAGCGGGACAGAGCAATATATATATATATATATATATATATATATATATATATATATATATATATATATATATATATATATATATATATATATATATATATATATATATAATATTATATATATATATAAATATATATATATATATATATATATATATATATATATGTAATATTATATATATATATATATAGATAAGAATCTTAATCGGTTGAGTAAGTAAATAAAATAATTAATTATATTTAATAATTAATTATTTAATTGAATATGTGCTTAAATATAAGTGGATGTCAAGATAATCCATTTCGAAATAATGAGAATTCTAAATGATTATCATTCTATATATAGACTATGATCACAAATATATCACCCTATAAGAAGATTATCTCTTTTTATCCCCATTCGAAGAGTTTTCAAGACATTACGAGTACCGGTTGAGAAAAATCCACAAGCCAACCAGTGTCAAACACTTGTCTGTACACTTTTGTATTTTAGAATTATCGTTGCCATTGTCTAAAAATCTTTCTCATTATATTCTTTAAGGTATTCCTATAATCATTAATATCAAAATGTCATAGATCCTAAGGTTTGTGTCCATGGGGAGACGCTTAAGCGCTCCTAGCGTGATGAGTGATCAGTGCATATTTATGCACTTTATCCTATATTTTTACCTAGGAATTTCTTTACTTTATCTTGATTATTTTTATGTTTTATTTTGTTTTTATATTTTATTTTATTTTTGGCTTAATTTGATTTCCGCACTTATTTTTCAGCTTTAGCAGTCTGCACGGAAACGATCATAACTGGAGTTATGGAAATCCGTTTGAGACGTTCTAAAATTTGCCGGAAAGCTAAGAGAGAGAGAGCTACGACTTTCTTGTTGGAGTCGAAGTCAGATTCGGAGCCCAAAATTCCAGAATTCCGTTTGAAGTTACTGCATTAGCATTTTATTTTAGTGTTGGGTCATGTATTGGGCCTGGGTTATGTTTTCGACCCAGTTGGGTTATGACCCGAATTTGCTTCCTTTTTAAAGGAAAAATACTCATGTTACTGTTCACCTAGTTACATTTTCAAGAAAAATACATTCGGAGCTTTGAGAGAACCATGGAGAGCTAATTCCTTAGAGTCATTCTGCTGTAATCGCGTTCCAACGCTTTGAGGTTTTTACTTTATCAATCTAATTCGTTTCTCTTTAAACACTATTCTATGAATTGCTTTTGCTTAATCTGTTAGTTTATAGAATTGTTTTGATTAAATTCGTATGATTGCATCCTTAGCTTTTATTCGTCGTTACGTCGCTTTGTCGTTAATTCGTGTTTATAATTCGTGTTTGCTTAATTCACGAAAACTTAATCCGTTTGCTTAATTTGGAATATAGGATTGTTAATCTAGTTTATGTCTTTTGCGCTTGTTAATTGACATAGGAATCGAATAGAGATCGAAATCGCTTAGGAAATTGGTAAGGTAGAAACCCGTGATAAGCCGGAACCGAAAACAGTAGATTGACTTATTTTGATAATCACTTATTTTAACCGCTTAATTGCATTTTCTTTATTTATCCGATCAGAAACCAAACCAACTCCCCCTCCATTTCGAATTTAGTAGATTAATCACATAAAAGAATCCTTGAGACGATATCCGAGTTGAATTGTCGCTGTATTACGTTTTCATCAAAAACACTCGTTTTGATCCGCGAGCGACAACTGTTCAATGAGCTAGGCCCTCCACGACGGAGAGATGGATTGGGCCGACCCCGTGTGATGAGCGGGACAGAGCAATATATATATATATATATATATATATATATATATATATATATATATATATATATATATATATATATATATATATATATATATATATATATATATATATATATATATATATATATATATATATATATATATATATATATATATATATATATATATATATATATATATATATATATATATATATATATATATATATATATATATATATATATATATATATATATATATATATATATATATATATATATATATATATATATATATATATATATATATATATATATATATATATATATATATATATATATATATATATATATATATATATATATATATATATAAATAAGAATCTTAATCGGTTGAGTAAGTAAATAAAATAATTAATTATATTTAATAATTAATTATTTAATTGAATATGTGCTTAAATATAAGTGGATGTCAAGATAATCCATTTCGAAATAATGAGAATTCTAAATGATTATCATTCTATATATAGACTATGATCACAAATATATCATCCTATAAGAAGATTATCTCTTTTTATCCCCATTCGAAGAGTTTTCAAGACATTACGAGTACCGGTTGAGAAAAATCCACAAGCCAACCAGTGTCAAACACTTGTCTGTACACTTTTGTATTTTAGAATTATCGTTGCCATTGTCTAAAAATCTTTCTCAATATATTCGTTAAGGTATTCCTATAATCATTAATATCAAAATGTCATAGATCCTAAGGTTTGTGTCCATGGGGAGACGCTTAAGCGCTCCCAGCGTGATGAGTGATCAGTGCATATTTATGCACTTTCTCCTATATTTTTACTTAGGCATTTCTTTACTTTATCTTGATTATTTTTATGTTTTATTTTGTTTTTATATTTTATTTTATTTTTGGCTTAATTTGATTTTTTCGCACTTATTTTTCAGCTTTAGCAGTCTGCACGGAAACGATCATAACTGGAGTTCCGGAAATCCGTTTGAGGCGTTCTAAGATTCGCCGGAAAGCTAAGAGAGAGAGCTACGACTTTCGTGTTGGAGTCGAAGTCAGATCCGGAGCCCAAAATTCCAGTATTCCGTTTGAAGTTACTGCATTAGAATTTTATTTTAGTGTTGGGTCATGTATTGGGCCTGGGTTATGTTTTCGACCCAGTTGGGTTATGACCCGAATTTGCTTTCTTTTTAAAGGAAAAATACTCGTGTTACTGTTCACCTAGTTACATTTTCACGAAAAATACATTCAGAGCTTTGAGAGAACCATGGAGAGCTAATTCCTTAGAGTCATTCTGTTGTAATCGCGTTCCAACGCTTTGAGGTTTTTACTTTGTCAATCTAATTCGTTTCTCTTTAAACACTATTCTATAAATTCCTTTTGCTTAATCTGTTAGTTTATAGAATTGTGTTGATTAAATTTGTATGATTGCATCCTTAGCTTTTATTCGTCGTTACGTCGTTTTGTCGTTAATTCGCGTTTATAATTCGTGTTTGCTTAATTCACGAAAACTTAATCCGTTTGCTTAATTTGGAATATAGGATTGTTAATCTAGTTTATGTCTTTTGCGCTTGTTAATTGACATAGGAATCGAATAGACATCGAAATCGCTTAGGAAATTGGTAAGGTAGAAACCCGTGATAAGCCGGAACCGAAAACAGTAGATTGACTTATTTTGATAATCACTTATTTTAACCGCTTAATTGCATTTTCTTTATTTATCCGATCAGAAACTAAACCAACTCCCCCTCCATTTCGAATTTGGTAGATTAATCACATAAAAGAATCCTTGAGACGATATCCCAGTTGAATTGTCGTTGTATTACGTTTTCATCAAAAACACTCGTTTTGATCCGCGAGCGACAACTGATCAATGAGCTAGGCCCTCCACGACGGAGAGATGGATTGGGCCGACCCCGTGTGATGAGCGGGACAGAGCAATATATATATATATATATATATATATATATATATATATATATATATATATATATATATATATATATATATATATATATATATATATATATATATATATATATATATATATATATATATATATATATATATATATATATATATATATATATATATATATATATATATATATAAAATATATATATATATATATATATATATATATATATATATATATATATATATATATATATATATATATATATATATATATATATATATATATATATAAGAATCTTAATCGGTAAGTAAGTAAATTAAATAATTAATTATATTTAATAATTAATTATTTAATTGAATATGTGCTTAAATATAAGTGGATGTCAAGATACACTACAAGAAAAACAATGGATTGTGACAGTTATTTTGACAGGTTACGACGGTTAAAATCACCATTAATTACATTCTACGACGGTCGTAGTACCGTCGCAGAAACGTGCGTCCCCAGGCTGTTTAGCGACGGTTGTCAAAACCGTCACACCAACCGTCGTTATATTTCACGACGGGCTGGAACTGACCTAAACTGGAGATGGCGACGGTTAAAGACTGTCGATACTAGCCTTTTGATTTTTGTTTTCATTGTTGATTGTGACGGTTTAAAACTGTCATGAATTCTATTTCGCGACTGGTTGGAACTGACATAAACTGGAAATGGCAACAGTTAAATACTGTCGTGAATATTCTTTTGATTTTTGTTATCATTCACTACAAAAAAATGGGCAAGTTACGACGATTAAAATTGGTAAGTTACGGCGGTTTAAACCGCCACAAATTGCTAGTCACGACGGTTTTATTTCTGTCACGGAAACGCGTGCCCCAGGCTGATTCGCCATCGTTCTGAGTTGCGACGGTCAGGAAATTGACATAAATTGAAAATTGCGGCGGTTACAACTGCCATTAAATAATTTTGTTTTTTTATCCAATGATAAAACCGTAGGTATTTCCAAAGGTAAATCTGTAGGATATGATTATTTTGCAGGTAATTCCACAGCTAATATATTTCTAAAATTAAAAAAAAATAGTTTCTTAAATTAAAAATGCATTGTCCTTCATCAACAAACTTGTAGTGGCTTGGCTTGTAGTGGTTCCTTATAGGAACAAACAGTTTAAGATCATTCTCTAGTACTCACAAATTTTCAAATTAGAAATACCATCCATTTCAATACTCAAATTTACTTTTTCAATCAACATCTCTTCACATAGAAAATATTTATACTTTAGCAACATAAATACATGTTTAAAACCTTTAACCTAACTGATGTTCCCTAATAAACACATAATTTTTTCATTAGCTGCAGATGCTTCAACAAATTGAGCCACACAACACTCAATGCAACTATTAGCAGATGCAACTATTAGCAGATGCAAAAAACATTTCTTCTCCTTGAAAGCCTTTTTGAGTGTATCCTTAAAACCATCTAGCTGGTTCAATAACTCTAACATGGTCCTTTGAGTTTCACGTTCTCCACTTGAGTGAGCATCAGACCTGTAAGGTATATTAAAAATTAAGCTCATGAATACGGGGAAAAATATTTGAATGTGTTCCATAAAACTCATAAAACACCAACTTTAATGATAAGAGCAACATTGTCCTATCAAATAAAGTTATGTAAGAGGAAACATATCACCAACATCAATGATTAAAGTATTATAACACTGACCCAATGAATAGAAAAATTGGAGATGTTCATCATTGAATTTTGCGATGAGATAGATGAAGCAAATGGGAAAAGTATTATAACACCGACCCAATGAATAGAAAAATTGGAGATGTTCATCATTAACCTATTCTTAAACTTCCAGCAGGTATTATTATCATGCAACTTCAGCTTAAACATGATAAGTTTTACATACACAAATAATAATGAATAATTCTAGAAGAAAGTGTTCTTAAACTTGAGTATTTTGACGGCTCTCATGATTTCCCTTGAGAATTGTAATTCTATCCCTATAACGTACTTTCAGTGCCACCAAAAGTGAAACAGTCTCCACTAAATAGTGTCCACGATCTACGCCAGCATTATAACAAGTATAGACACACTGATAATTGATATAGACACGGTCAGCATAAGTATAAACAAAATGACAATTGATATTAGGGAACTTCACTACACATTAACATTAATAGATTATCAATGTAAATCTCTTTACATGTATAATAATGTTAGGGAAGAAGCAATTAGAATTGAACCTGTTGCAAATGAGATCCTATTCTCTCATAAAATTGATATACTCATATTAAACCTGAGAGGAGTATGCAATATTATCTCCTTCATATTCATAATCCTGTAAAAGAAACTCCACCGGTAAGATTCTTGCTAATTTCCAGCTAGAATATATGTGGTCATATTATTTCATCATGGATAATAAGAACATCATTTTGAAACATGAAATTAAGTACCAATTCCACTTGTATATTCTTTTTGTTTCTTCCAGTCCAAAAGCTTGCACTGAAAGCTAGTGGTACAGATTGAAATACAGAGCAGAGCTTTCCAAGTTTTTTTATCTAAGATCTAAGAAATGCAAAATGTTTAAAAAGATTATAATTAACATTAAAGAATAACATCAATATAAATTTTTAGTACTGTCAACATCACAAAAATAGTCAAATCTTTTGAGAAGAAAGATAGTTTAATACTGCAAAAAAAAAAAATTGGGGGATATAAATCCCATAAGGTGGACTACAAAAATATAATGTAACTTACTATAATAGATTAACTACATCTACATATACATACCTTCACCCAAATAGCCGAAGGCTCCAATAATCCCTCCAAATAAAAGTGGCGTAAATGGCATATCATATTTGAGTATTCCATAAAATAAACCTATATTAAAGAAACAATTAAGAATACGATGAATTAAGACACAAAAATATGTAATAAAAAGCAATGGAATGAGATAAAGTTTGTCAATCCAAATTCTTGTTCCATGTTACTCATCATGATAATTGGAGCCCATATTCTTAAAAGAATTCATGCCACTAGTATTTATCTTTATGCAACTACTACCTCAAAGAAAATTTATACTATTAAAGATATTCATAACCAAAACCAAAGTCAATAAAACCTCCATACCTTTACTTTTCTCTAGACACTTTTGTACCTCATGATACAAGAAACCACTCTTAAAAAATTATAACTTAGTAAAATTACCAGTAACAATTTTCAATTCCAAGAAGCCAAATCTTTTCAAATAGTCCATCCTTTAAAACAATAAGTTAATCTCAGGCGACAAATGAGCCTACAAAAATCAATTAAATAGAGTTTTCAGTTTTTACAACAATAAATTTTAATTTATAAGCAACACAGGTTATTTCAAATTCAAACCATAATGAAACCAATAAAATGAATTAGGCATACATAGTTAGAGTAAAAGAATTATCTATGACAATATTTTTCAAGCCTTGCAAGAGTGAGATACTATTTAAGAACCAATGTCACGTAAATAAATGACACATGAATAAGAGAAGAGATGTATGTGGAACATTAAAACATCATAGGTTGTTAAAATTTCTTACCTCCACTGGAAATTGTTTAGAGAGCATACATGAGAACTTAATATCATAAGCTGGAAACATGTTGTGTTTACTTAGTAGGACCCATAGGGACTTACAGTGGTATGTGTTGTGTTAAAGAAAAGTTCCAAATTGGATGTCTCAGATTCAGTAATGTTTCAAGTTAATTAACCACCACATCATAGATGAAACAGAGGAAATTGATAGATAAAATGACATCATAGTAAAAAGTTTCAAGCTCATTACCAAAGGTGCCCTTCCATCATAATCTAGCTTTTTAGCTCCAGCTCGAATCAAACTTTTTAGCTGATACATATCACCATTAAAAGCTGCTCTATTGACCTTCAAAGCAAGTTCAGATTCTAGCTTTCCAATATGAAATGTGATATCTAACTCCAATTGCTTACCTCTAATAGACTCTTTTCCCTATAAAAATGAGATATTTAGCTGTCTCGTGATCAAAATATAATAAAACTGTATAATCCAAAAATGAGTAAACTGGCACATCCCTGCCGTGTTCAACTAGAGTCTAGAGAGTAGCATAATATATTTAACTCATCTCAGAGACTCTATTAAAGGGGAAATGATGTCAAAACTAATATAAATGACACAATTACCTCTACAAGGTTGTCTAATACTTTCTTCCCATCATAAAAGTGTATATCTAGGATACTTGAAAATGATTGTTTATCTAGCCACAGGACCCTACATAGTTCACAAACACGGAATGTATATGGCTGAGGAATGTTGCAAAGAATATATATTTCTCCAAATGAACTGTTGCGCTCTAAAAGTGAAACAGTTTCTTCAGACCCGTCTTCAGCTGTGCCTACTTGCTCCTGCATTGAAACAGTTTTGGGCATTCAATAAACATAAATAGGAATTCATCTTCAGTACGTGTTCATAGTACCTGCATGCTTAAGTTATTTTCATGCTGTTTAGAGCGAACTGTTGATGCAAAAACAAAGAAAATTAACCCTAGACACATCAAATGTTACATATCAAATTTACATTTTATATTGTTATGCGAACATTATGAAGAACTCGAGACAACACCGAAACACACTACATATCAAAACAGCCCCTACACAAAAACAATCTCAGCTTGAGTCTATACACACATTAACCTAATAGCTTATGGAAACAGTTTATCTAGTGATATCAAATTATAACTTATATGAAGACAGTTTGAAATTATTTTATTTTTTGTTATGCAAGTATTTATTGCATAAGCACTTACATGATAAGAGCTTATGTTACCAAATAGGGCATAAACTTCATAACTTTAACTACAACAAACAAGGTTACAAATTTCAAGAGGAGAAAACATGCATACCAGTGATAACAAACAAGTGATCTCGACCACCAGAACGGTTCCAAGCTTGAGTTTTCTTCACAAAATTAATAACCTCCCTCTGCCTCTGGTAATCCTCGTTCCCAACCTTCTTCCTGAAGACTCCTTTAATCGTACCCAGTTGCAATTCAGCGCTGAGAGTAGCAAAAAATGGAACAAAGACCACATCAGCGTCACGTGCGTCAAGAACCCGTTTTGCAAACGACCTAGATCGTAATCGAGGAGGAGTCATAAGATCCCCATGATCCAGTACTCCACACTATACTGTTTAATAATTGGATTCTCCGGATACGGTGGAATTTCTAGGGTTTTACCCAAATTGGTGGATCGAATTTTCACGGTCTGCGTCACTGCCGATACGAGAATCAGCGTCGAAGAACAGTAGCGGTTAAGGGGGCCGTAGTTGAGGGATTTGGGGAGGTCGGCGATGTAGACGTTGATGTCAGAAGAGGTGAGGGGTTGAAGAGGGAGAGAACGGTGTGAGATGGTTGTGGTGGTGGTGGAGGAAGAGAAAAAGAAAGCGAGAGAGAAAATGGAGATGACAGCAAAGAAAAGGAAAAGTGTGGAAATGGAGAAAGGCGCATTGTTATTGTTCCTCGGAATTGGAGGCATTGCTATGTTGTGATTGTGTTTCAGTATTTCAAATTGGGCAGTTTCAGAAATGGAGAAAGGAGCGTTGTATATAAAACTCAATATAAAACATTTATATATATATATATATATATATATATATAATATATATATATATATATATATATATATATATATATATATATATATTTATATATATATATATATATAGTATATATATATATATATATATATATATATATATATATATATATATATATATATATATATATATATATATATATATATATATATCATAATTAATTTTAATAAAAGTTAACTATCTATATAATAAAATAGAAAATATTTTACTATTATTTAGACAAAAATATTAAGCTACAATGTCATGAAAATTATAATAATTATTTACTAAAGTAATTAATAAAATTGAAAAAGTTAAAAAATAAAAATGAAAGAAAAAACATAAAAAATTAAAGGAATAAAAAAAATAGTGATTATGATTGGCTAAAGTAATTGCGACAGTTCGCCCTAACTGTCGCGAATGTGGAAAGAGGGCGGTTCTTTCGTAATTGTCGCATTATTTTATACAACATGTCTAAAAAATTTGCGACGGTTGGCTCAAACCGTCGTGAGAACTGTCGTAGTTCAGGAATAAGGACAACTTTTTGATAACTGTCGCAAAATATCTACGACAGTTGACCCTAACTATCGTGACAACCCGTCGCAATCCAGGAATAAGGACGGTTTTGTAATAACTGTCGCAACTCAAGTGTCGTAAATCTCTTTTTTTCTTGTAGTGATAATCCATTTCGAAATAATGAGAATTCTAAATGATTATCATTCTATATATAGGCTATGATCTCAAATATATCATCCTATAAGAAGATTATCTCTTTTTATCCCCATTCGAAGAGTTTTCAAGACATTACGAGTACCGGTTGAGAAAAATCCACAAGCCAACCAGTGTCAAACACTTGTCTGTACACTTTTGTATTTTAGAATTATCGTTGTCATTGTCTAAAAATCTTTCTCATTATATTCGTCAAGGTATTCCTATAATCATTAATATCAAAATGTCATAGATCCTAAGGTTTGTGTCCATGGGGAGACGCTTAAGCGCTCCCTGCGTGATGCGTGATCAGTGCATATTTATGCACTTTCTCCTATATTTTTACTTAGGCATTTCTTTACTTTGTCTTGATTATTTTTATGTTTTATTTTGTTTTTATATTTTATTTTATTTTTGGCTTAATTTGATTTCCGCACTTATTTTTCAACTTTAGCAGTCTGCACGGAAACGATCATAACTCGAGTTCCGGGAATCCGTTTGAGGCGTTCTAAAAATCTCCGGAAAGCTAAGAGAGAGAGCTACGACGTTCGTGTTGGAGTCGAAGTCAGATTCGGTGCCCAAAATTCTAGAATTCTGTTTGAAGTTAATGCATTAGAATATTATGTTAGTGTTGGGTCATGTATTGGGCCTCGGTTATGTTTTCGACCCAGTTGGGTTATGACCCGAATTTGCTTTCTTTTTAAAGGAAAAATACTCGTGTTACTGTTCACCTAGTTACATTTTCACGAAAAATACATTCGGAGCTTTGAGAGAACCATGGAGAGCTAATTCCTTAGAGTCATTCTGCTGTAATCGCGTTCCAACGCTTTGAGGTTTTTACTTTATCAATCTAATTCGTTTCTCTTTAAACACTATTCTATGAATTGCTTTTGCTTAATCTGTTAGTTTATAGAATTGTTTTGATTAAATTCGTATGATTGCATCCTTAGCTTTTATTCGCCGTTACGTCGCTTTGTCGTTAATTCGCGTTTATAATTCGTGTTTGCTTAATTCATGAAAACTTAATCCGTTTGCTTAATTTGGAATATAGGATTGTTAATCTAGTTTATGTCTTTTGCGCCTGTTAATTGACATAGGAATCGAATAGAGATCGAAATCGCTTAGGAAATTGGTAAGGTAGAAACCCGTGATAAGCCGGAACCGAAAACAGTAGATTGACTTATTTTGATAATCACTTATTTTAACCGCTTAATTGCATTTTCTTTATTTATCCGATCAGAAACCAAAGCAACTCCCCCTCCATTTCAAATTTGGTAGATTAATCACATAAAAGAATCCTTGAGACGATATCCGAGTTGAATTGTCGCTGTATTACGTTTTCATCAAAAACACTCGTTCTGATCCGCGCGCGACAGTTGATCAATGAGCTAGGCCCTCCACGACGGAGAGATGGATTGGGCCGACCCCGTGTGATGAGCGGGACAGAGCAATATATATAGAATCTTAATCGGTTGAGTAAGTCAATAAAATAATTAATTATATTTAATAATTAATTATTTAATTGAATATGTGCTTAAATTTAAGTGGATGTCAAGATAATCCATTTCGAAATAATGAGAATTTTAAATGATTATCATTCTATATATAGGCTATGATCTCAAATATATCATCCTATAAGAAGATTATCTCTTTTTATCCCCATTCGAAGAGTTTTCAAGACATTACGAGTACCGGTTGAGAAAAATCCACAAGCCAACCAGTGTCAAACACTTGTCTGTACACTTTTGTATTTTAGAATTATCGTTGCCATTGTCTAAAAATCTTTCTCATTATATTCGTCAAGGTATTCCTATAATCATTAATATCAAAATGTCATAGATCCTAAGGTTTGTGTCCATGGGGAGACGCTTAAGCGCTCCCAGCGTGATGAGTGATCAGTGCATATTTATGCACTTTCTCCTATATTTTTACTTAGGCATTTCTTTACTTTATCTTGATTATTTTTATGTTTTATTTTGTTTTTATATTTTTATTTTATTTTTGGCTTAATTTGATTTCCGCACTTATTTTTCAACTTTAGCAGTCTGCACGGAAACGATCATAACTCGAGTTCCGGGAATCCGTTTGAGGCGTTCTAAAAATCTCCGGAAAGCTAAGAGAGAGAGCTACGACGTTCGTGTTGGAGTCGAAGTCAGATTCGGTGCCCAAAATTCTAGAATTCTGTTTGAAGTTAATGCATTAGAATATTATGTTAGTGTTGGGTCATGTATTGGGCCTCGGTTATGTTTTCGACCCAGTTGGGTTATGACCCGAATTTGCTTTCTTTTTAAAGGAAAAATACTCGTGTTACTGTTCACCTAGTTACATTTTCACGAAAAATACATTCGGAGCTTTGAGAGAACCATGGAGAGCTAATTCCTTAGAGTCATTCTGCTGTAATCGCGTTCCAACGCTTTGAGGTTTTTACTTTATCAATCTAATTCGTTTCTCTTTAAACACTATTCTATGAATTGCTTTTGCTTAATCTGTTAGTTTATAGAATTGTTTTGATTAAATTCGTATGATTGCATCCTTAGCTTTTATTCGCCGTTACATCGCTTTGTCGTTAATTCGCGTTTATAATTCGTGTTTGCTTAATTCATGAAAACTTAATCCGTTTGCTTAATTTGGAATATAGGATTGTTAATCTAGTTTATGTCTTTTGCGCCTGTTAATTGACATAGGAATCGAATAGAGATCGAAATCGCTTAGGAAATTGGTAAGGTAGAAACCCGTGATAAGCCGGAACCGAAAACAGTAGATTGACTTATTTTGATAATCACTTATTTTAACCGCTTAATTGCATTTTCTTTATTTATCCGATCAGAAACCAAAGCAACTCCCCCTCCATTTCAAATTTGGTAGATTAATCACATAAAAGAATCCTTGAGACGATATCCGAGTTGAATTGTCGCTGTATTACGTTTTCATCAAAAACACTCGTTCTGATCCGCGCGCGACAGTTGATCAATGAGCTAGGCCCTCCACGACGGAGAGATGGATTGGGCCGACCCCGTGTGATGAGCGGGACAGAGCAATATATATAGAATCTTAATCGGTTGAGTAAGTCAATAAAATAATTAATTATATTTAATAATTAATTATTTAATTGAATATGTGCTTAAATTTAAGTGGATGTCAAGATAATCCATTTCGAAATAATGAGAATTTTAAATGATTATCATTCTATATATAGGCTATGATCTCAAATATATCATCCTATAAGAAGATTATCTCTTTTTATCCCCATTCGAAGAGTTTTCAAGACATTACGAGTACCGGTTGAGAAAAATCCACAAGCCAACCAGTGTCAAACACTTGTCTGTACACTTTTGTATTTTAGAATTATCGTTGCCATTGTCTAAAAATCTTTCTCATTATATTCGTCAAGGTATTCCTATAATCATTAATATCAAAATGTCATAGATCCTAAGGTTTGTGTCCATGGGGAGACGCTTAAGCGCTCCCAGCGTGATGAGTGATCAGTGCATATTTATGCACTTTCTCCTATATTTTTACTTAGGCATTTCTTTACTTTATCTTGATTATTTTTATGTTTTATTTTGTTTTTATATTTTATTTTATTTTTGGCTTAATTTGATTTCCGCACTTATTTTTCAGCTTTAGCAGTCTGCACGGAAACGATCATAACTCGAGTTCCAGGAATCCGTTTGAGGCGTTCTAAAAATCGCCGGAAAGCTAAGAGAGAGAGCTACGACTTTCGTGTTGGAGTCGAAGTCAGATTCGGAGCCCAAAATTCCAGAATTCCGTTTGAAGTTACTGCATTAGAATTTTATTTTAGTGTTGGGTCATGTATTGGGCCTGGGTTATGTTTTCGACCCAGTTGGGTTATGACCCGAATTTGCTTTCTTTTTAAAGGAAAAATACTCGTGTTACTGTTCACCTAGTTACATTTTCACGAAAAATACATTCGGAGCTTTGAGAGAACCATGGAGAGCTAATTCCTTAGAGTCATTCTGCTGTAATCGCGTTCCAACGCTTTGAGGTTTTTACTTTATCAATCTAATTCGTTTCTCTTTAAACACTATTCTATGAATTGCTTTTGCTTAATCTGTTAGTTTATAGAATTGTTTTGATTAAATTCGTATGATTGCATCCTTAGCTTTTATTCGCCGTTACATCGCTTTGTCGTTAATTCGCGTTTATAATTCGTGTTTGCTTAATTCATGAAAACTTAATCCGTTTGCTTAATTTGGAATATAGGATTGTTAATCTAGTTTATGTCTTTTGCGCCTGTTAATTGACATAGGAATCGAATAGAGATCGAAATCGCTTAGGAAATTGGTAAGGTAGAAACCCGTGATAAGCCGGAACCGAAAACAGTAGATTGACTTATTTTGATAATCACTTATTTTAACCGCTTAATTGCATTTTCTTTATTTATCCGATCAGAAACCAAAGCAACTCCCCCTCCATTTCAAATTTGGTAGATTAATCACATAAAAGAATCCTTGAGACGATATCCGAGTTGAATTGTCGCTGTATTACGTTTTCATCAAAAACACTCGTTCTGATCCGCGCGCGACAGTTGATCAATGAGCTAGGCCCTCCACGACGGAGAGATGGATTGGGGCCGACCCCGTGTGATGAGCGGGACAGAGCAATATATATAGAATCTTAATCGGTTGAGTAAGTCAATAAAATAATTAATTATATTTAATAATTAATTATTTAATTGAATATGTGCTTAAATTTAAGTGGATGTCAAGATAATCCATTTCGAAATAATGAGAATTTTAAATGATTATCATTCTATATATAGGCTATGATCTCAAATATATCATCCTATAAGAAGATTATCTCTTTTTATCCCCATTCGAAGAGTTTTCAAGACATTACGAGTACCGGTTGAGAAAAATCCACAAGCCAACCAGTGTCAAACACTTGTCTGTACACTTTTGTATTTTAGAATTATCGTTGCCATTGTCTAAAAATCTTTCTCATTATATTCGTCAAGGTATTCCTATAATCATTAATATCAAAATGTCATAGATCCTAAGGTTTGTGTCCATGGGGAGACGCTTAAGCGCTCCCAGCGTGATGAGTGATCAGTGCATATTTATGCACTTTCTCCTATATTTTTACTTAGGCATTTCTTTACTTTATCTTGATTATTTTTATGTTTTATTTTGTTTTTATATTTTATTTTATTTTTGGCTTAATTTGATTTCCGCACTTATTTTTCAGCTTTAGCAGTCTGCACGGAAACGATCATAACTCGAGTTCCAGGAATCCGTTTGAGGCGTTCTAAAAATCGCCGGAAAGCTAAGAGAGAGAGCTACGACTTTCGTGTTGGAGTCGAAGTCAGATTCGGAGCCCAAAATTCCAGAATTCCGTTTGAAGTTACTGCATTAGAATTTTATTTTAGTGTTGGGTCATGTATTGGGCCTGGGTTATGTTTTCGACCCAGTTGGGTTATGACCCGAATTTGCTTTCTTTTTAAAGGAAAAATACTCGTGTTACTGTTCACCTAGTTACATTTTCACGAAAAATACATTCGGAGCTTTGAGAGAACCATGGAGAGCTAATTCCTTAGAGTCATTCTGCTGTAATCGCGTTCCAACGCTTTGAGGTTTTTACTTTATCAATCTAATTCGTTTCTCTTTAAACACTATTCTATGAATTGCTTTTGCTTAATCTGTTAGTTTATAGAATTGTTTTGATTAAATTCGTATGATTGCATCCTTAGCTTTTATTCGCCGTTACGTCGCTTTGTCGTTAATTCGCGTTTATAATTCGTGTTTGCTTAATTCACGAAAACTTAATCCGTTTGCTTAATTTGGAATATAGGATTGTTAATCTAGTTTATGTCTTTTGCGCCTGTTAATTGACATAGGAATCGAATAGAGATCGAAATCGCTTAGGAAATTGGTAAGGTAGAAACCCGTGATAAGCCGGAACCGAAAACAGTAGATTGACTTATTTTGATAATCACTTATTTTAACCGCTTAATTGCATTTTCTTTATTTATCCGATCAGAAACCAAAGCAACTCCCCCTCCATTTCAAATTTGGTAGATTAATCACATAAAAGAATCCTTGAGACGATATCCGAGTTGAATTGTCGCTGTATACGTTTTCATCAAAAACACTCGTTCTGATCCGCGCGCGACAGTTGATCAATGAGCTAGGCCCTCCACGACGGAGAGATGGATTGGGCCGACCCCGTGTGATGAGCGGGACAGAGCAATATATATAGAATCTTAATCGGTTGAGTAAGTCAATAAAATAATTAATTATATTTAATAATTAATTATTTAATTGAATATGTGCTTAAATTTAAGTGGATGTCAAGATAATCCATTTCGAAATAATGAGAATTTTAAATGATTATCATTCTATATATAGGCTATGATCTCAAATATATCATCCTATAAGAAGATTATCTCTTTTTATCCCCATTCGAAGAGTTTTCAAGACATTACGAGTACCGGTTGAGAAAAATCCACAAGCCAACCAGTGTCAAACACTTGTCTGTACACTTTTGTATTTTAGAATTATCGTTGCCATTGTCTAAAAATCTTTCTCATTATATTCGTCAAGGTATTCCTATAATCATTAATATCAAAATGTCATAGATCCTAAGGTTTGTGTCCATGGGGAGACGCTTAAGCGCTCCCAGCGTGATGAGTGATCAGTGCATATTTATGCACTTTCTCCTATATTTTTACTTAGGCATTTCTTTACTTTATCTTGATTATTTTTATGTTTTATTTTGTTTTTATATTTTATTTTATTTTTGGCTTAATTTGATTTCCGCACTTATTTTTCAGCTTTAGCAGTCTGCACGGAAACGATCATAACTCGAGTTCCAGGAATCCGTTTGAGGCGTTCTAAAAATCGCCGGAAAGCTAAGAGAGAGAGCTACGACTTTCGTGTTGGAGTCGAAGTCAGATTCGGAGCCCAAAATTCCAGAATTCCGTTTGAAGTTACTGCATTAGAATTTTATTTTAGTGTTGGGTCATGTATTGGGCCTGGGTTATGTTTTCGACCCAGTTGGGTTATGACCCGAATTTGCTTTCTTTTTAAAGGAAAAATACTCGTGTTACTGTTCACCTAGTTACATTTTCACGAAAAATACATTCGGAGCTTTGAGAGAACCATGGAGAGCTAATTCCTTAGAGTCATTCTGCTGTAATCGCGTTCCAACGCTTTGAGGTTTTTACTTTATCAATCTAATTCGTTTCTCTTTAAACACTATTCTATGAATTGCTTTTGCTTAATCTGTTAGTTTATAGAATTGTTTTGATTAAATTCGTATGATTGCATCCTTAGCTTTTATTCGCCGTTACGTCGCTTTGTCGTTAATTCGCGTTTATAATTCGTGTTTCGCTTAATTCACGAAAACTTAATCCGTTTGCTTAATTTGGAATATAGGATTGTTAATCTAGTTTATGTCTTTTGCGCCTGTTAATTGACATAGGAATCGAATAGAGATCGAAATCGCTTAGGAAATTGGTAAGGTAGAAACCCGTGATAAGCCGGAACCGAAAACAGTAGATTGACTTATTTTGATAATCACTTATTTTAACCGCTTAATTGCATTTTCTTTATTTATCCGATCAGAAACCAAAGCAACTCCCCCTCCATTTCAAATTTGGTAGATTAATCACATAAAAGAATCCTTGAGACGATATCCGAGTTGAATTGTCGCTGTATTACGTTTTCATCAAAAACACTCGTTCTGATCCGCGCGCGACAATTGATCAATGAGCTAGGCCCTCCACGACGGAGAGATGGATTGGGCCGACCCCGTGTGATGAGCGGGACAGAGCAATATATATAGAATCTTAATCGGTTGATTAAGTCAATAAAATAATTAATTATATTTAATAATTAATTATTTAATTGAATATGTGCTTAAATTTAAGTGGATGTCAAGATAATCCATTTCGAAATAATGAGAATTTTAAATGATTATCATTCTATATATAGGCTATGATCTCAAATATATCATCCTATAAGAAGATTATCTCTTTTTATCCCCATTCGAAGAGTTTTCAAGACATTACGAGTACCGGTTGAGAAAAATCCACAAGCCAACCAGTGTCAAACACTTGTCTGTACACTTTTGTATTTTAGAATTATCGTTGCCATTGTCTAAAAATCTTTCTCATTATATTCGTCAAGGTATTCCTATAATCATTAATATCAAAATGTCATAGATCCTAAGGTTTGTGTCCATGGGGAGACGCTTAAGCGCTCCCAGCGTGATGAGTGATCAGTGCATATTTATGCACTTTCTCCTATATTTTTACTTAGGCATTTCTTTACTTTATCTTGATTATTTTTATGTTTTATTTTGTTTTTATATTTTATTTTATTTTTGGCTTAATTTGATTTCCGCACTTATTTTTCAGCTTTAGCAGTCTGCACGGAAACGATCATAACTCGAGTTCCGGGAATCCGTTTGAGGCGTTCTAAAAATCGCCGGAAAGCTAAGAGAGAGAGCTACGACTTTCGTGTTGGAGTCGAAGTTAGATTCGGAGCCCAAAATTCCAGAATTCCGTTTGAAGTTACTGCATTAGAATTTTATTTTAGTGTTGGGTCATGTATTGGGCCTGGGTTATGTTTTCGACCCAGTTGGGTTATGACCCGAATTTGCTTTCTTTTTAAAGGAAAAATACTCGTGTTACTGTTCACCTAGTTACATTTTCACGAAAAATACATTCGGAGCTTTGAGAGAACCATGGAGAGCTAATTCCTTAGAGTCATTCTGCTGTAATCGCGTTCCAACGCTTTGAGGTTTTTACTTTATCAATCTAATTCGTTTCTCTTTAAACACTATTCTATGAATTGCTTTTGCTTAATCGGTTAGTTTATAGAATTGTTTTGATTAAATTCGTATGATTGCATCCTTAGCTTTTATTCGCCGTTACGTCGCTTTGTCGTTAATTCGCGTTTATAATTCGTGTTTGCTTAATTCACGAAAACTTAATCCGTTTGCTTAATTTGGAATATAGGATTGTTAATCTAGTTTATGTCTTTTGCACCTGTTAATTGACATAGGAATCGAATAGATATCGAAATCGCTTAGGAAATTGGTAAGGTAGAAACCCGTGATAAGCCGGAACCAAAAACAATAGATTGACTTATTTTGATAATCACTTATTTTAACCGCTTAATTGCATTTTCTTTATTTATCCGATCAGAAACCAAAGCAACTCCCCCTCCATTTCAAATTTGGTAGATTAATCACATAAAAGAATCCTTGAGACGATATCCGAGTTGAATTGTCGCTGTATTACGTTTTCATCAAAAACACTCGTTCTGATACGCGCGCGACAGTTGATCAATGAGCTAGGCCCTCCACGATGGAGAGATGGATTGGACCGACCCCGTGTGATGAGCGGGACAGAGCAATATATACAGAATCTTACTCGGTTGAGTAAGTCAATAAAATAATTAATTATATTTAATAATTAATTATTTAATTGAATATGTGCTTAAATTTAAGTGGATGTCAAGATAATCCATTTCGAAATAATGAGAATTTTAAATGATTATCATTCTATATATAGGCTATGATCTCAAATATATCATCCTATAAGAAGATTATCTCTTTTTATCCCCATTCGAAGAATTTTCAAGACATTACGAGTACCGGTTGAGAAAAATCCACAAGCCAACCAGTGTCAAACACTTGTCTGTACACTTTTGTATTTTAGAATTATCGTTGCCATTGTCTAAAAATCTTTCTCATTATATTCGTCAAGGTATTCCTATAATCATTAATATCAAAATGTCATAGATCCTAAGGTTTGTGTCCATGGGGAGACGCTTAAGCGCTCCCAGCGTGATGAGTGATCAGTGCATATTTATGCACTTTCTCCTATATTTTTACTTAGGCATTTCTTTACTTTATCTTGATTATTTTTATGTTTTATTTTGTTTTTATATTTTATTTTATTTTTGGCTTAATTTGATTTCCGCACTTATTTTTCAGTTTAGCAGTCTGCACGGAAACGATCATAACTCGAGTTCCGGGAATCCGTTTGAGGCATTCTAAAAATCACCGGAAAGCTAAGAGAGAGAGCTACGACTTTCGTGTTGGAGTCGAAGTCAGATTCGGAGCCCAAAATTCCAGAATTCCGTTTGAAGTTACTGCATTAGAATTTTATTTTAGTGTTGGGTCATGTATTGGGCCTGGGTTATGTTTTCGACCCAGTTGGGTTATGACCCGAATTTGCTTTCTTTTTAAAGGAAAAATACTCATGTTACTGTTCACCTAGTTACATTTTCACGAAAAATACATTCGGAGCTTTGAGAGAACCATGGAGAGCTAATTCCTTAGAGTCATTCTGCTGTAATCGCGTTCCAACGCTTTGAGGTTTTTACTTTATCAATCTAATTCGTTTCTCTTTAAACACTATTCTATGAATTGCTTTTGCTTAATCTGTTAGTTTATAGAATTGTTTTGTTAAAATTCGTATGATTGCATCCTTAACTTTTATTCGTCGTTACGTCGCTTTGTCGTTAATTCGCGTTTATAATTCGTGTTTGCTTAATTCACGAAAACTTAATCCGTTTGCTTAATTTGGAATATAGGATTGTTAATCTAGTTTATGTCTTTTGCGCTTGTTAATTGACATAGGAATCGAATAGAGATCGAAATCGCTTAGGAAATTGGTAAGGTAGAAACCCGTGATAAGCCGGAACCGAAAACAGTAGATTGACTTATTTTGATAATCACTTATTTTAACTGCTTAATTGCATTTTCTTTATTTATCCGATCAGAAATCAAACCAACTCCCCCTCCATTTCGAATTTGGTAGATTATTCACATAAAAGAATCCTTGAGATGATATCCGAGTTGAATTGTCGCTGTATTACGTTTTCATCAACAACACTCGTTTTGATCCGCGAGCGACAACTGATCAATGAGTTAGGCCCTCCACGACGGAGAGATGGATTGGGCCGACCCCGTGTGATGAGCGGGACAGAGCAATATATATATATATATATATATATATATATATATATATATATATATATATATATATATATATATATATATATATATATATATATATATATATATATATATATATATATATATATATATATATATATATATATATATATATATATATATATATATATATATATATATAAAATATATATATATATATATTATATATATATATATATATATATATATATATATATATATATATATATTATATATATATATAGATGCTATAAGTAGGGGATGGGAAACGGTCCCAGCATAAGGGATGGGAAAAGTCCCTAGATGCTATAAGTCCCCAGCAGAGTCGCCAGCTGCTGGGGATCGCCCCAAACAGCTAGGAAAAAACCTAAGGCAAGACTCGTATAGGGAACCATCGCAGTCCCCAGCAGAGTCACCAGCTGTCGCTTGCGCGAAAATAAGGTGCCGGCATGACAGAAGAGTCGCCACCATTCGTTATTTATCCCTCAGAGCGGGAAAGGAAACGATTGGAGAAACCTGACGAATAAGGGTAAGACAAGGTCATCGCAACCATTGTCTGGGTTCGGGAGTCGGTTACGCAAGGGGAAGGTATTAGCACCCCTTACGTCCGTCGTACTCGACGGGATCCTCGCTTGTTTGTTTACTTGGACGGGCTGGTCTTATTCTATCTACCTATCAAGGCTGGCTGAAAAAGAAAAGAAAAATGACTCGGCAAAGCGTCGCACTTTATGCCTACGTATTCTCATCAGAGAATGAGTAATCAGAGTCAACGTAGTTCGGCCTACGAAGGATTACGGGGAAAGGTTGCTCGCTAGGATATCGCATCCTATGCCTACGTACTTCCACACTGCATGGAAGATCAGAGCAAACGTAGTTCGGGAAACTACGGGTTATCTCCTGAAAGAAGTGCTTTTTATTGTGTTTGCGATTTCAACCGCACTAGAGACTATGACCTGAGAGTGAATGCGTCGCATGTCACCCAAAGGGTACCATACTACACATCCAGTCTCAGATAGCTTAAGGCTCGTAACGTACGAAAGAAATCATTCATGATTACTGTATCTTAAACTGCTTTGAGATGAGAAGAGAACAGGCCCAACTAGGAGGGAGACTATCAAGTCCTACTGTTATCATGCCATGGATTCATCCTATGGTTGAGGTTTGAACAGGGAACTCCTAGAAGTTGTCATGCATAGGTTTCAATCTAAAAGTCTATCATCAAATCCTCATCAGAGGAAATGAGAGTCCTAAGGGATCATGTCAATGATACACCAAAACAGACAAAGCATCAGCTTAACAGTAAAATGCATGCAATGCAAGTGAGGGAGGAAATGTGTGTGGGGCTTCAGCCTCCACAAGCTCATCTCAACCTCAAGCCAGTCATGAAATAACAGCAATCATACTGAAACTAAACAACATGCTATCAAGCAATAAACAGATACACTGCAATCATACAGATAAAAGAAATGAAGTGCCATCAGGCAAACAAACCACATGCTTGAGAAAGAAATCATCTACATCTAATCTCTAATCCTAACCCTAAAACAGAATCCTGATGAAATCTAAGCAAAGCTCTAAAGCAAAACCCTAACCAGAGGCTCAATCCCAGTCTTCAAGCTTCAAAACAAGCTTACCAAAGAAAGGGAGCTAAGTAGGCAGACTCATAGTGTCTTCCTCAGGAAAGCACTAGGAGGCTTATACTCAGGAATTGTATCCTATGTGGCTCAACAACTGTGATCAGTTTACATTCCTCCTCAGGAGAAATTAAACTCACATGAAGGCTCCAACATCACTGGATACTTAAGAAAACCTATATGAACTAAGGGAACTAAGTGAATAGACCCATGGGACCTTCCTCAGGAAAGTACTAGGAGGCTTCCACTTAGGAATTGTATCCCATGTGGCTCAACAACTGTGATCATTTTACATTCCTCCTCAGGAGAAATTAAACTCACATGTTGGCTCCAACATCATTGGATACTTGAGAAATCCTATATGAACTAAGGGAACTAAGTGAACAGACCCATAGGACCTTCCTCAGGAAATTACTAGGAGGCTTCCACTTAGGAATTGTATCCCATGTGGCTCAACAACTATGATCAGTTTACATTCCTCCTCAGGAGAAATTAAACTCACATGTTGGCTCCAACATCATTGGATACTTAAGAAAGAGGTGAGAAGAAAGAATGTAAGACATCCATAGTGCCTTCCTCAGGAAAGTACCATGGATTTCCCTCAAACTTCAGGATCTCAAACCTCACAACAGAGAACAAGCTCCAACCTCTGGGTCTCTGGGTCTACAATCTTATCCTTCATCATGCTCCTTCAATAAGGTCCTCAAAACAAACCAAGCCCCCAAAATAATACCCAAAGATGAACCCCAGAGATAGACAAATATCAAACAGACAGCCAATACAATCAGTCAACTTCAGAAAATATCTAAAAATACTAAAGCAAGGGGGAAAAATCTAACAATCATTCACAAGGGTCTATAACACCTACCCATAACATCCCTGTATACCCATACCCAAAAATCAAATCAAAACTCTTCAAAGAAAATGATTTACCTTACCTATGCATAACCTAAACCCTAATTAGGCACCCTAATGCTAACCTAATTAAACTAATCAAATTTTAATCTAAAAATCATGAATTAAATCCTATGGGAAACTATGATTCAATATCTAATCACACCAAAAATAATGGCTCAAAAATCCAAAGGGAAGGTCCTAGAAGAAATTCTACAAAATTGAGGTATCTACCTAAACCTATTTAAAAGCTATTTAAAAGAATAACATTCTAAAAATATTAAAATAAAATAAAATGCCAATTTAATTTATTGATATTTTTCTAGACAAAATTATGAACATATAGAAAAAACAAGAATTAAAAAACAATGATTTTTGAATTTTATATGATTTTTATAATATGCAAGAAAATAAAAGAAATGAAAATAAAAGAAATTGAATTAAAGGGGAGGGGGTGAGAACAGTAGAACGCCCAGTTCACCTTCTATGATGGGCCCAGGAAGGGGGGTGCGCCTAGCATGGCGCGCCTGGGCCCAATTGCTATCAGAAAATAAAAAGAAAATTAAAAGAAAAAGGATACGAAGACGGTGCAAATAGCAACAGATTTTAGTTTAAAAAATGATTTGGGCCGCGCGAGGGGTGTGAGTAGCACTGAATTTACTGAGCCCAGGATCTCCATTTAAATGAAACGGCAGCGTATTGGTTTAAGTCTTCCCTCCGCTTTCTCGTTTGAATCGCAGCCCTCGGATTAGATTAAGGAGTCAACTAAACAGAATGATCCAACGGTGGATAACTCGTCTTCTCCAAAATGCCCTTAGGGTTTCAGGTTTAACAGAGTTCATGCACGAATATTCAACCCGATCGTTCTCCCTGGTTACTTGATGGAATTCAAAAATTCCAAAAGCAAAGATGATCCACTTCTCTCCAAGAACACAATGTTATCTATAGTTTTCATTAAAACCTCATATATCTCTCTAACAGAACACACAAACATTAGGGTTTCAACATGCTCTTCTGAGATCAACCTTGCTAGAGCTTCAATCTCATGATATAAACTTGTTCTACATGTTACCCTCATCATTCTATGCTATCACATGATCATTAAAACTCCATACAAGGCTTGTTCTTGGACTTTGAAAAATCGTGACCTGCCATGAAACCTTATGCCAAGCTCTCTACTTCTCAGAACATGATCTCCTAACCTAGCATGCTACTTCTACACCTAGAAATCTAACAGAAAGTACAAAAATAAGGAGGTATGGAGCAAGTTACCAACCTGTCAAATGGTGATGGTAGAGGTGTGAACAGATGGCTTCAAGTCTTGCTATCTCTTCAGATGCTCCTCCAATGGAGTATAGCTTTCTGTTTGCAAGAACTTCGGGGAAGAAAGCTTGTAGATGAAGAAATGGAAGCTTGCTTGATTTTGAAGAAACCTTGAGATCCACTCTCTCCTTCACTCTTCACCCATCAATTCACCAACCTTGACCAACCTTTTTCTTCATTATGGTTCACTCTTTAAATAACAACCAATGGAAGACTCTAGATTCATCTAGAAAGCCCTAGAAAGTC
>OZ012735.1:256652579-256673510 GCA_963859935.3 Lathyrus sativus | reverse complement strand
CCGAAAGTATTTTTCTTGAAAATGTAACTAGGTGAACAATAACACGAGTATTTTTCCTTTAAAAAGGAAGCAAATTCGGGTCATAACCCAACTGGGTCGAAAACATAACCCAGACCCAATACATGACCCAACACTAAAATAAAATTTTAATGCAGTAACTTCAAACAGAATTCTGGAATTTTGGGCTCCGAATCTGACTTCGACTCCAACACGAAAGTCGTAGCTCTCTCTCTTAGCTTTCCGGCGAATTTTAGAACGTCTCAAACGGATTTCCGGAACTCCAGTTATGATCGTTTCTATGCAGACTGCTAAAGCTGAAAAATTAGTGCGGAAATCAAATTAAGCCAAAAATAAAATAAAATATAAAAACAAAATAAAACATAAAAATAATCAAGATAAAGTAAAGAAATGCCTAAGTAAAAATATAGGAGAAAGTGCATAAATATGCCCTGATCACTCATCACGCTGGGAGCGATTAAGCGTCTCCCATGGACACAAACCTTAGGATCTATGACATTTTGATATTAATGATTATAGGAATACCTTAACGAATATAATGAGAAAGATTTTTAGACAATGGAAACGATAATTCTAAAATACAAAAGTGTACAGACAAGTGTTTGACACTGGTTGGCTTGTGGATTTTTCTCAACCGGTACTCGTAATGTCTTGAAAACTCTTCGAATGGGGATAAAAAGAGATAATCTTCTTATAGGATGATATATTTGTGATCATAGTCTATATATAGAATGATAATCATTTAGAATTCTCATTATTTCGAAATGGATTATCTTGACATCCACTTATATTTAAGCACATATTCAATTAAATAATTAATTATTAAATATAATTAATTATTTTATTTACTTACTCAACCGATTAAGATTCTTATATATATATATATATATATATATATATATATATATATATATATATATATATATATATATATATATATATATATATATATATATATATATATATATATATATATATATATATATATATATATATATATATATATAATATATATATATATATATATATATATATATATATATATATATATATATATATATATATATATATATATATATATATATATATATTGCTCTGTCCCGCTCATCACACGGTGTCGGCCCAATCCATCTCTCCGTCGTGGAGGGCCTAGCTCATTGATCAGTTGTCGCTCGCGGATCAAAACGAGTGTTTTTGATGAAAATGTAATACAGCGACAATTCAACTCGGATATCGTCTCAAGGATTCTTTTATGTGATTAATCTACCAAATTCGAAATGGAGGGGGAGTTGGTTTGTTTTCTGATCGGATAAATAAAGAAAATGCAATTAAGCGGTTAAAATAAGTGATTATCAAATAAGACAATCTACTGTTTTCGGTTCCGGCTTATCACGGGTTTCTACCTAAGCGATTTCGATCTCTATTTGATTCCTATGTCAATTAACAAGTGCAAAAGACATAAACTAGATTAACAATCCTATATTCCAAATTAAGCAAACAGATTAAGTTTTCGTGAATTAAGCAAACACGAATTATAAACGCGAATTAACGACAAAGCGACGTAACGACGAATAAAAGCTAAGGATGCAATCATACGAATTTAATCAAAACAATTCTATAAACTAACAGATTAAGCAAAAGCAATTCATAGAATAGTGTTTAAAGAGAAACGAATTAGATTGATAAAGTAAAAACCTCAAAGCGTTGGAACGCGATTACAGCAGAATGACTCTAAGGAATTAGCTCTCCATGGTACTCTCAAAGCTCCGAATGTATTTTTCGTGAAAATGTAACTAGGTGAACAGTAACACGAGTAATTTTCCTTTAAAAAGAAAGCAAATTCGGGTCATAACCCAACTGGGTCGAAAACATAACCCAGGCCCAATACATGACCTAACACTAAAATAAAATTCTAATGCAGTAACTTCAAACGGAATTCTGGAATTTTGGGCTCCGAATCTGACTTCGACTCCAACACGAAAGTCGTAGCTCTCTCTCTTAGCTTTCCGGCAATTTTTAGAACGCCTCAAACGGATTTCCGGAACTCCAGTTATGATCGTTTTCGTGCAGACTGCTAAAGCTGAAAAATAAATGCGGAAATCAAATTAAGCCAAAAATAAAATAAAATATAAAAACAAAATAAAACATAAAAATAATCAAGATAAAGTAAAGAAATGCCTAAGTAAAAATATAGGAGAAAGTGCATAAATATGCACTGATCACTCATCACGCTGGGAGCGCTTAAGCGTCTCCCATAGACACAAACCTTAGGATCTATGACATTTTGATATTAATGATTATAGGAATACCTTAATGAATATAATGAGAAAAAATTTTAGACAATGACAACGATAATTCTAAAATACAAAAGTGTACAGACAAGTGTTTGACACTGGTTGGCTTGTGGATTTTTCTCAACCGGTACTCGTAATGTCTTGAAAACTCTTCGAATGGAGATAAAAAGAAATAATCTTCTTATAGGATGATATATTTGTGATCATAGTCTATATATAGAATGATAATCATTTAGAATTCTCATTATTTCGAAATGGATTATCTTGACATCCACTTATATTTAAGCACATATTCAATTAAATAATTAATTATTAAATATAATTAATTATTTTATTTACTTACTCAACCGATTAAGATATATATATATATATATATATATATATATATATATATATATATATATATATATATATATATATATATATATATATTGCTCGGTCCTGTTCATCACACGGGGTCGGCCCAATCCATCTCTCCGTCGTGGAGGGCCTAGCTCATTGATCAGTTGTCGCTCGCGGATCAAAACGAGTATTTTTGATGAAAACGTAATACAGCGACAATTCAACTCGGATATCGTCTCAAGGATTCTTTTATGTGATTAATCTACCAAATTCGAAATGGAGGGGGAGTTGGTTTGGTTTCTGATCGGATAAATAAAGAAAATGCAATTAAGCGGTTAAAATAAGTGATTATCAAAATAAGTCAATCTACTGTTTTCGGTTCCGGCTTATCACGAGTTTCTACCTTACCAATTTCCTAAGCGATTTCGATCTCTATTCGATTCCTATGTCAATTAACAAGCGCAAAAGACATAATCCTATATTCCAAATTAAGCAAACGGATTAAGTTTTCGTGAATTAAGCAAACACGAATTATAAACGCGAATTAACGACAAAGCGACGTAACGACGAATAAAAGCTAAGGATGCAATCATACGAATTTAATCAAAACAATTCTATAAACTAACAGATTAAACAAAAGCAGTTCATAGAATAGTGTTTAAAGAGAAACGAATTAGATTGATAAAGTAAAAACCTCAAAGCGTTGGAACGGGATTACAGCAGAATGACTCTAAGGAATTAGCTCTCCATGGTTATCTCAAAGTTCTGAATGTATTTTTCGTGAAAATGTAACTAGGTGAACAGTAACCCTAGTATTTTTCCTTTAAAAGAAAGCAAATTCGGGTCATAACCCAACTGGGTCGAAAACATAACCCAGGCCCAATACATGACCCAACACTAAAATAAAATTCTAATGCAGTAACTTCAAACGGAATTCTGGAATTTTGGGCTCCGAATCTGACTTCGACTCTAACACGAAAGTCGTAGCTCTCTCTCTTAGCTTTCCGGCGAATTTTAGAACGTCTCAAACGGATTTCCGGAACTCCAGTTATGATCGTTTCCGTGCAGACTGCTAAAGCTGAAAAATAAGTGCGGAAATCAAATTAAGCCAAAAATAAAATAAAATATAAAAACAAAATAAAACATAAAAATAATCAAGATAAAGTATAGAAATGCCAAAGTAAAAATATAGGAGAAAGTGCATAAATATGCACTGATCACTCATCACGCTGGGAGCGCTTACGCGTCTCCCCATGGACACAAACCTTAGGATCTATGACATTTTGATATTAATGATTATAGGAATACCTTAACGAATATAATGAGAAAGATTTTTAGACAATGGCAACGATAATTCTAAAATACAAAAGTGTACAGACAAGTGTTTGACACTGGTTGGCTTGTGGATTTTTCTCAACCGGTACTCGTAATGTCTTGAAAACTCTTCGAATGGGGATAAAAAGAGATAATCTTCTTATAGGATGATATATTTATGATCATAGTCTATATATAGAATGATAATCATTTAGAATTCTCATTATTTCGAAATGGATTATCTTGACATCCACTTATATTTAAGCACATATTCAATTAAATAATTAATTATTAAATATAATTAATTATTTTATTTACTTACTCAACCGATTAAGATTCTTTTATATATATATATATATATATATATATATATATATATATATATATATATATATATATATATATATATATATATATATATATATATATATATATATATATATATATATATATATATATATATATATATATATATATTGCTCTGTCCCGCTCATCACACGGTGTCGGCCCAATCCATCTCTCCGTCGTGGAGGGCCTAGCTCATTGATCAGTTGTCGCTCGCGGATCAAAACGAGTGTTTTTGATGAAAACGTAATACAGCGACAATTCAAATCGGATATCGTCTCAAGGATTCTTTTATGTGATTAATCTACCAAATTCGAAATGGAGGGGGAGTTGGTTTGGTTTCTGATCGGATAAATAAAGAAAATGCAATTAAGCGGTTAAAATAAGTGATTATCAAAATAAGTCAATCTACTGTTTTCGGTTCCGGCTTATCACGGGTTTCTACCTTACCAATTTCCTAAGCGATTTCGATCTCTATTCGATTCCTATGTCAATTAACAAGCGCAAAAGACATAAACTATATTAAAAATCCTATATTCCAAATTAAGCAAACGGATTAAGTTTTCGTGAATTAAGCAAACACGAATTATAAACGTGAATTAACGACAAAGCGACGTAACGACGAATAAAAGCTAAGGATGCAATCATACGAATTTAATCAAAACAATTCTATAAACTAACATTTTAAGCAAAAGCAATTCATAGAATAGTGTTTAAAGAGAAACGAATTAGATTGATAAAGTAAAAACCTCAAAGCGTTGGAACGCGATTACAGCAGAATGACTCTAAGGAATTAGCTCTCCATGGTTCTCTCAAAGCTCCGAATGTATTTTTCTTGAAAATGTAACTAGGTGAACAGTAACACGAGTATTTTTCCTTTAAAAAGGAATCAAATTCGGGTCATAACCCAACTGGGTCGAAAACATAACCCATGCCCAATACATGACCCAACACTAAAATAAAATTCTAATGCAGTAACTTCAAACGGAATTCTGGAATTTTGGGCTCCGAATCTGACTTCGACTCCAACACGAAAGTCGTAACTCTCTCTCTTAGCTTTCCGGCGAATTTTAAAACGTCTCAAACGGATTTCCGGAACTCCAGTTATGATTGTTTCCGTGCAGACTGCTAAAGCTGAAAAATAAGTGCGGAAATCAAATTAGGCCAAAAATAAAATAAAATATAAAAACAAAATAAAACATTAAAATAATCAAGATAAAGTAAAGAAATGCCTAAGTAAAAATATAGGAGAAAGTGCATAAATATGCACTGATCACTCATCACGCTGGGAGCGCTTAAGCGTCTCCCCATGGACACAAACCTTAGGATCTATGACATTTTGATATTAATGATTATAGGAATACCTTAACGAATATAATGAGAAAGATTTTTAGACAATGACAACGATAATTCTAAAATACAAAAGTGTACAGACAAGTGTTTGACACTGGTTGGCTTGTGGATTTTTCTCAACCGGTACGCGTAATTTCTTGAAAACTCTTCGAATGGGGATAAAAAGAGATAATCTTCTTATAGGATGATATATTTGTGATCATAGTCTATATATAGTATGATAATCATTTAGAATTCTCATTATTTCGAAATGGATTATCTTGACATCCACTTATATTTAAGCACATATTCAATTAAATAATTAATTATTAAATATAATTAATTATTTTATTTACTTACTCAACCGATTAAGATTCTTATATATATATATATATATATATATATATATATATATATATATATATATATATATATATATATATATATATATATATATATATATATATATATATATATATATATATATATATATATATATATATATATATATATATATATATATATATATATATATATATATATATATATATAAATAATATATATATATATATATATATATATATATATATATATATATATATATATATATATATATATATATATATATATATATATATATATATATATATATATATATATATATATATATATATATATATATATATATATATATATATATATATTTATATATATTGCTCTGTCCCGCTCATCACACGGTGTCGGCCCAATCCATCTCCCCGTCGTGGAGGGCCTAGCTCATTGATCAGTTGTCGCTCGCGGATCAAAACGAGTGTTTGTGATGAAAACGTAATACAGCGACAATTCAACTCGGATATCGTCTCAAGGATTCTTTTATGTGATTAATTTACCAAATTCGAAATGGAGGGGGAGTTGGTTTGGTTTCTGATCGGATAAATAAAGAAAATGCAATTAAGCGGTTAAAATATGTGATTATCAAAATAAGTCAATCTACTGTTTTCGGTTCCGGCTTATCACGGGTTTCTACCTTACCAATTTCCTAAGCGATTTCGATCTCTATTCGATTCCTATGTCAATTAACAAGCGCAAAAGACATAAACTAGATTAACAATCCTATATTCCAAATTAAGCAAACGGATTAAGTTTTCGTGAATTAAGCAAACACGAATTAACGACAAAGCGACGTAACGACGAATAAAAGCTAAGGATGCAATCATACGAATTTAATCAAAACAATTCTATAAACTAACAGATTAAGCAAAAGCAATTCATAGAATAGTGTTTAAAGAGAAACAAATTAGATTGATAAAGTAAAAACCTCAAAGCGTTGGAACGCGATTACAGCAGAATGACTCTAAGGAATTAGCTCTCAATGGTTCTCTCAAAGCTCCGAATGTATTTTTCTTGAAAATGTAACTAGGTGAACAGTAACACGAGTATTTTTCCTTTAAAAAGGAAGCAAATTCGGGTCATAACCCAACTGGGTCGAAAACATAACCCAGGCCCAATACATGACCCAACACTAAAATAAAATTCTAATGCAGTAACTTCAAACGGAATTCTGGAATTTTGGGCTCCGAATACGACTTCGACTCCAACACGAAAGTCGTAGCTCTCTCTCTTAGCTTTCCGGCGAATTTTAGAACGTCTCAAACGGATTTCCGGAACTCCAGTTATGATCGTTTCCGTGCAAACTGGTAAAGCTGAAAAATAAGTGCGGAAATCAAATTAAGTCAAAAATAAAATAAAATATAAAAACAAAATAAAACATAAAAATAATCAAGATAAATAAAGAAATGCCTAAGTAAAAATATAGGAGAAAGTGCATAAATATGCATTGATCACTCATCACGCTGGGAGCGCTTAAGCGTCTCCCCATGGACACAAACCTTAGGATCTATGACATTTTGATATTAATGATTATAGGAATACCTTAACGAATATAATGAGAAAGATTTTTAGACAATGGAAACGATAATTCTAAAATACAAAAGTGTACAGACAAGTGTTTGACACTGGTTGGCTTGTGGATTTTTCTCAACCGGTACTCGTAATGTCTTGAAAACTCTTCGAATGGGGATAAAAAGAGATAATCTTCTTATAGGATGATATATTTGTGATCATAGTCTATATATAGAATGATAATCATTTAGAATTCTCATTATTTCGAAATGGATTATCTTGACATCCACTTATATTTAAGCACATATTCAATTAAATAATTAATTATGAAATATAATTAATTATTTTATTTACTTACTCAACCGATTAAGATTCTTATATATATATATATATATATATATATATATATATATATATATATATATATATATATATATATATATATATATATATATATATATATATATATATATATATATATATATATATATATATATATATATATATATATATATATATATGTTCCGGTATGGGCCCAACCTCGGCAGGCCCAATACCGCGTACGGCCCAACAAGCGAATCGGGCACGCCGGGCACGTGCACCCCTCAAGACGAGCAGGGCAAGCCGCCGAACACAAGCAACGTCCCAACAACCTTTTATCGTCCACCACACCGGACGAGCAGAACCGTCCCCGGCTCACCAAAGTGCGGCCCTTGGCTCCTCCCCTCCGCGGGGAGAATAACGCGCTCCGGGGAACCTCCCGGGCTCCCCTCCGCGGGGAGAATAACGTGCTCGGCGCACGTTCTCCACGTGCTCCCCTCCGCGGGGACACGTCACCGGCCAACTGCCCACCTCCGAAAGAGCAGGTCAAACCCACTTTCCGGAGATCTAGGAGCGGTTGAACTAGGGCGAAGACCACGTCCTGGTCTTCACTACGCCACGTAAGCCCTAGCAGTCATTAGGGTTGGGCCTGGTCATCCAGCCCACCTCAAATGACCGTTGGCCCAGCGCTGGGGTCTCTCTATAAATACCCTCTTCCTCAAGAGGGTCAGGTAACTCTTCTTGCCCCCTTTTCTGTACTATTGCTTCCACTCTGCCCAACTTCTTACTTTGGCATCGGAGTGTCTTGCAGGTACACCCCCCTCCTCCTTCTCACCCCGGTGAACAGGTAGCCGCCCAGTAGTACGTGGCCATATCGTGATCCCCTCCTGATCAGGTCAGATCAGTGGCGCCGTCTGTGGGAAACTGAAACTTCCCCGTTACTCCGAGTAGAAAACCAAATGTTTCACCAAACCTCCACGATCATGGCTAGCCCACACCGCGACGACACTCCGCATGACCTTGCGCTCAACGTCGCCACCAACGGGAAGCAGACAGGAACGACACGTCCGACGGAAGCCGATGAAAGGGACGGGCAAACTGCTTCACCATCATCCGCGGAACGGCCCCTTCAGGCCGATCACCGCCCCCCGAGCCCGCCAGCATTCCACCCCGTTCCCATCCCGGCGGGAGCAGACCCAACGGTGGCCGCTCTCTTTACGGCCATCAACCAGACGAACCAGCTGCTGTTCCAACAAAATGCGAGAATTGGAGCATTAGAACGCGTCGGCCCTCCGAGGTACCCCCAGCGGGAAGACCAGAACGGAGGTTCGAGGAGTCCCTCACCTCGACCCAGAAACCGCCGCCCCCGGCTGGAGAGACACTGACCGCAGGCGACACGAGAACGCACCAGATCCCCAGCAAGACACGTTCGCGGGAGGAACCAGAACGCCGCGACGATCCCAACCGAGGACCCCCGAGCCGAGAACTCCGGCAGGAGGTCGAGAACTCGAAACCAGGGGCACACCTTGAACGGCTCATCTCCCCACAGATCCCCGACACACAGCGACGAGGATGATTACCGCACCCCGCTATCCCGGGAGATCATGGCTGCCCCCATACCCCAGGGGATGGAGAAACCACCGACGCTGTCGACATACGACGGCACCTCCGACCCAGACGATCACCTGGAAGACATCGAGGCTATGCTCGACTACCGAAACGTCCGGGGAGCTATCAAGTGCAGACTTTTCCCGACGACTCTGAGGAAAGGCGCTATGACCTGGTACAAAAGTCTGGAGCCCGAATCAGTTACGTCGTGGAGGGTCTTGAAGGACCTGTTCTCCAAGCACTTTACGGCGTCCCGACGTCACCCGAAGACGGAAGCAGTCCTCGGGGCAATCATCCAAGGCCCCGACGAACCTTTCCGAAAATACATCGAAAGGTTTACTCGGGAAGCCGTGCAGGTGACAACTTCCGACGAAATGAAACGCTACTTAATGGAACAGGGCCTGCGCCACGACTCCAAATTCTACGAGGCCGTAGGCATACACCGGCCCACGTCCCTCCAAGATTTCCTCGACAGAGCCGCGCATTACATCCGATTCGAGGAAACACAAGCGGCCAACTCCGCTCGCGACACTCAAGACAGAGAGGCCCCCCGCGGGCACCGAGATGACGGAGCTTCGAGCCATCGACGAGGAGGAGACCGCCGTCGAGAAGACCGCCCCCGCGAGCCCCGCGAACAACGCGAGCCCCGCGGCCCCGCAGGAAGATTCACAGAGTACACAGCCTTGGTCGCTTCGCGCGAACGCATACTGGCCGAATGCGCTAAAACCGAGTTCGTTCAGGGAGGTGTCCGATTTCCACGACCAACGCCACCCAAACCCAACGTGGACAAGTCAAAATACTGCCGATTCCACAGGACCCACGGGCACGTGACAGAAGACTGCATCCATCTCAAGGATGCGATCGAAATTCTAATCAAAGACGAGCACCTGAAGCGATACACCCGAGGAGGTGAACCACCTAGGCCAGAGGCTCCGGAAGCCAAGAAAATCGAGGAACTCCCCTCTCCAGAGGACAGCAGCAGGCTCCAGGTCGCGTTGTGCGTCAGCCGCCCCGAGGATTGGTTCACGAGCAGAGAATTCGGCATCCCCGAAGGACCCAACCTAGTCGATGAGCCAATCCGACCAACCAGCCGATGGGAATACTTCCCCAGAGCCATGGTCATCTCTGATGGAGCCACGAGGAGTCTATCCATAGGATCTGTGAAAAGGAAATTCGACGAGCTCATCGCGAACAACTCAGGCAAAATGAGCACGCTCGACAAATTCCAAGGCCGCTCCAACCCGATCACATTTTACCTCGAGGAATTACCCGGGGGATCTCCCAATTCCAACATCCCCTTGCTCATACGTGCCCGGATGGAAAACTTCGACGTCAGGCGCCTCCTCGTCGACGGCGGGAGCTCGGTTGACATCATGTACTCACATCTGTTCACAACTCTCCAGCTCGACGAATCCAACCTCTCTCCCTACGTAGGCTCCGACCTTCAGGGGTTCAACGGGACGACGACGAGACCTTGGGGATACGTGGAATTGAAAGTCACCTTCGGAGAAGAGGAAACAGCCAGGGACATCAGCGTCCGTTTCTTAGTCATCGAATGCCCGTCCCTTTATAACTGCATTCTGGGCAGGACAACGATAGCAAAACTCACCGCGGTACCCTCCACTGTCCACCTAAAGATGAAGTACTACACGAGAAGAGGAGTCGTGGTAACCCTCAACGGAGACATCGAAGCCACTCGAAGATGTTTCGAAGCCGCCTTGAAAGGACTAGACTCCATCGCTCCATCGACCAAAAAGAAAGCGTCAAGCGCTACGCCAAAGGACAAACCAACGGAGCTGGTCGGATCCGTTGAGCTCGACAGTCGCTTCACCGACGAGCTCGACAATAAAACAAAGACCGACGGAGTCAACGGGCAACCCTCACACCCAGCGCGCCCCATCCCGGATGGAGAATTCGAACTCATTCCCCTCGGAGAAGACACGGGCAGAACCGTGAGGATAGGCGCAGGACTCTAAGACCTCGCGAAACGCCAGCTCCAAGCCTGCCTCCGTGAGAATGCCGACCTCTTCGCCTGGAGCGCCGCGGAAATTCCGGGACTCGACCCCGAGGTCGCCTGCCACCAGCTGTCCATCAACCCAACCGCAAAGGCCGTTGTACAACGCCGACGTCGCCAGTCCCCCGAAAAATCGGCGGCGGCCGAACAAGCTGTAAAAGACCTCTTAGAGGCAAATTTTATTTCGGAAGCCCGGTATTCAACCTGGCTGTCCAACGTTGTACTCGTCAAAAAGAATAATGGAAAATGGCGCATGTGTGTTGACTATACTGACCTCAACCGGGCATGTCCTAAGGACGCCTACCCCCTCCCCAATATCGACAAGCTCGTCGATAACTCGGCGGGCTTCAAACTCTTGTCCTTCATGGACGCGTACTCGGGATACAACCAGATCCCGATGGCCGAACACGATAAGCAAGCCACGGCCTTCATGACGGCGTCGGGCAATTACTATTACAACGTGATGCCCTTCGGCCTCAAAAACACCGGGGCCACATACCAGCGGATGATGAACCATGTCTTCCGCGACGAAATCGGGGACATGCTCGAAGTATATATGGATGACATGATCGTCAAATCCGGCGCCGAGGACGACCACGCAGCACACCTCCAGAAGGTCTTCAAGACCGCGAGGTCATGTCGCATGCGTTTTAACCCGGAAAAGTGCACCTTCGGCGTCTGCGCCGGTAAATTCCTCGGCTACTACTTGACCGAACGGGGGATCGAAGCCAATCCGGAAAAATGCCACGCCTTCTCCAATACCACCACGCCGACCACGAAGAGAGCCATCCAGTCCCTCAACGGCGTACTCGCCTCCCTCTCGCGATTCATCGCGAGATCGGCCCAGCACGCCCTCCCGTTCTTCAAACTGCTCAGGAAAGAGACCAAATTCGAATGGACGGACGAATGTGAGAAAGCCCTTTGCCACCTCAAACGCGTCCTATCCGAACCACCAGTGCTGACGCGCCCCGCGACGGGCGAAACCCTATATTTATATTTGGCCGTCTCCAACGAAGCCGTCAGCGCCGTCCTCGTGAGCGAAGCCGGAGAAGGACAAAAGCCCATTTACTTTACTAGCAAAGCTCTCCACGGCCCGGAAGTCCGATACCAGCTGATCGAGAAAGTCGCCCTGGCCCTCATAACAGCGGCACGCCGACTCCGACATTATTTTCTAGCACACACCATCGTGCTCCGCACCGATCAGCCCATCCGCCAACTACTCGGCCGCCCTGACATGGCTGGACGCATGCTGAAATGGTCGCTAGAACTCTCCGAGTTCGACATCACCTACGAGAACCGGCACGCCATCAAGGCTCAAGCTTTGGCCGATTTCGTCGCCGAGATGACCACACCCCCCGACCCTACCGCCAGGAACCCCCTCTGGACCATCTTTGTGGATGGCTCCTCCAACTCCACGAGAAGCGGCGCCGGCATCGTCCTCGATAACGACGAGGGTACGGTCATCGAAGTCTCCCTCACACTAGCTTTCCCAACGACTAACAACCAGGCCGAATACGAAGCGTTTCTCGCCGGCCTTCGCCTAGCATCCGACCTGGGAGCCAGGGACATCCGAATCTACACGGATTCCCAGCTGGTCGCTTCGTAAGTCCGAGGCGAATACCAAGCAAAAAACGACACCCTCGTCGGATACCTCGCGCTCATCACTGAAAAACTGAGAGGGTTCGACTTAGCAGAGATTCAGCACGTCCCTCGGGAACAGAACACCCGCGCCGACATCCTCTCCAAACTGGAAAGCACCAAAAAGCAAGGCGGCCACAAATCGGTCATTCAAGAAATCTTGTCCCAACCAAGTACCAGCCCGACCACCACACCCCTCGACATCAACGCCATCGGAGACGCTGACTGCTGGATGACCCCGCTCCACACCTATCTCAGCACCGGGCGTCTGCCGGCCAACTCTAGCGAGGCCAACGCGACGAAACAACGGGCCTGCTCGTACGTCCTCCTCGAGGGACGACTATACCGCCGAGGCTTCGCAATCCCACTCCTCAAATGCATAGATAAGTCCCAGAGTACGACCGTTCTAGAAGAAATCCACGAAGGCATCAACGCGCAGCACCTCGGCGGAAGATCCCTACCACGCAAGGCCCTACGCGCAGGCTACTACTGGCCATCAATGCAGTCCGACGCGAAGGAACATGTCAAACGATGTGATAAGTGTCAACGACACGGGGACATGCACCTCGCCCCCCCGACCGACCTCACGTCCCTCTCATCTCCGTGGCCGTTCGCTTGGTGGGGGCTGGACATCCTCGGGCCCTTCCCCCTAGGCTCATACCAGAACAAGTACCTCATCGTGGGAGTCGATTACTTCACCAAGTGGATCGAGGCCGAAGCTCTAGCCAAAATCACCGCCCACAACATACTCCGATTCTACAAACGCAACATCCTCTCCAGATTCGGGGTGCCGCTCGCCATCGTCACCGACAACGGCACACAATTCACAGACAAAAACTTCCGCGACTTCGTCACCAAACTCGGAACCAAACATCACTTCGCCTCGGTCGAACATCCTCAGACAAACGGCCAGGCGGAGTCGGCGAACAGAGTTATACTCAGAGGACTCAGACGACGACTCGGTGACGCCAAACGAGCATGGGTCGAAGAACTCCACAGCGTCCTCTGGGCATACCGCACTACCCCCCACTCAACCAAGGGGGAAACCCCATTTCGCCTCACGTACGAAACCGAGGTCGTGATACCGGTCAAAATCCGCGAACCGTCCCGACGAACGGAAGCTCCCCTGGACACCGACGACAACGACGGCTCCCTCCGAGAAGAGCTCGACCTCGTCGAAGAAATCCGCTCAGGAGCAGCCCTCCGGGAAGCCCGGCTGAAGCAACAAGTCACACTTCGCCATAACAACAAAGTCATAAAACGCGATTTTCAAACAGGCGACTTAGTCCTACGCAGAAACCAGAAAGACTCCCACGAGGGCAAACTGGATGCGAACTGGGAAGGCCCGTACCGAGTCCGGGACAAAACGGAGCACGGGGCCTATTACCTCGAAAACCTACACGGTGAACAACTAGCTCGACCATGGAACGCCGTGAAACTTAAGCGGTACTACAGTTAAAACACTGCCCGCGACGACCCATCGTCCCGACCACTGGGGGGGCGACATGGTACCACCGCACACCCCCGCGTCCACTAGCGACCAAAGAAAAGCAAGCCCTGCCTCTCGTGTGCGCGGGCAGAAGGCCTTGCTCGGCAGGGAATACCTCGACCGAGGCTCCTCGCCGTCGTACCAAAAGAGGCAGGACACCCAGCTCGCGATGGGCCGTCCACGCCCCGGGGAGAACTACCCCCGAAACGGCCCGGCTACATCGTCGGCCAAACCGGCCAGTTCCCTGCACTACCGGTAACAAATTGTCGAGCTAAACACACCGAGCGCACACTTAGAAAATTTACGAGAAATGTCATACACATCAGAGGCATTCAAACAAATACGAAAAACGAGCATAAAACGACATGCAAATAACGAGCGCACACTTAGAAAATCCACGATAAATATATTAAACAAAAGCGGGCACCAGCCCAGTAGTCAATGGTACAAATACAGAGCACGCAGGCCCAAAGAAAAGAGATAACAAACATCGGCACGCAGGCCATAAAAACAACGAGCACGCAGGCCCGGCAACCTATGCTTCCTTGTCCGCCCGGTCAGCAGCCACGGGTTCCTCCTCGGGGATAACAAGATAGGGATCGATCACCTTCCCATCAACAATCTCGTGGTACGGCCCTATCCCGTCCACGGCCAGCACGACACCAGGGTTGGCGACCTGAACCTGCTCGACAGCACTCTTGAACCCGACCTCAACAGCCTCCAGACAGTCGCTCTCCAACACCCGGATACGAGCGATCAGGTCAGCACGAGTGATTAACCGTCGATCCCCGTCTGTCTCGTCCTCGGCCGGACGAACCGCGCTGTCCAAAACCTCCGTGCGGACCTTCAGCGCCTGCACCTCGGCCGTCGCTGTCCCCAGTTTTTCCTCCAACGAAGTCACCTTCCCCTCAGCGCCCTCTGCCCGTTTCCGCTGCTCAGCAACATCTTTCTGGCTCTTCTCCAACTCCTCAGTGAGCTTGGCCAACCGCGACTGCGTGAAAGTGAGATCCCCTTGCAGTTTGGACAGCTCAGCAGCAGAGCAGCCCTCCTCGTTCAGCACAAGAGCCGTCGTGAACGTCCGCATCATTGCGGCCAAGTCCTCGTCCAAGACACGTCGACGGGTCTCTCGATCGGCCTGACGAACAGCCTTCACCTCCCCGGCGGAGACAGTGGGAGAACGGGCACCATGAAAATATCCCGGATGCTGGTGGCAGGGAGGGACGACATAACCTTCCTCGACGGTGCCGACCGTCAGATCCACCACTCGGGGCTCCTCGGACCTCTGCCTCTTCGACGCTCCTTGAGACGCAGGAGATTGGCTCTCTTGAGGCGAAGAGGACGAACTTTGCCCCCCCGGCATCGCGACCTCCTGCCCGACCAGCTGGCTCACCCTCGTCCTCGGGGCCGCGGCATTCCTAGTAGCGCGCAACTGCTTCACCCGCTCCTCGACGGAAGACATGTTCGTTGCAAAAATAAAGAAAAGAGTTAGCGACGGTCCAAAACCCCGACCACGGGGGGAAAAACGAACATTCCTACCTAGGTAATCCAGAGCGGCCGCCCCGGTCGCACAACCGAGCAAGGTCTTAGTATTTATCAAACGCTTCTTGGTACGTACGTTCCCCTGAGCGTCAAGGATATACCGACCGTCGGGCGTCACCAGCTTCGACGGAGGGAGAGACCGCACAAAGGCAATTATTTTCAAATAGGCGGCCATGTCCTTCTCCTCGAGGGTCCCCGCCCGGACGATATACCTATCCGTCCCTCGGCTGAAATGCTCCGCAGTCCACAGTAGATGTATCTTAGGAAGCCACGCGCGGAATCGCTGGCCATCTACCGTTCGCTCGCCCTCGTCGAAGAAAGTGTCCGAGCCGTGCTGCGTAATCGGCTTGACGAGGTAGAACCGGTTTTTAAAGTCTTTGACAGAATCGCTATACGCTTTGAAAATTTTTGTCGATTGCTTAAAAGAAACCCATCTGTGGCGGCCATTCACCGTCTGCCGCTGCAGATGGAAGATGCGGAAAAATAACGGCACCGTCGGCTCCACCGAGAGGTAGAAACACACCACCTCGAAAGCCCGGATGAAAGCCAAGGCATTGGGGTGCAGCTGGGACGGGGCAAGGCGCAGCCAGTCAAAAAGCCCCAGATGGAAGGCGGAAAACGGTAACCAGAGCCGAGCTTCTTTAAAGTAGAATTCATGCATCGGGAACATCCGTCGCCCATATCGCGAGCAGATGCGGTGATGTTCTTTTGGTTGGTACACCTGCCAGTGCTGTGGCTCTCCTATAGGCGTGTCCTCGACCGTGGCGTACACGTCGGATGCGTCGGCCACAAAGCAAGAAGGGGTAGAAAGCGGCTCCTCGGCCGCCCACTCCTCGGACGGGGCAATACGCTCATCGTCATACTCCGGAATCTCAGGTTCATTGTCTTCGACCATTATCCCCGGCACCAGAGCCGACATCTACACCTGAAAGCAGAGGACAATGGTGAATTCGATAGCCAGGATCAAATCCACCCTTCCACCGCAAGTCAAGTGAAAGGGCAACAAAGGCCGGGAAGCGACGTGCAAACACTCGCTCCCCGTCTACCCTCCTCGGTGGATCAAAGGCCGACCCCTCATCCCCTCTCGGGACAGCCATCGGAGAAGGTACTTCTCCCCGGGGCATTCATCGGAGTAAGCCCCCGTCCTCGGGGCATTCATCAGAAAAAGCTCCCGTCCTCGGGGCATTCATCGGAACCAGCCTACCCTCCCTAGGACACTCATCAGAAAATTCGCCAGACACGGTGGAACTCGCGTCCCTCCTCGGGGCGTTCATCACGCCCCGACCACACGTTCCAATTAAACGACGGAAATAAAAAGGGAGGGAAAAGAGGAACTCACTTGTAACGGCGGCGGACGGAAGAAAAGATCAAACGGTACGGCGGCGATCGGCGGCAAGCGGCGGACGAGCAGAGACGACAAAGCTTAGCGGACACAACGACAGAGAGAAAAGTAGCAGAATGAGCGGGGACCTCCATATTTATAACCCGGCGCGGGACTCGAAGCGACCCTAGGCTCATTAATGACATAGGGTAGCCGCCCCTACGACCGCTTAACGCAAGACACGTGGCGGAAACCTGACAGTCGCGTCCCTTCACCTGCCTTCTCCCCGCTCTGCCGGTGACCGGAGATCTTCGCACGAGTGCCCGTTCCAGATGCGGCGACCTCAAGTCCTCGCTCTCTCCCCAGAGCTTCGACTTGGGGGGCTCCTGTTCCGGTATGGGCCCAACCTCGGCAGGCCCAATACCGCGTACGGCCCAACAAGCGAATCGGGCACGCCGGGCACGTGCACCCCTTAAGACGAGCAGGGCAAGCCGCCGAACACAAGCAACGTCCCAACAACCTTTTATCGTCCACCACACCGGACGAGCAGAACCGTCCCCGGCTCACCAAAGCGCGGCCCTTGGCTCCTCCCCTCCGCGGGGAGAATAACGCGCTCCGGGGAACCTCCCGGGCTCCCCTCCGCGGGGAGAATAACGTGCTCGGCGCACGTGCTCCCCTCCGCAGGGACACGTCACCGGCCAACTGCCCACCTCCGAAAGAGCAGGTCAAACCCACTTTCCGGAGATCTAGGAGCGGTTGAACTAGGGCGAAGACCACGTCCTGGTCTTCACTACGCCACGTAAGCCCTAGCAGTCATTAGGTTTGGGCCTGGTCATCCAGCCCACCTCAAATGACCGTTGGCCCAGCGCTGGGGTCTCTCTATAAATACCCTCTTCCTCAAGAGGGTCAGGTAACTCTTCTTGCCCCCTTTTCTGTACTATTGCTTCCACTCTGCCCAACTTCTTACTTTGGCATCAGAGTGTCTTGCAGGTACACCCCCCTCCTCCTTCTCACCCCGGTAAACAGGTAGCCGCCCAGTAGTACGTGGCCATATCGTGATCCCCTCCTGATAAGGTCAGATCAATATATATATATATATATATATATATATATATATATATATATATATATATATATATATATATATATATATATATATATATATATATATATATATATATATATATATATATATATATATATATATATATATATATATATATATATATATATATATATATATATATATATATATATATATATATATATATATATATATATATATATATATATATATATATATATATATATATATATAAATATATATATATATATATATATATATATATATATTATATATTATATATATATATATATATATATATATATATATATATATATATATATATATATATATATATATATATATATATATATATATATATATATATATATATAGATATATATATATATATATAGATATATTGCTCTGTCCCGCTCATCACACGGGGTCGGCCCAATCCATCTCTCCGTCGTGGAGGGCCTAGCTCATTGATCAGTTGTCGCTCGCAGATCAAAACGAGTGTTTTTGATGAAAACGTAATACAGCGACAATTCAACTCGGATATCGTCTCAAGGATACTTTTATGTGATTAATCTACCAAATTCGAAATGGAGGGGGAGTTGGTTTGGTTTCTGATCGGATAAATAAAGAAAATGCAATTAAGCGGTTAAAATAAGTGATTATCAAAATAAGTCAATCTACTGTTTTCGGTTCCGGCTTATCACGGGTTTCTACCTTACCAAATTCCTAAGCGATTTCGATCTCTATTCGATTCCTATGTCAATTATCAAGCGCAAAAGACATAAACTAGATTAACAATCCTATATTCCAAATTAAGCAAACAGATTAAGTTTTCGTGAATTAAGCAAACACGAATTATAAACGCGAATTAACGACAAAGCGACGTAACGACGAATAAAAGCTAAGGATGCAATCATACGAATTTAATCAAAACAATTCTATAAACTAACACATTAAGCAAAAGCAATTCATAGAATAGTGTTTAAAGAGAAACGAATTAGATTGATAAAGTAAAAACCTCAAAGCGTTGGAACGCGATTACAGCAGAATGACTCTAAGGAATTAGCTCTCCATGGTACTCTCAAAGCTCCGAATGTATTTTTCGTGAAAATGTAACTAGGTGAACAGTAACACGAGTATTTTTCCTTTAAAAAGAAAGCAAATTCGGGTCATAACCCAACTGGGTCGAAAACATAACCCAGGCCCAATACATGACCCAACACTAAAATAAAATTCTAATGCAGTAACTTCAAACGGAATTCTGGAATTTTGGGCTCCGAATCTGACTTCGACTCCAACACGAAAGTCGTAGCTCTCTCTCTTAGCTTTCCGGTGAATTTTAGAACGCCTCAAACGGATTTCCGGAACTCCAGTTATGATCGTGTCCGTGCAGACTGCTAAAGCTGAAAAATAAGTGCGGAAATCAAATTAAGCCAAAAATAAAATAAAATATAAAAACAAAATAAAACATAAAAATAATCAAGATAAAGTAAAGAAATGCCTAAGTAAAAATATAAGAGAAAGTGCATAAATATGCATTGATCACTCATCACGCTGGGAGCGCTTAAGCGTCTCCCCATGGACACAAACCTTAGGATCTATGACATTTTGATATTAATGATTATAGGAATACCTTAACGAATATAATGAGAAATATTTTTAGACAATGGCAACGATAATTCTAAAATACAAAAGTGTACAGACAAGTGTTTGACACATGTTGGCTTGTGGATTTTTCTCAACCGTTACTCGTAATGTCTTGAAAACTCTTCGAATGGGGATAAAAAGAAATAATCTTCTTATAGGATGATATATTTGAGATCATAGTCTATATATAGAATGATAATCATTTGAATTCTCATTATTTCGAAATGGATTATCTTGACATCCACTTATATTTAAGCACATATTCAATTAAATAATTAATTATTAAATATAATTAATTATTTTATTCACTTACTCAACCGATTAAGATTCTTATATATATATATATATATATATATATATATATATATATATATATATATATATATATATATATATATATATATATATATATATATATATATATATATATATATATATATATATATATATATATATATATATATATATATATATATATATATATATATATATATATATATATATATATATATATATATATATATATATATATATATATATATATATATATATATATATATATATATATATATATATATATATATATATATATATATATATATATATATATATATATATATATATATATATATATATATATATATATATATATATATATATATATATATATATATATATATATATATATATATATATATATATATATATATATATTGCTCTGTC
>OZ012735.1:256572579-256647579 GCA_963859935.3 Lathyrus sativus | reverse complement strand
GCGCTTAAGCGTCTCCCCATTGACACAAACCTTAGGATCTATGACATTTTGATATTAATGATTATAGGAATACCTTAACGAATATAATGAGAAAGATTTTTAGACAATGACAACGATAATTCTAAAATACAAAAGTGTATAGACAAGTGTTCGACACTGGTTGGCTTGTGGATTTTTCTCAACCGGTACTCGTAATGTCTTGAAAACTCTTCGAATGGGGATAAAAAGAGATAATCTTCTTATAGGATGGTATATTTGAGATCATAGCCTATATATAGAATGATAATCATTTATAATTCTCGTTATTTCGAAATGGATTATCTTGACATCCACTTATATTTAAGCACATATTCAATTATATAATTAATTATTAAATTTAATTAATTATTTTATTTACTTACTCGACCGATTAAGATACTTATATATATATATATATATATATATATATATATATATATATATATATATATATATATATGTATATATATATATATATATATATATATATATATATATATATATATATATATATATATATATATATATATATATATATATATATATATATATATATATATATATATATATATATATATATATATATATATATATATATATATATATATATATATATATATATTGCTCTGTCCCGCTCATCACACGGGGTCGGCCCAATCCATTTCTCTGTCGTGGAGGGCCTAGCTCATTGATCAGTTGTCGCGCGCGGATCAAAACGAGTGTTTTTGATGAAAACGTAATACAGCGACAATTCAACTCGGATATCGTCTCAAGGTTTCTTTTATGTGATTAATCTACCCAATTCGAAATGGAGGGGGAGTTGGTTTGGTTTCTGTTCGGATAAATAAAGAAAATGCAATTAAGCGGTTAAAATAAGTGATTATCAAAATAAGTCAATCTACTGTTTTCGGTTCCGGCTTATCACGGGTTTCTACCTTACCAATTTCCTAAGCGATTTCGATCTCTATTTGATTCCTATGTCAATTAACAAGCACAAAAGACATAAACTAGATTAACAATCCTATAATCCAAATTAAGCAAACGGATTAAGTTTTCGTGAATTAAGCAAACACGAATTATAAACGCGAATTAACGATAAAGCGACGTAACGGCGAATAAAAGCTAAGGATGCAATCGTACGAATTTAATCAAAAAAATTCTATAAACTAACAAATTAAGCAAAAGCAATTCATAGAATAGTGTTTAAAGAGAAACGAATTAGATTGATAAAGTAAAAACCTCAAAGCGTTAGAACGCGATTACAGCAGACTGACTCTAAGGAATTAGCTCTCCATGTTTCTCTCAAAGCTTCGAATGTATTTTTCGTGAAAATGTAACTAGGTGAACAGTAACACACGTATTTTTCCCTTAAAAAGAAAGCAAATTCGGGTCATAACCCAACTGGGTCGAAAACATAACCCAGGCCCAATACATGACCCAACACTAAAATAAAATTCTAATGCAGTAACTTCAAACGGAATTTTGGAATTTTGGGCTCCGAATCGGACATCGACTCCAACACGAAAGTCGTAGCTCTCTCTCTTAGCTTTCCGGCGATTTTTAGAACGCCTCAAACGGATTTCCGGAACTCTAGTTATGATCGTCTCCGTGCAGACTGCTAAAGCTGAAAAATAAGTGCGGAAATCAAATTAAGCCAAAAATAAAATAAAATATAAAAACAAAATAAAACATAAAAATAATCAAGATAAAATAAAGAAATGCCTAAGTAAAAATATAAGAGAAAGTGCATAAATATGCACTGATCACTCATCACGCTGGGAGCGCTTAAGCGTCTCCCCATGGACACAAACCTTAGGATCTATGTCATTTTGATATTAATGATTATAGGAATACCTTAACGAATATAATGAGAAAGATTTTTAGACAATGACAACGATAATTCTAAAATACAAAAGTGTACAGACAAGTGTTCGACACTGGTTGGCTTGTGGATTTTTCTCAACCGGTACTCGTAATGTCTTGAAAACTCTTCGAATGGGGATAAAAAGAGATAATCTTCTTATAGGATGATATATTTGAGATCATAGCCTATGTATAGAATGATAATCATTTAGAATTCTCATTATTTCGAAATGGATTATCTTGACATCCACTTATATTTAAGCACATATTCAATTAAATAATTAATTATTAAATATAATTAATTATTTTATTTACTTACTCAACCGATTAAGATTCTTATATATATATATATATATATATATATATATATATATATATATATATATATATATATATATATATATATATATATATATATATATATATATATATATATATATATATATATATATATATATATATATATATATACCCCTGTCCCGCTCATCACACGGGGTCGGCCCAATCCATCTCTCCGTCGTGGAGGGCCTAGCTCATTGATCAGTTGTCGCGCGCGTGTCGCTTGCGCGAAAATGAGGTGCCGGCATGACAGAAGAGTCGCCACCTTTCGTTATTTATCCCTCAGAGCGGGAAAGGAAACGATCGGAAAAACCTGACGAATAAGGGGTAAGACAAGGTCATCGCAACCGTTGTCTGGGTTCGGGAGTCGGTTACGCAAGGGGAAGGTATTAGCACCCCTCACGTCCGTCGTACTCGACGGGATCCTCGCTTGTTTGTTTACTTGGACGGGTTGGTTTTATTCTATCTACCTATCAAGGCTGGCTGAAAAAGAAAAGAAAAATGACTCGGTAAAGCGTCGCACTTTATGCCTACGTATTCTCATCAGAGAATGAGAAATCAGAGTCAACGTAGTTCGGCCTACGAAGGGTTATGGGGGAAGGTTGCTTGCCAAGACATCTCCATCTTGTGCCTACGTACTCTCAACAAGCATGAGAGATCAGAGCTCACGTAGTTCGGGAAACTACGGTTTATTTCCTGTCTTTTACGAAAGAAGTGTTTTTTATTGTGTTTGCGATTTCAACCGCACTAGAGACTATGACCTGAGAGTGAATGCGTCGCATGTCACCCAAAGGGTACCATACTAAACGTCCAGACTGTGGAAAAGAAACTCTCCCACAACCCTTTCTCAGATAGCTTAAGGCTCGTGACGTACGAAAGAAATCATTCATGATTACCGTATCTTAAACTGTTTTGAGATGAGAAGAGAACAGGCCCAACTAGGAGGGAAACTATCAAGTCCTACTGTTATCATGCCATGGATTCATCCTATGGTTGAAGTTTGAACAGGGAACTCCTAGAAGTTTTCATGCATAGGTTTCAACCTAAAAGTCTATCATCAAATCCTTATCAAAGGAAATGAGAGTCCTGAGGGATCATGTCAATGATACACCAAAATAGACAAAGCATCAGCTTAACAGTAAAATGCATGCAATGCAAGTGAGGGAGGAAATATGTGTGGGGCTTCAGCCTCCACAAGCTCATCTCAACCTCAAGCCAGTCATGAATAATAGTAATCATACTGAAATGTAAACAACATGCTATCAAGCAATAAACAGTAAACTGCAATCATACAGATAAAAGAAATGACATGCCATCAGGCAAACAAACCACATGGGCAAGGGAGTCGGGCTCTACCGAATACCCGCAAGCAAAGCCACGCAGTAACAATACAAGCAGAGGGAGCAACTCAACCTCTAATGCAATCATGCTCCTAGATTCTACTTATTCTAGATGAACTTAATCTAATGCAACAGACAAATCAAGCAAAACACACAATACAGAAAAGAAAACAGTAGAAAGCCTCAACTCCTCCAGCAGCAACTCAGTCTTCAGACTTCAATCACTTGACAAACATCAGTTTGCTTTTCCAGGTTTCAACCCTACAACATGAGTTTCAACTCATCTTCTCCCTTTAAGCTTCAGCTTCATGATCAGCTCCACCTTCAGGCTTCACCATCTTCAGGGATCTTCAAGTATCAACTTGATCTTCATGTTCTTCAAGCTTTAGCTGGAATGGCAGTCTTCAAGGATTCATCCTCTTCAATAATCTTCAATGAAGTCTTCATCTTCATGCTCAGGCTCTGCATCTCTCAAGACAATCAAACAGAGAAAAATCACTTACTGGATAAGCTGGGGGATATTGAACTGCTTATTTGATCACCAAAGGTGACCTATAAGGGTTCAATATCAAATGAAGGGTTCCCTCAAAAGTTCTACCTCCTGGGTATAACACTTATCCCTCCAAAGGAGAGAGGTGTACACCCTGGAAGGACTTTGAATCACAGGGAGGAATGGAGGTGAATGATACCATCCATGTTTGAGAAGGAAATTATCTACATCCAAGCTCTTCCTAATACTAACCCTAAAACAAAACAAAAAGAAGAAAGAACCAGCTCCTCAAGCTCCCTCAATGCCTCTTCAAGTCTTCTAGTATGCTCCACCATGCTCCACAATGAGATACCAAGCTCCTCAAACCAAAGGAAAACTCCAAAGCAAAGCAAACTAAACAAAACATGCCCTAAAGGAAACACAAACAATCATTCAATACAAAAATCAATCAAAAATAGTATATTGTTCTATTAAATCCTAATATAAATGCTAGGGGACCCTAAATAACTACCCTTAAGTCCCATATATTCCCCATAGACTAAATTGCCCTAAAAACCCTAAATCCAAAGTTGTTGTTGACCTATGTTAAAGTTTTAAACTAATTCTACACTACTTAGAACTACCTACTTAAAACTACCCTAAAAATTGTCACAAAAATATGAAATTAAATCAGGGGGAACCTAAAACATACATCTAATTATCCTAAAGAGATTGAATTAAAAATTCTAAGGGAACTACCCTAATTAAAATCTACAAATTAACATATCAACTAAAAGAATTAAAAATGCATTAAAAGTAAAAATATGTAAAAAAAATATAAAAATGAAATAAAATGGCAATTTTATGGTTTTATATTTTTCTAGACAGAAAATGGAAAGTGGGAAAAAAATCTCATTAAAAAATATGCATTTTTCATTTTAATATGAATTTTTAAAGTAATATGAAATTTGGAGTAAAATTAATAAGAAAAATGATGAGGGGGTGCACGAAGTAATACTATCCAGTTGTTATGATGATGGGCCCAGATAGGGGGTGCCAAAAGCAGGGCGCGCTGGGCCCATTGATTGCTCAGAAAACAAATCAAAATAAAAGGAAAATGTTAAACCCGCGGTGTGAATAGCATCAAATTACAGTTATAAAGTGATTTGGGCCTGCATGGGGGTGTGGAAAACAAATTCGCGTGAAGCCCAGGAGTTCCACTTAAGTGGAACGCAGCGTTTAATGCTGCTGATTTCCCTCCCTTTCGCGTTTGAATGCTGGCCGTTGGATCTCATTTTCAGTCAACCAGGCTTGCCTCATCTCACGGTTGCTGTATCGTCACCTTCATTAGGATTTTAGGGTTTTGTACCAGCTTCCATGAAACCATCCTCATGCACCAACTTATATCAACTCGTGTGCACTCATCACTTCACCAAATTCAAAACTTCAAAAAGCAAAAATGATCTATTTCTTCCCCTGAACAAGGCCACGTGCTTAGTTTCCATTAAAACTCACTCCAAATGAAAACCCGATAGTGCAACCTCAATAATGATGAATCTTGAACTTTCATGAATCTTTGGTTTCTTAGTAACAGAATATTCACCACGTGACCCTGGTCACCCTAAGCTATAGCACATGAATTAATACTCACTATCCAGCGAGTTCTTGCTCATTAAAGAAACCATGTCCAACTTTCAATCTTCACAGAATGCCCTACTAGTTTCCCAGGATTAATCACCTAATGGTCACTAACGAATCTACACTAACCACCTAATCTAAAAGTACATAAATAAGGGTGTAGAGAAGGTTTTGCAAACCTTGTTTCTTGCAATGGTAGATGCAGTTATTCTTCTCTTCAGCTCTTGCAACTCTCCAGCAATGGTCCTTGTATGCTTCTTTGAGTTCTGTTTGCAAAAGAAATGATGTAGCAAGCTGGTACCACTGAATTCGAATCAGATTTGCTTCTTTTCCATTTCACCAACACACCTTCAAACCTTCATCAATGGCTCCTCAAACCAGTATGCATTTGTTTATTATGATGAATGGAGTGGATTTGTGTAGAAGAAACAAATGGAAATGAAGAAGAATAGAGGTTTGATCTTGAATTGCAAATGGAAGAATTTGATCAATTCTCTCTTTTTTTGCACTAACCCTCACCAATTATCACCAACCTTTCACCAATGGAGATTGTATTCAATATATAGACTGATTTGGAAAGGTCTAGAACCATCTAGATCCATCTAGTAAGAACTTGAACTTTCCATGCCATGATAATTTGCATTTCACTTCTCACCACATGATATATCATGACAAAACCCTTGTAACTTGGGTAACTAGCTTGAATTTACCCCCAAGTGGTATTTTGGACAAGTTACCATGCATCTCTTCCTTGTTTATTAAGTTTTTCTTTGTTTTGGTTTGGTACCCCATTATGCAAGCAACCAAATTACAAAGCAACCCCATGATGCAAGACTCAAATCAAAATTGTGGCTGAACCATTGTTCTTAAAATGTCCTTTGGAGTCAAAATGACCTATCATATGACATGGTTAGGGTTTATAGCTTGGATTTTATGATTTTCCATTTCACTTGAATTAACTTATGCCTCATTTTTAGGCCATTTTTATCACTTTTTGATATGAGCCTTTACAACATCTCATGACCACCCTACTAGCCTTAAAAAATCATTATAAGCAACTTTGATGTTGAAGGTTTTTCCATTTGAAGCTTGGAAGTAGGAGATATGGCCATATGCTTGAAATGACCTATAACTTCCAAATGACCAAAATGCCCTTGGCTTGTCAAAGCCATAAGTTGAGTTCTACAAATCCTATCAAGGACTTCTAGTACTCTCTAGAAATCTAAGAAGAAGCCCTTCAACATTGATTTTGACCAATAGATCATAGGAATCATCCTACTAGGGAAAAAGTTGTCTGCAATCTGGGTGACTTTCAAGGACCCAGATTCACATACTTCAGATGACCTGTAATTTGTCAAAACCATAACTTGAGCTCTGCAAATCCTATCAAGGACTTCTACCACTCAAATTAAAGCTAAGAACAATCTCGACAACATTCATTTTGTGGGGAAGATGAGATGACAATCATATCTTGAGCTAAAACTGCCTGGAAGATAGGGATCAAACTAGGGGATTTTACACTGTCAATCCTTAGAAACCCTAGCTTAAAACTTCTCAAACTCCTCAATCATGATGAGTTGGTCTAGGAATCATCCTTATAGTATCTCAATACATCATTCCATGATCACATGGCTCTTGGATTAGGTCTCAACCCTCTCTAAATCTTCAGTTGACCTAGGGTTGACCCAGTCAAACCCTAATTCTACCACTCATGGTTGAATCTTCTGAATTCTTGCATAATGATCTCTCTGGTCTTCATGATGGCTTTCAAGACATCTCATAAGCTTTCTCAAAGCTTCAAGCTCATCCTCATAGTCTCAGAATCATCTGAGGAGCACCCACAACTCTCCAGTTATGAGGCACACAACCTTGGTTTCAACCAATTCCTCTAAGAATCTCTTGAGCTTTCTGATAAAGGTATCAACCTTCAAACACTTGATGGGTAAATAAATGTTGGTCAAATTTTGGGGTGCAACAGCTGCCCCTATTCAAACGGCTTGAACCTGACTGGGTGAGGAGCGAACGGCTCTCAGCCAATCAAGGTGTGAGGCGGTTGAATACCGGTAAACCCAGAAATTTGCCAACTGCTCAATTCTTCGAACACTGGAACAATAGCTGCACGACAACTATCTTGAGAAATATTGTTCTGACATCTCCGTCGGAAACAAACAATGCACCCAACATCGCCGCTGGAGAACTAGAGAACCTGAATCACCAAAATACCCAACATCGCCGCTGGAGAACAAAACATCCAACATCACCGTTGGAGAACTGAATTAACTGACATACCCAACATCGCTGCTGGAAAACTGAATCTGACATCGCCGTCGATCAACCAAAATACCCAACATTGCCGCTGGAGAACTAAATCTGACATCGCCGTCGATTAACCAAAATACCCAACATCGCCGCTGGAGAACTAAATCTGACATCGCCGTCGATCAACCAAAATACCCAACATCGCCGCTGGAGAACTAAATCTGACATCGCCGTCGACCAACCAAAATACCCAACATCGTTGCTGGAGAACTAAATCATCTAGCATACCCAACATCGCCGCTGGAAAACTGAATCTGACATCGCCGTCGGGAACAAACATCACTCTGAGAGACACTCGACATCGCCGTCGTACAAACATCATCTCTGCTGGGGATTTAAAGAGTATGACATCGCCGTCGAACATAATCTTCTGACATCGCCGCCAAAACAGACATAATCTGACCTCGCCGTCAAAGCCGACATCCAACATCGCCGCTGGAAACAAACGTAATCTGACCTCGCCGCCAAACAGACATCCAACATCGCCGCCGGAAACAAACATAATCTGACCTCGCCGTCAAAACAACATCCAACATCGCCGCCGGAAACAAACATAATCTGACCTCGTCGTCAAAACAAACATCCAACATCGCCGCCGGAAACCAACCTAATCTGACCTCGCCGTCAAAACAAACATCCAACATCGCCGCCGGAAACAAACCTAATCTGACCTCGCCGTCAAAGCAAACATCCAACATCGCCGCCGGAAACCAACATAATCTGACCTCGCCGTCAAAGCAAACAAATATCCAACATCGCCGCTGGACAACCACCTAATCTGACCTCGCCATCAGGATGAAGAAACTTCATTGGGGAATTGGTCACACGGTAACTGGTAGTACATAGTCGATCATATCATCAGGTATTCAGAGAAACTGAGAAAATCGCTTCATTAACTCGGTCGGACTTCAATCATGGAGTCTTCAAAGGGAGATTTCAACTTCGCCGTCGGGAAAACCTGTTGGGGAGGACGCTTCGCCGCTGGGGAATCTGGAGAACTATCAAGCAACTCCGCTCCGGAGGGTCCAGAACTCATTCTGGATGAATCAACTCTGCTGAGGACTTCAAGAATCATCTTGAACAAATAGCTCCGTCGGGGACTTCATGAATCACCTTGAACCGATAACCATTCTGGAAACTTCTAGAATCATCCTGAATGAACACTCTGTTGGGGATTCCATGAGTCATCCTAGGTAACTTTTTCCGGGGACAAACCAATCATGGCTTGAGCAGCTTCCAAGGATTCGGCTCTCTTGGGGCTTTAGGAATCATCCTGGGCGACCTTAGCTGGGGACTCTAAGTATCCACTTAAGCAACCAACACTGGAGACTGCATTGGGGTCTTAAGAATCATCTTAAGCAAACGGACCTGCTGGGGAATTCAAGAATCATCTTGAACTGAAGACTTCGCTGGGGATCTCAAGAATCATCTTGAGCAAACGACTCTGGGGATTATGTCAGGAATCATCCTGAGCAACTGATCCTTCGGCGGAACACCTGCAAAACAAGAACGATAGCAACCTAGATCATGTTTATTATGCATATGCTTCGGCGCCATGCTCCACACGGTGGAAATGCTATGCGTTTATGATAAATGCTATGCAATCATGCATAATGATGCGATCCCGTCAGCAAAATAAATGCCGAGGGGGAAATCCTCCTGTCAAGGAGAAAGAACTACTCAGATAGAGGAATCATCCTGCTGAGGAGAACGTGGACACGCCAATATCAATTGGACTCCATCTGGGGAAATGATCTTCCATTGACTGCTGCAGGGGAAACAACATCAGCTGATTACTGCAGAGGAACGAAGCTCTACGAGAACCTGGACCTGCTGAAGGGAAGCGATGTCAATCGTGAGAATAAACCGCGCGGCCGTCTCGGCTACTCTTCTGGGGATAATAACTCTGTGGGAAACAACTTCAGCTGCTCAACACTCCATTGGGGAAAAACCAATCATAGTCTGATCGACTTCCAAGGATTCGGCTCTCTTGGATAGCGGCAAACTCGGCTGGGGAAGGAGAAATCATTCTGCTTCGCTGGAGAGAGTACAACACTGGGGAAGATACAACATCGGTTGTTCAACGCTCTGCTAGGGAAAACCACTCATGGTCCCTACTGCTTCCAAGGATTCGGCTCTCTTGGGGTTCGCGAACTCAGCCGGGGAGAGAGAAATCATTCTACTTCACTGGAGAGTACAACTCTGATGAGGAATATCAATTCCGCTGGGGAAGAGTGAATCATCCGACTTCAGGGGAGAATACAACTCTGCAGAGGGATACAACATCAGTTGTTCCAACACTCTACTGGGGAAGAAGGAATCACCCGACTTCGGGAGAGAATACGACTCTGATGGGGAATCTCAATTCCGCTGGAGACTTCAGTCTGGTACCATCAGTTACTGCATGCTTCGGCGTACGAATAGTTTCCTACAAAACCTGCACTTGTGACCCGGTGCGGGGGGAGAATACGAGCTTCAGCGACTTTACTGGGGAAAACGCGAGCTTCGGCACCCGAACATTTCTATGAAATCTGCACTTGTGACCCGGTGCGGGGGAAGAAATCCTGCTTCGACGCGTGACTCCGCTGATGAGGTGACGTTCCTTCAGGACATGTCTGCTTGGGGAGAGAGAATTATCTCTGCATGGGGAGACATATCAATGCTCACGATCTTGCGTTCAGACTCTGCGGAGGAGAGGCCACTGAACTCTGCTGGAGAAGGAGGAATCATCCTGCTTCAGGGATGCGCACTGTCTGGAATATGCTACACCTGTAACAACACAAACAAACAGACAAGATACCCTTCTCAAAGGGACCTATTAAGGTTACTATCTCGTGACAATATTCAAGTAGTTAATTGTTTCAACAATCAATGGCCTAGGCTAGTAAGTTTATGTATGCGCATTTTATCAAAAACATCGGCGTTCTCATTTGCAAACAAAATAGATAAATGCTAAACAGGCAAACAGAATTGCTGAATAGTATGCATTTTATTGATAATGAACCCCTGAATGGGTAAAAAATGTTTTTCAACAGAGGCAAGCTCCTGGAATGAGGAAGCCGCGCAAAAATAAAACATAAATATACATCAGTATATACAAATGTCGGCAACAAGGCGTAGACGAACACCATGAGTTGATCCCTCTAAGACCCAATCGACTTCGATACTTCTCCGACGCTTCAGCTTCGGAAGAGATTGATTCAGATAAACGGCCCTCAGGTCCTCCAAACCACTAAACAATGAAAGTCCACACGCGGAATGCAGTCATTTGCTTATTCAAATCCCTAACTTTTGCGTGAGCCGCCCTTTACGGGTTTTCAGTTCACCGGGATACCCTTTTTTGCCGAAGCCGCCCAGTGTAGGTTTTCGACTTCGCGGGTGTACATTTTTTCAATATATCCGTAATTTTTGCCCGAACCTTTTATTCTGTTTTTGGTTCGCCGGGATGCCCCTTTTTTGCCTGGACTCTTTCTCTTTTGTCCAGCGGGTCACTTTCAAGCAAAGTATTTTTTAACTGCGTCCGCGTTCACCGGGGATGCAAAATCTTCACCATCCATCGTGGATAACAACAAAGCTCCTCCCGAGAAGACCTTGCTGACAACATACGGACCTTCGTAATTCGGAGTCCACTTGCCCCGGTGATCGGAGTGTGGCGGAAGAATCTTCTTCAGGACGAGATCACCCGTCTGAAAGCTTCTAGGACGCACCTTCTTATCATAAGCTTTCTTCATTCGGCTTTGGTACAGACGACCAAATGCAATCGACGCTAACCTCTTCTCGTCCATCAGGCTGAGTTGGTTCAGACGATTTGTAATCCATTCTGCCTCGTCGAGTTTCACATCAACCAAAACTCGCAAAGAAGGGATCTCCACTTCTAACGGTAGGACAACCTCCATACCGTACACCAAGGAGAAAGGAGTTGCCCCGGTCGACGTACGCACCGTCGTACGATAACCGTGCAATGCAAATGGCAGCATCTCGTGCCAATCTGTGTACGTCACAACCATCTTCTGAACAATCTTCTTTATGTTCTTGTTGGCGGCTTCGACGACGCCATTCATCTTCGGCCGGTAAGGAGATGAGTTGTGGTGTTCAATCTTGAAACTTTGGCACAGCTCCTTCATCATCTTGTTGTTCAAATTCGAACCGTTATCAGTAATGATCCGCTCGGGAATTCCGTAACGACAGATGATGTCCCTCTTTATGAACTTAGCTACCACCTGCTTGGTCACATTAGCGTACGAGGCTGCCTCCACCCACTTGGTGAAGTAGTCGATAGCTAACAGAATGAATCGATGACCATTGGATGCAGTGGGCTCGATCTTGCCTATCATGTCGATGCCCCACATGGAGAACGGCCACGGGGAGGACATGACATTTAACGGGCACGGCGGCACATGAACTTTATCAGCATAAATCTGGCATTTATGACATCTCTTCGCGAATCTGAAACAATCCGACTCCATCGTCAGCCAGTAGTATCCTGCTCTCAGGATCTTCCTCGTCATAGCATGCCCGCCGGCGTGCGTACCAAATGTGCCTTCATGGACTTCTTCCATGAGCATACTCGCCTCTTTCTCATCTACACATCTGAGTAGCACGAGATCATGGTTTCTCTTATACAACACTCCATCAGGATTGAGATAAAAGTTTCCAGACAGCCTCCTCAGAGTCTTCCTATCCTGGGCAGACGCACCCGCGGGATACTCCTTAGTCATAAGGAAAGTCTGGATGTCGTGGAACCATGGCTTGCCGTCAGCGGCATCCTCGATTGCAAAGACAAATGTCGGTCTATCAAGACGCGAAAGGACAATTCTTGGAGCCTCATTCCAAAAATTGACTTTATACATTGAAGCCAACGTGGCTAAGGCATCAGCCATCTGATTTTCAGCCCTGGGCACATGATGAAGTTCCACTCGATCGAAGAACGGAAGCAGCCTCCTGGCATAATTCATGTACGACACCAAATTCGCTTGACGAGTCTCCCACTCCCCTTTAATTTGGTTGATCACGAGCGCTGAGTCACCATATACGTCTAGATTCTTGATTCTCAAATCAATTGCCTCTTCTAGACCCATAATGCATGCTTCGTACTCCGCCTCATTGTTGGTAACTGGAAACGTCAGTCTCGCAGTAAACGGGATATGGGATCCGTGGGGAGTCGTGATGATAGCCCCGATGCCACTTCCATAGGAATTAACCGCTCCATCGAATATCAACTTCCAATGGGATTTCCTATCTGGCCCCTCATCGGGCAACGGCTCATCGCAATCCTTTGCTTTGAGAAACATAATATCCTCGTCAGGGAATTCGAACTTCATCGGCTGGTAATCCTCGATCGGCTGTTCGGCAAGGTAATCAGACAATACGCTTCCCTTAATGGCCTTCTGGGACACGTACTGAATATCATATTCTGTTAACACCATTTGCCACCTGGCAATCCTGCCCGAAAGAGCCTGCTTCTCGAAGACGTACTTGATCGGATCCATCTTCGAAATTAGCATAGTGGTGTGATTGAGCATGTACTGTCGTAGACGTTTGGCAGCCCAAGCTAATGCACAACACGTCTTCTCCAGCATCGAGTATCGAGATTCACACTCAGTGAACTTTTTACTCAAATAGTAAATGGCATGCTCTTTTCTGCCTGTCTCGTCGTGCTGACCGAGAACACACCCCATACTATTCTCCAGAACCGTCAGGTACATGATTAATGGTCGTCCAGTCACTGGGGGTATCAAGATTGGAGGTTCTTGAAGATACTGCTTTATCTTGTCGAATGCCTTCTGGCAATCCTCATTCCAAGTAATCTCCTGATCTTTCTTCAAAAGCTTGAACATCGGTTCACAGGTGGCCGTGAGCTGAGAAATAAACCTTGCAATGTAGTTTATTCGGCCCAAGAAACCACTAACTTCTTTTTCTGTTTTCGGCGCTGGCATTTCTTGAATGGCTTTTATTTTCGCAGGATCAACCTCGATACCTCGTTCGCTAACGATAAACCCCAGCAACTTTCCGGACCGCACTCCGAAAGTGCATTTGTTAGGATTCAGCCTCAACCTGAATTTCCTAAGCCTCTCAAAAAGCTTCAATAAGTTGACCAGATGCTCTTCCTCCGTCTGGGACTTCGCAATCATGTCATCAACATAGACCTCGATCTCATGATGAATCATATCATGAAACAAAGTTACCATTGCTCGTTGGTAAGTGGCCCCTGCGTTCTTCAGACCGAAGGGCATTACCTTATAGCAAAATGTTCCCCATGGAGTGATAAACGTTGTTTTCTCCATGTCCTCCGGCGCCATCTTGATCTGGTTGTAACCGGAGAAGCCATCCATGAACGAAAACACGGAGAACTGAGCTGTGTTGTTGACCAACACATCGATATGAGGCAATGGGAAATCATCTTTAGGGCTCGCCCTATTCAAATCCCGATAATCGACGCACATGCGTACCTTACCGTCCTTCTTCGATACAGGCACTATGTTGGCGACCCACGGAGGGTAAGTGGTGACCGCTAAGAAGCCAGTATCGAGTTGTTTCTGCACTTCTTCTTTGATCTTAACGACCATATCTGGTCTCGTCCTCCTAAGCTTCCGCTTCACGGGAGGGCAGTCTTCTCGCAGCGGCAAGTGGTGAACCACGATGTCCGTGTCAAGTCCGGGCATATCTTCGTATGACCAAGCAAAGACGTCACTATACTCTCGAAGCATCTCGATCAATCTATGCTTGACATCACTCTGCAGCGCAGCCCCTACTCTGACATTTCGGACGAGCTCTTCGGAACCCAGATTTACGATCTCAATTTCCTCCTCGTGAGGCAGAATAACCTTTTCCTCTTGTTTCAACAAGCGGGCCAACTCTTCCGGAAGGTCTTCGTCTTCATCAATCTCTTCCTCGGCTTGATAGATCGGGCAATCGAAGTCGTAGTGAGCCGTAGAAGGTCCAGAGTCGATGTCATCTGTTATGTGGATCCTGCAATAACAAGGGTTAAGTTTAAAACAAGAATATGCAGGTTAGCACAAACCCCGTTGCCATTTTACTGTTTTTCAAAACAAATATAAAACAGGAATAACAGAGAGCACAATATTTGAATACGAAGAAAACGCCTTTGATTTATTAACAAAATGCATGTACATACTCCGACAAGGCCCTGACAATAAAACCGCTATGCCCCGGGTAGGACATAGGGTTGTACAATGATTGTAAAAAGTAAATCATTACTCTTCACTTGTCAGCTGGATAATTTCCTTGATGGTCCAATTGTTGAGGCGCTCGCCCGGCTTGCTTGGCTGAATCCAAGAGTCAAGATCACAATCGCTATCCCCGCTGTCTTCAGACGCCGCGTTGATGCTTTCGAAGATCACCCCGCCACTGGTAAATAGGATCGGCCCCTTACCACGAGACGCACTGCTAGACGACGAAGAAGAAGCTTCAGCTTCAGGAGAATACCCCAATCCAAACTTATCCTGCTTGATCGGTATCTCCAAAATATGCCCCCAGCCTGGGGTGGAACCGGCTTCGACGATGGCCCGAGCTTCCTTGAATGAGGAGAGATTCATCTCTTGCTTCTCTGTGACGACAGGAGCTACCTCTTTCACCTTGAAGGCTTCAAATGCTTGGCAGAGAGTTTCATGGATTTCGCCATCCATTTCAACATACTTAAAGGATGACAAGTGGCTCACCATAATGTCCTCCAAACCGCACACGGTTACTATGCTTCCCCCGACAACATATTTGAGCTTTTGGTGCAACGTGGACGTCACGGCACCAGCAACATGGATCTATGGCCGACCTAAGAGGCAACTGTAGGCGGGCATGATGTCCATGATATAAAAAACCGTATTGAACGTTTCTGGACCAACTTGAATCGGCAGGGTCAACTCTCCAAAAACGTGGCACTTAGTTCCGTCAAATGCTTTCACCACCAGATCACTGGGCGTGCAAAGCAATCCACGAGTGTCCAACTTCATTAGTGCCTTCTTCGGAAGCACATTAAGCAACGAACCCGTGTCCACCAGGACATGCGACATGATTGTGCCCCTGCACTCTATCGAGATGTGCAAGGCGTTGTTGTGATCTCTCCCTTTAGGAGTCATCTCTAAATCTGTGAAACCTAGCCCATTGCCAGCATTAACATGGGCTACCACATCTTCTAGCTGATTCACGGATATCTCTTGCGGTACGTAGGCAGCGTTTAATACCTTCAGTAACGCGTTGCGGTGCGCTTCAGAACACAGCAACAAGTTGATAATAGAAATCTTCGAAGGCGTCTGATGAAGATGGTCTACAATCTTGTAGTCGCTCTTTTTGATCAGCCGCATAAACTCCTCGGCCCTCGGCATCTTTGACAAGCAAATCTTTCTCTACCCTGCACGGGACCTCTTCGACGACTTTGCTTTTACCCTTATCGGCCACATCAGCTCTGACCGCTTTCTCTGCCACAACCTCTGGCGGTGCAAACACTCTTCCGCTTCGAGTAATACTACTGATACCTGCGAGATTCTCCACAGTCGACCCATACGGCTCCAGCTCTAACCTCTGACCATTGCAATAGACTTCGGCGCCATAATGCCACGGAACGACATTAGTGCTCTCGAATGGGATTGGCCCAGCTCTGGTAATAGTGATTGTAGGCGGTCGGGGTGCAGAAATAGTAATTGGTTGACGAGGAATGGTGATGGTGGCGACTTCATCGGCCTGCTTCAACACGACCTCCCCTGATACACTTTCAGCCCTCCGGCTGAACTGTAAAATACCCTCAGTCATCAGACTTTGGATTCCTTCTGCCAACTGCTCACACCCATTAGAATGTGTAGCACAGTCCCTGCATAACTCTCCGCATCCTGGAAAGAACCCTTTCTTCAACAACTTAGCTTTGACGAAACTAAGCGGCGTCTTTAAGTCTTTGACATCAGTCAACAAATCTGCACTCTCTTCCTCGATAATGGCGTTCACGCCGCCTCCCCTATGATTAGGCATAGGGTTTTTTGTGACACTGGGCACATTATCGGAGAAATTAATAATCTTGGCATCTACCAGGTCCTGCACCTTGTGCTTAAAGGCTTTGCAGTTCTCGATTGTATGGCCTGGTGCCCCTGTATGGAAGTTGCAAGTGGCATTTGCGTCGTACCTTGGTGGAGGTGCCCCTGTCAAGGGTGCCATCGTCCTCTTCTGAACTAACTGAAGCTGAAGCAAAGTCTGCAAGAGCTGCGCGTACGACATAGGCGGTGCTTCGAAATGACGGTTTGCCAAAGGAGCCCAATTTTGATATTTTCTATATCCCTGTTGATTCTGTTGCTGCGGAGGCTGCTGCGGCTGCTGCTGCGGAGCTGCTGGGATATTTATACTGGCTATCTGCTGCTGAGGGCCCTTGCCCTTTCTCCGAGCGTTGGTTACCGCGCTCGCATCTCCTTCTCTTCGCTTACCAGCATAAGGTTTCTTTCCACCTCCTCCAGCTGAGGACGATTCACCTTGAATCTTTCCGATCTTTATACCATTCTCGACGTGCTCGCCCATGGTAATGAGAGTCGAGAACGTCCTAGACATACCGCTGACTAGCTTTTCATAGTAGATTCCCGGGAGGGTAGCCACAAACATCTGCACCAGCTCGCGCTCAACCATCGGTGGTTGAACCCGAGCAGCCAACTCACGCCACCGCTGGGCGTACTCCTTAAAGCTTTCATTATTCCTCTGCGAAAGGTTCTGGAGCTGAACTCAGTTGGGGGCCAAGTCGCTATTGTACTGATAGTGGAGGACAAACGCTTCAGCGAGATCTTTCCAGGTGCGCACAGCAGTGGGCTCCAAGCCCATGTACCACTCGAGGGATGGCCCAGAAAGACTATCTTGGAAGAAGTGCATCAGCAACTTCTCATCGTCGGAATAGGCAGACATCTTTCTATAGTATGATCTGAGGTGGACACGAGGGCAAGTAATACCCTTATACTTCTCAAAGACAGGCACCTTGAACTTAGGAGGTACCTTGAAATCAGCAATTAACCCCAGCTTGGACATATCAACGCCCAAAGTATTCTGATTCTCAATGTCTCTCATTTTGTCTTCAAGTGCTTTGAACCTGAGCCGAGCTTCAGCATTCAATTCCGCTTCCGCACCTCTTTGAGAAAACACATCATCCTGATGATCCTCAAGCCATGGTTGAGGCACCAACAGATTCCCGACGCCAGCATTACCGTTGACCGGCCCGATGTTGACATTAGCTCCCAGACTACCATTGTCGACGCCTGTCGCATTGAGTCCGATATTGGCCATCACATTTCCATTAGCACTGCCGTTGCCCCCGGCAACAGGAACAACATTCTGCGGAGTATCCACTGGTGGAGGAGTAGGCACAACCCCGCCATGAAGTATGTCGTTACTATCAACCCTGGAGATCAAAGGTTGAACCAAAGTCCGGAGCTGGTCCTGACCATTAGCAACCACCTGCATCAGTTCCATAAAACGATCCATCCGTTCACGGAGCTCCTGAACATCTGACTGCACTTGATCCATGATTCTTGTCTGATTAGCTCGAGTTGGATAACGGTGAATGAGTCTCTGATCAATCCTGGAACCCCCGGGAACAGTCTGAGACCTGTGAACCTGAAAAAACCTGCAAACACTAAAGGTTAGGAAAAACAACAAAATGTACGCCATGCAAATGCTTCATGCAGATGCATGCGTGTGTCTGTGTGCTTGGGAGATTTCCCCCGATCCTAGTGCCTTGGTGCCAGTGCTGATAATAATAATAATAAGAAGTCCGAGCCCAATCATGGAAACATCAATCTCATATATATAAGGAAAGGCCTATCAAGGCAGTACATAGCATCAGCGAGTACAAGACAAATCAACAGCGTGACCTCAGCCAACAAGCCTGGTGATGGTCAGCATACAACAAAGATCAAAACAAGAGGAATACAACTAGTCAAGTACGGCCACGGGCGCGGTACTCTGCTAATAACTCCTTCGTCTTCGGATGATCTGGCAAAGTGAGCAACCCCTCGACGAGTAGTTCGCTCTGTGCAATGGTATACTGAAGTCCCTGAACTGAACTTTCCCATGCTCCTTCGCCGAAGCAGTCTTCCAGTTTCCGCTTCTTAGACTCAAACTTCAGCTTGCACTCCTTCAGGTTGGCAAGGGCTTTGTTGAGCTGGCTTTCGGCGGCGTATCTGCGGGCGGTCTCCTCATCAAACCTCCGCTCAATGTCCTTCACCTCGGCTTCCAGCTTGGAGATCCGCAGCATCAGCTTGTCCTCCCGCTCCTTCCTAGTGGCCAGGGAAGCCTTCTAGTGCTGGTCGAACTTAGATATCCTCCGATATGCCTCGTCCAAATGCTGCTTCTTCGTAGCCAATACGTCGTTGGCAACCCTGAAATCTTGACCCATGCGTTCACGATCGGCGATCTGCTTTGCCAGGTCTGTACCCAGTTGGTTCACCAACTCTGTCTGCTTTTTGAAAGCATGCACAGCTTCGTTCCTTTCACTTCGAAGCTGAGCTAACTCCTTCTCCAGTTCTGCGTTCGCCCGCTTCAATTCATCCCGTTCAGCTAATACCTGGTTATGCTGATGAATGGACACAGTAGTAGGCTCTTCGACTGGTGGAAGACTCTCTGGCTCGGTCTGAGGAAATGGCATTCCTATAGCATTGGCCCTGGCTCTGATCCATGCTGTGTACGGAGGGTATGCTTGACTGTTGCTCTTTCCCAACAAAGGCTTTCCTCTCTTACTGATACTATTCCATGCATGCTGAAGCTTGGACAACAAATCCCCCTCTAAAGTACCCGTGAGGTACAGAGATTCCTGTACCTCTTCCTCCTTCGGCGGAGTCCTCAAAGCATATGCGAATTGTCGAACCAGCAACGACGGATTGTAGTTTATGCAGCCCTTCCTACCTATCAGAGGTACATTAGGAAACCCGCTACAACTGAAGATCACCTCAGTACCCAACCTGTCTCTGTCGAACCAATCAATATCTTCTGCAGATAAACTCATCAGGCGCTCAGGCCACTCAGCTGTGGCTGCAGACAAGGCAGAAGGACCCCTCTTGGGCAGATGGCTAGCAAGCCATTTGTACAGTAAAGGTACGCAGCATGAGACATTCTTCCCTCTCCGGTTCTCATTCTTGTAATGGAATGAGTGATAGACATCTCCGATCAGGGTAGGGACTGGATTCCCTGAGGCAAAGATGTGAAACGCATCAAAGTCTACAAAATCAGGCATGTTGGGGAACAAGATAATGCCATATATGCATAAAGCGAGGATGGCATTGAACGCGTCCCAACATTTGTCCTTAGCACACTGCTGAGCCTTAGCTACTAGAAACTGCAAGGAGAACCCATGAACCTTGTTCCAACTAGTCAACACTAACTCAGAGGCGTCCAAATAAAGTGAAGAAGCTAAACCAGCCAGATCAGGCTCAGCATCCATGTGGACAAAAGGCACCTGACTCTTGATAGGCACCCCAAGCAAATCAGCAAACTCTTCCAGCGTCGGTGCAAGAACGAAGTCCTGAAAAGTGAAACAACTCAGCGGAGGGTCGTAGAACTGCAACAGAGCGTGCAATCCATTCAGCTCGAACGTAGAAGGCTTGCAAACCAAACTGAGCAACCGGCCATAAGATTTTCTGAACCCATCCTTCACGGAATCACCTGCTAGAGCTATCAAACCGGTCAACTTCGACACATCAGGGGTCGGGAACTTGTACGCAACGGTCTTCCTGGGAGAGGCCATAATAATACAATAGGAGGCAAGAAATCCTGGATCGGGGAAACGGTACCTGCAACACAGACACACGTTAATGGAATGCAAATGAACATGCAAACTAATGCAAAATGCAGTCACGCAATAATATATCCAGGTAAGTGCTGTGGAGATTCTATATCAATAATCACTGATGAGAAGAAAACCCCGGTGTAAGACCACAGATCTGATAGGACCATATACAAGATCAAAATTCTGCTCTGTCGAGAACAAATGTCTGATAATAAGGACCTCTGATGTATGATCAAGAAATATCTGCTGATGAAGTCTTCAGACCCCAAATCAAAAATCTGCCCTATCAAGAACAAACATATAGCTGCTGATGAGATCTTCAGACCCCACTCAAAAATCTGCTCTATCAAGAACAAACAACATCTGCTGATGAGATCTTCAGACCCCAAAACTGCTCTATCGAGAACAAACAACTGATGACAATACTCTGATCAAAACCTGCTCTATCAAGAACAGACATACACCTGATGATAAGATCCTCTAATCAAAACATGCTCTATCAAGAACAGACATACTGCAACTGAGAACCCTGGTACCAACAAAACTGATTCACTGTCAAGAAAACCAGGTAGTCTGAAGGTCAAAGTTTCCTGCAATAAATCCAATCCCACTCACAGGTATGGACCTAAATTGTCTCAAGGTACGGCATCCTATGCGTTCATCAGCGTCACAGACTTTCAAGAGGGGTGATACGATACCCAGAAGGTGTGGCATCACCAGCTCATGAAGAGGCCTCACTTAGCTGAATCACAAATGATCGGTCCCCAGAGTCGACAATCCACCAAACCAGCAACCTTCTCAACCCAAAGGGTTGAAAGTGAAGCCAACCGGATGAACCTCGTCTGAGCGCGGATTTCATGAGACACTAGTGCCTGCAAAGCAAGCACGCGCCCACTAATTTCCACTCTAAGTCTATGGTGCACTCAAGCCTGGGTCTGGCTTCTCACTCATCAGAACTCCCCTCCCACAACAGCACAAATAATCATATTATACTGAAAATAAAATGCGGGAAATAAAGTGCGAGAAGTAAAATGCGATAAATAAACGCAACCCAACAAGTAAACACACAAACGGTAAGATTGACTCTCATAGGGAACCAGAAAACCAGAGATTCTGGGTTCGATCCCCAGCAGAGTCGCCAGCTGTCGCTTGCGCGAAAATGAGGTGCCGGCATGACAGAAGAGTCGCCACCTTTCGTTATTTATCCCTCAGAGCGGGAAAGGAAACAATCGGAAAAACCTGACGAATAAGGGGTAAGACAAGGTCATCGCAACCGTTGTCTGGGTTCGGGAGTCGGTTACGCAAGGGGAAGGTATTAGCACCCCTCACGTCCGTCGTACTCGACGGGATCCTCGCTTGTTTGTTTACTTGGACGGGTTGGTTTTATTCTATCTACCTATCAAGGCTGGCTGAAAAAGAAAAGAAAAATGACTCGGCAAAGCGTCGCACTTTATGCATACGTATTCTCATCAGAGAATGAGAAATCAGAGTCAACGTAGTTCGGCCTACAAAGGGTTATGGGGGAAGGTTGCTCGCCAAGACATCGCCATCTTGTGCCTACGTACTCTCAACAGGCATGAGAGATCAGAGCTCACGTAGTTCGGGAAACTACGGTTTATTTCCTGTCTTTTACGAAAGAAATGTTTTTTATTGTGTTTGCGATTTCAACCGCACTAGAGACTATGACCTGAGAGTGAATGCGTCGCATGTCACCCAAAGGGTACCATACTAAACGTCCAGACTGTGGAAAAGAAACTCTCCCACAACCCTTTCTCAGATAGCTTAAGGCTCGTGACGTACGAAAGAAATCATTCATGATTGCCGTATCTTAAACTGTTTTGAGATGAGAAGAGAACAGGCCCAACTAGGAGGGAGACTATCAAGTCCTACTGTTATCATGCCATGGATTCATCCTATGGTTGAAGTTTGAACAGGGAACTCCTAGAAGTTTTCATGCATAGGTTTCAACCTAAAAGTCTATCATCAAATCCTTATCAAAGGAAATGAGAGTCCTAAGGGATCATGTCAATGATACACCAAAATAGACAAAGCATCAGCTTAACAGTAAAATGCATGCAATGCAAGTGAGGGAGGAAATGTGTGTGGGGCTTCAGCCTCCACAAGCTCATCTCAATCTCAAGCCAGTCATGAATAACAGTAATCATACTGAAATGTAAACAACATGCTATCAAGCAATAAACAGTAAACTGCAATCATACAGATAAAAGAAATGACATGCCATCAGGCAAACAAACCACATGGGCAAGGGAGCCAGGCTCTACCGAATACCCGCAAGCAAAGCCACGCAGTAACAGTACAAGCAGAGGGAGCAACTCAACCTCTAATGCAATCATGCTCCTAGATTCTACTTATTCTAGATGAACTTAATCTAATGCAACAGACAAATCAAGCAAAACACACAATACAGAAAAGAAAACAGAAGAAAGCCTCAACTCCTCCAGCAGCAACTCAGTCTTCAGACTTCAATCACTTGACAAACATCAGTTTGCTTTTCCAGGTTTCAACCCTACAACATGAGTTTCAACTCATCTTCTCCCTTTAAGCTTCAGCTTCATGATCAGCTCCACCTTCAGGCTTCACCATCTTCAGGGATCTTCAAGTATCAACTTGATCTTCATGCTCTTCAAGCTTCAGCTGGAATGGAAGTCTTCAAGGATTCATCCTCTTCAATAATCTTCAATGAAGTCTTCATCTTCATGCTCAGGCTCTGCATCTCTCAAGACAATCAAACAGAGAAAAATCACTTACTGGATAAGCTGGGGGATATTGAACTGCTTATTTGATCACCAAAGGTGACATATAAGGGTTCAATATCAAATGAAGGGTTCCCTCAAAAGTTCTACCTCCTGGGTATAACACTTATCCCTCCAAAGGAGAGAGGTGTACACCCTGGAAGGACTTTGAATCACAGGGAGGAATGGAGGTGAATGATACCATCCATGTTTGAGAAGGAAATTATCTACATCCAAGCTCTTGCTAATCCTAACCCTAAAACAAAACAAAAAGAAGAAAGAACCAGCTCCTCAAGCTCCCTCAATGCCTCTTCAAGTCTTCTAGTATGCTCCACAATGAGATACCAAGCTCCTCAAACCAAAGGAAAACTCCAAAGCAAAGCAAACTAAACAAAACATGCCCTAAAGGCAACACAAACAATCATTCAATACAAAAATCAATCAAAAATAGTATATTGTTCTATTAAATCCTAATATAAATGCTAGGGGACCCTACATAACTACCCTTAACTACCCTTAAGTCCCATATATTCCCCATAGACTAAATTGCCCTAAAAAACCCTAAATCCAAAGTTGTTGTTGACCTATGTTAAAGTTTTAAACTAATTCTACACTACTTAGAACTACCTACTTAAAACTACCCTAAAAATTGTCACAAAAATATGAAATTAAATCAGGGGGAACCTAAAACATACATCTAATTATCCTAAAGAGATTGAATTAAAAATCCTAAGGGAACTACCCTAATTAAAATCTACAAATTAACATATCAACTAAAAGAATTAAAAATGCATTAAAAGTAAAAATATGTAAAAATATAAAAATGAAATAAAATGGCAATTTTATGGTTTTATATTTTTCTAGACAGAAAATGGAAAGTGGGAAAAAAATCTCATTAAAAAATATGCATTTTTCATTTTAATATGAATTTTTAAAGTAATATGAAATTTGGAGTAAAATTAATAAGAAAAATGATGAGGGGGTGCACGAAGTAATACTATCCAGTTGTTATGATGATGGGCCCAGATAGGGGGTGCCAAAAGCAGGGCGCGCTGGGCCCATTGATTGCTCAGAAAACATATTAAAATAAAAAGAAAATGTTAAACCCGCGGTGTGAATAGCATCAAATTACAGTTATAAAGTGATTTGGGCCTGCATGGGGGGTGTGGAAAACAAATTCGCGTGAAGCCCAGGAGTTCCACTTAAGTGGAACGCAGCGTTTAATGCTGCTGATTTCCCTCCCTTTCGCGTTTGAATGCTGGCCGTTGGATCTCATTTTCAGTCAACCAGGCTTGCCTCATCTCACGGCTGCTGTATCGTCACCTTCATTAGGATTTTAGGGTTTTGTACCAGCTTCCATGAAACCATCCTCATGCACCAACTTATATCAACTCGTGTGCACTCATCACTTCACCAAATTCAAAACTTCAAAAAGCAAAAATGATCTATTTCTTCCCCTGAACAAGGCCACGTGCTTAGTTTCCATTAAAACTCACTTCAAATGAAAACCCGATAGTGCAACCTCAATAATGATGAATCTTGAACTTTCATGAATCTTTGGTTTCTTAGTAACAGAATATTCACCACGTGACCCTGGTCACCCTAAGCTATAGCACATGAATTAATACTCACTATCCAGCGAGTTCTTGCTCATTAAAGAAACCATGTCCAACTTTCAATCTTCACATAATGCTCTCTAGTTTCCCAGGATTAATCACCTAATGGTCACTAACGAATCTACACTAACCACCTAATCTAAAAGTACATAAATAAGGGTGTAGAGAAGGTTTTGCAAACCTTGTTTCTTGCAATGGTAGATGCAGTTATTCTTCTCTTCAGCTCTTGCAACTCTCCAGCAATGGTCCTTGTATGCTTCTTTGAGTTCTGTTTGCAAAAGAAATGATGTAGCAAGCTGGTACCACTGAATTCGAATCAGATTTGCTTCTTTGCCATTTCACCACCACACCTTCAAACCTTCATCAATGGCTCCTCAAACCAGTATGCATTTGTTCATTATGATGAATGGAGTGGATTTGTGTAGAAGAAACAAATGGAAATGAAGAAGAATAGAGGTTTGATCTTGAATTGCAAATGGAAGAAATTTGATCAATTCTCTCTTTTTTTGCACTATCCCTCACCAATTATCACCAACCTTTCACCAATGGAGATTGTATTCAATATATAGACTGATTTGGAAAGGTCTAGAACCATCTAGATCCATCTAGTAAGAACTTGAACTTTCCATGCCATGATAATTTGCATTTCACTTCTCACCACATGATATATCATGACAAAACCCTTGTAACTTGGGTAACTAGCTTGAATTTATCCCCAAGTGGTATTTTGGACAAGTTACCATGCATCTCTTCCTTGTTTATTAAGTTTTTCTTTGTTTTGGTTTGGTACCCCATTATGCAAGCAACCAAATTACAAAGCAACCTCATGATGCAAGCCTCAAATCAAAATTGTGGCTGAACCATTGTTCTTAAAATGTCCTTTGGAGTCAAAATGACCTATCATATGACATGGTTAGGGTTTATAGCTTGGATTTTATGATTTTCCATTTCACTTGAATTAACTTATGCCTCATTTTTAGGCCATTTTTATCACTTTTTGATATGAGCCTTTACAACATCTCATGACCACCCTACTAGCCTTAAAACATCATTCTAAGCAACTTTGATGTTGAAGGTTTTTCCATTTGAAGCTTGGAAGTAGGAGATATGGCCATATGCTTGAAATGACCTATAACTTCCAAATCACCAAAATGCCCTTGGCTTGTCAAAGCCATAAGTTGAGTTCTACAAATCCTATCAAGGACTTCTAGTACTCTCTATAAAGCTAAGAAGATTCCCTTCAACATTCATGTTGACCAAGAGATCATAGGAATCATCCTACTAGGGCAAATATTGTCTGCAAGCTGGGTGACTTTCAAGGACCCAGATTCAAATACTTCAGATGACCTGTAATTTGTCAAAACCATAACTTGAGCTCTGCAAATCCTATCAAGGACTTCTACCACTCAAATTAAAGCTAAGAACAATCTCGACAACATTCATGTTGTGGGGAAGATGAGATGACAATCACATCTTGAGCTAAAACTGCCTGGAAGATAGGGATCAAACTAGGGGATTTTACACTGTCAATCCTTAGAAACCCTAGCTTAAAACTTCTCAAACTCCTCAATCATGATGAGTTGGTCTAGGAATCATCCTTATAGTATCTCAATACATCATTCCATGATCACATGGCTCTTGGATTAGGTCTCAACCCTCTTCAAATCTTCAGTTGACCTAGGGTTGACCCAATCAAACCCTAATTCTACCACTCATGGTTGAATCTTCTGAATTCTTGCATAATGATCTCTATGGTCTTCATGATGGCTTTCAAGACATCTAATAAGCTTTCTCAAAGCTTCAAGCTCATCCTCATAGTCTCAGAATCATCTGAGGAGCACCTACAACTCTCCAGTTATGAGGCACACAACCTTGGTTTCAACCAATTCCTCTGAGAATCTCTTGAGCATTCTGATAAAGGTATCAACCTTCAAACACTTGATGGGTAAATAAATGTTGGTCAAATTTTGGGGTGCAACAGCGCGGATCAAAACGAGTGTTTTTTATGAAAACGTAATACAGCGACAATTCAACTCGGATATCATCTCAAGGATTATTTTATGTGATTAATCTACCAAATTCGAAATGGAGGGGGAGTTAGTTTGGTTTCTGATCGGATAAATAAAGAAAATGCAATTAAGCGGTTAAAATAAGTGATTATCAAAATAAGTCAATCTACTGTTTTCGGTTTCGGCTTATCACGGGTTTCTACCTTACCAATTTCCTAAGCGATTTCGATCTCTATTCGATTCCTATGTCAATTAACAAGCGCAAAAGACATAAACTAGATTAACAATCCTATATTTCAAATTAAGCAAACGGATTAAGTTTTCGTGAATTAAGCAAACACGAATTATAAACGCGAATTAACGACAAAGCGAAGTAACGGCGAATAAAAGTTAAGGATGCAATCATACGAATTTAATCAAAACAATTCTATAAACTACCAGATTCAGCAAAAGCAATTCATATAAGAGTGTTTAAAGAGAAACGAATTAGATTGATAAAGTAAAAACCTCAAAGCGTTGGAACGCGATTACAGCAGAAAGACTCTAAGGAATTAACTCTCCATGGTTCTCTCAAAGCTCCGAATGTATTTTTCGTGAAAATGTAACTAGGTGAACAGTAACACAAGTATTTTTCCTTTAAAAAGAAAGCAAATTCGGGTCATAACCCAACTGGGTCGAAAACATAAACCAGACCCAATACATTACCCAACACTAAAATAAAATTCTAATGCAGTAACTTCAAACGGAATTCTGGAATTTTGGGCTCCGAATCTGACTTCAACTCCAACACGAAAGTCGTAGCTCTCTCTCTTAGCTTTCCGGCGATTGTTATAACGCCTCAAACGGATTTCCGGAACTCCAGTTATTATCGTTTTCGTGCAGACTACTAAAGCTGAAAAATAAATGCGGAAATCAAATTAAGCCAAAAATAAAATAAAATATAAAAACAAAATAAAACATAAAAATAATCAAGATAAAGTAAAGAAATGCCTAAGTAAAAATATAGGAGAAAGTACATAAATATGCACTGATCACTCATCACGCTGGGAGCGCTTAAGCGTCTCCCCATGGACACAAACCTTAGGATCTATGACATTTTGATATTAATGATTATAGGAATACCTTAATGAATATAATGAGAAAATTTTTTAGACAATAACAACGATAATTCTAAAATACAAAAGTGTACAGACAAGTGTTTGACACTGGTTGGCTTGTGGATTTTTCTCAACCGGTACTCGTTATGTCTTGAAAACTCTTCGAATGGGGATAAAAAGAAATAATCTTCTTATAGGATGATATATTTGAGATCATAGTCTATATATAGAATGATAATCATTTAGAATTCTCATTATTTCGAAATGGATTATCTTGACATCCACTTATATTTAAGCACATATTCAATTAAATAATTAATTATTAAATATAATTAATTATTTTATTTACTTACTCAACCGATTAAGATTCTTATATATATATATATATATATATATATATATATATATATATATATATATATATATATATATATATATATATATATATATATATATATATATATATATATATATATATATATATATATATATATATATATATATATATATATATATATATATATATATATATATATATATATATATATATATATATATATATATATATATATATATATATATATATATATATATATATGTATATATATATATATATATATATATATATTGCTCTGTCCCGCTCATCACACGGGGTCGGCCCAATCCGTCTCTCCGTCGTGGAGGGCCTAGCTCATTGATCAGTTGTCGCGCGCGGATCAAAACGAGTGTTTTTGATGAAAACGTAATACAGAGACAATTCAACTCGGATATCGTCTCAAGAATTCTTTTATTTGATTAATCTACCAAATTCAAAATGGAGGGGGAGTTGGTTTGGTTTCTGATCGGATAAACAAAGAAAATGCAATTAAGCGGTTAAAATAAGTGATTATCAAAATAAGTCAATCTACTGTTTTCGGTTCCGGCTTATCACGGGATTCTACCTTACCAATTTCCTAAGCGATTTCGATCTTTATTCGATTCCTATGTCAATTAACAAGCGCAAAAGACATAAACTAGATTAACAATCCTATATTCCAAATTAAGCAAACGGATTAAGTTTTCGTGAATTAAGCAAACACGAAGTATAAACGTGAATTAACGACAAAGCGACGTAACGACGAATAAAAGCTAAGGATGCAATCATACGAATTTAATCAAAACAATTCTATAAACTAACAGATTAAGCAAAAGCAATTCATAGAATAGTGTTTAAAGAGAAACGAATTAGATTGATAAAGTAAAAACCTCAAAGCGTTGGAACGCGATTACAGCAGAATGACTCTAAGGAATTAGTTCTCCTTGGTTCTCTCAAAGCTCCGAATGTATTTTTCGTGAAAATGTAACTAGGTGAACAGTAACACGAGTATTTTTCCTTTAAAAAGAAAGCAAATTCGGGTCATAACCGAACTGGGTCGAAAACATAACCCAGGCCCAATACATGACCCAACACTAAAATAAAATTCTAATGCAGTAACTTCAAACGGAATTCTGGAATTTTGGGCTCCGAATCTGACTTTGGCTCCAACACGATAGTCGTAGATCTCTCTCTTAGCTTTCCGGCGAATTTTAGAACGCCTCAAACGGATTTCCGGAACTCCAGTTATGATCGTTTTCGTGCAGACTGCTAAAGCTGAAAAATAAGTGCGGAAATCAAATTAAGCCAAAAATAAAATAAAATATAAAAACAAAATAAAACATAAAAATAATCAAGATAAAGTAAAGAAATGCCTAAGTAAAAATATAGGAGAAAGTGCATAAATATGCACTGATCACTCATCACGCAGGGAGCGCTTAAGCGTCTCCCCATGGACACAAACCTTAGGATCTATGACATTTTGATATTAATGATTATAGGAATACCTTAACGAATATAATGAGAAAGATTTTTAGACAATGACAACGATAATTCTAAAATACAAAAGTGTACAGACAAGTGTTTGACACTGGTTGGCTTGTGGATTTTTCTCAACCGGTACTCGTAATGTCTTGAAAACTCTTCGAATGGGGATAAAAAAAGATAATTTTCTTATAGGATGATATATTTGTGATCATAGTCTATATATAGAATGATAATCATTTAGAATTCTCATTATTTCGAAATGGATTATCTTGACATCCACTTATATTTAAGCACATATTCAATTAAATAATTAATTATTAAATATAATTAATTATTTTATTTACTTATTCAACCGATTAAGATTCTTATATATATATATATATATATATATATATATATATATATATATATATATATATATATATATATATATATATATATATATATATATATATATATATATATATATATATATATATATATATATATATATATATATATATATATATATATATATATATATATATATATATATATATATATATATATATATATATATATATATATATATATATATATATATATATATATATATATATATATATATATATATATATATATATATATATATATATATATATATATATATATATATATATATATATATATATATATATATATATATATATATATATATTGCTCTGTCCCGCTCATCACACGGGGTCGGCCCAATCCATCTCTCCGTCGTGGAGGGCCTACCTCATTGATCAATTGTCGCTCGCGGATCAAAACGAGTGTTTTTGATGAAAACGTAATACAGCGACAATTCAACTCGGATATCGTCTCAACGATTCTTTTATGTGATTAATCTACCAAATTCGAAATGGAGGGGGAGTTGGTTTGGTTTCTGATCGGATAAATAAAGAAAATGCAATTAAGCGGTTAAAATAAGTGATTATCAAAATAAGTCAATCTACTGTTTTCGGTTCCGGCTTATCACGGGTTTCTACCTTACCAATTTCCTAAGCGATTTCGATCTCTATTCGATTCCTATGTCAATTAACAAGCGCAAAAGACATAAACTAGATTAACAATCCTATATTCCAAATTAAGCAAACGGATTAAGTTTTCGTGAATTAAGCAAACACGAATTATAAACGCGAATTAACGACAAAGCGAAGTAACGACGAATAAAAGCTAAGGATGCAATCATACGAATTTAATCAAAACAATTCTATAAACTAACAGATTAAGCAAAATAAATTCATAGAATAGTGTTTAAAGAGAAACGAATTAGATTGATAAAGTAAAAACCTCAAAGCGTTGGAACGCGATTACAGCATAATGACTCTAAGGAATTAGCTCTCCATGGTTCTTTCAAAGCTCCGAATGTATTTTTCTTGAAAATGTAACTAGGTAACACGAGTATTTTTCCTTTAAAAAGAAAGCAAAATCGGGTCATAACCCAACTGGGTCGAAAACATAACCCAGGCCCAATACATGACCCAACACTAAAATAAAATTCTAATGCAGTAACTTCAAAAGGAATTCTGGAATTTTGGGGTCCGAATCTGACTTCGACTCCAACACGAAAGTCGTAGCTCTCTCTCTTAGCTTTCCGGCGAATTTTAGAACGCCTCAAACGGATTTCCGGAACTCCAGTTATGATCGTTTCCGTGCAGACTGCTAAAGCTGAAAAATAAGTGCTGAAATCAAATTAAGCCAAAAATAAAATAAAATATAAAAACAAAACAAAACATAAAAATAATCAAGATAAAGTAAAGAAATGCCTAAGTAAAAATATAGGAGAAAGTGCATAAATATGCACTGATCACTCATCACGCTGGGAGCGCTTAAGCGTCTCCCCATGGAAACAAACCTTAGGATCTATGACATTTTGATATTAATGATTATAGGTATACCTTAACGAATATAATGAGAAAGATTTTTAGACAATGGCAACGATAATTCTAAAATACAAAAGTGTACAGACAAGTGTTTGACACTGGTTGGCTTGTGGATTTTTCTCAACCGGTACTCGTAATGTCTTGAAAACTCTTCGAATGGGGATAAAAAGAGATAAACTTCTTATAGGATGATATATTTGTGATCATAGTCTATATATAGAATGATAATCATTTAGAATTCTCATTATTTCGAAATGGATTATCTTGACATCCACTTATATTTAAGCACATATTCAATTAAATAATTAATTATTAAATATAATTAATTATTTTATTTACTTACTCAACCGATTAAGATTCTTATATATATATATATATATATATATATATATATATATATATATATATATATATATATATATATATATATATATATATATATATATATATATATATATATATATATATATATATATATATATATATATATATATATATATATATATATATATATATATATATATATATATATATATATATATATATATATATATATATATATATATATATATATATATATATATATATATATATATATATATATATATATATATATATATATATATATATTGCTCTGTCCCGCTCATCACACGGGGTCGGCCCAATCCATCTCTCTCTCTTGGAGGGCCTAGCTCATTGATCAGTTGTCGCTCGCGGATCAAAACGAGTGTTTTTGATGAAAACGTAATACAGCGACAATTCAACTCGGATATCGTCTCAAGGATTCTTTTATGTGATTAATCTACCAAATTCGAAATGGAGGGGGAGTTGGTTTTGTTTCTGATCGGATAAATAAAGAAAATGCAATTAAGCGGTTAAAATAAGTGATTATCAAAATAAGTCAATCTACTGTTTTCGGTTCCGGCTTATCACGGGTTTCTACCTTACCAATTTCCTAAGCGATTTCGATCTCTATTCGATTCCTATGTCAATTAACAAGCGCAAAAGACATAAACTAGATTAACAATCCTATATTCCAAATTAAGCAAACGAATTAAGTTTTCGTGAATTAAGCAAGCACGAATTATAAACGCGAATTAACGACAAAGCGACGTAACGACGAATAAAAGCTAAGGATGCAATCATACGAATTTAATCAAAACAATTCTGTAAACTAACAGATTAAGCAAAAGCAATTCATAGAATAGTGTTTAAAGAGAAACGAATTAGATTGATAAAGTAAAAACCTCAAAGCGTTAGAACGCGATTACAGCAGAATGACTCTAAGGAATTCGCTCTCCATGGTTCTCTCAAAGCTCCGAATGTATTTTTCTTGAAAATGTAACTAGGTGAACAATAACACGAGTATTTTTCCTTTAAAAAGAAAGCAAAATCGGGTCATAACCCAACTGGGTCGAAAACATAACCCAGGCCTAATACATGACCCATCACTAAAATAAAATTCTAATGCAGTAACTTCAAACGGAATTCTGGTATTTTGGGCTCTGAATCTGACTTCGACTCCAACACGAAAGTCGTAGCTCTCTCTCTTAGCTTTCCGGCAAATTTTAGAACGCCTCAAACGGATTTTCGGAACTCCAGTTATGATCGTTTCCGTGCAGACTGCTAAAGCTGAAAAATAAGTGCGGAAATCAAATTAAGCTAAAAATAAAATAAAATATAAAAACAAAATAAAACATAAAAATAATCAAGATAAAGTAAAGAAATACCTAAGTAAAAATATAGGAGAAAGTGCATAAATATGCACTGATCACTCATCACGCTGGGAGCGCTTAAGCGTCTCCCCATGGACACAAACCTTAGGATCTATGACATTTTGATATTAATGATTATAGGAATACCTTAACGAATATAATGAGAAAGATTTTTAGACAATGGCAACGATAATTCTAAAATACAAAAGTGTACAGACAAGTGTTTGACACTGATTGGCTTGTGGATTTTTCTCAACCGGTACTCGTAATGTCTTAAAAACTCTTCGAATGGGGATAAAAAGAGATAATTTTCTTATAGGATGATATATTTGTGATCATAGTCTATATATAGAATGATAATCATTTAGAATTCTCATTATTTCAAAATGGATTATCTTGACATCCACTTATATTTAAGCACATATTCAATTAAATAATTAATTATTAAATATAATTAATTTTATATATATATATATATATATATATATATATATATATATATATATATATATATATATATATATATATATATATATATATATATATATATATATATATATATATATATATATATATATATATATATATATATATATATATATATATATATATATATATATATATATATATATATATATATATTGCTCTGTCCCGCTCATCACACGGGGTCGGCCCAATCCATCTCTCCGTCGTGGAGGGCCTAGCTCATTGATCAGTTGTCGCGCGCGGATAAAAAAGAGTGTTTTTGATGAAAACGTAATAGAGCGACAATTCAACTCGGATATCGTCTCAAGGATTCTTTTAAGTGATTAATCTACCAAATTCGAAATGGAGGGGGAGTTGGTTTGGTTTCTGATCGGATAAATAAAGAAAATGCAATTAAGCGGTTAAAATAAGTGATTATCAAAATAAGTCAATCTACTGTTTTCGGTTCCGGCTTATCACGGGTTTCTACCTTACGAATTTCCTAAGCGATTTCGATCTCTATTCGATTCGTATGTCAATTAACAAGCGCAAAAGACATAAACTAGATTAACAATCCTATATTCCAAATTAAGCAAACGGATTAAGTTTTCGTGAATTAAGCAAACACGAATTATAAACGCGAATTAACGACAAAGCGACGTAACGACGAATAAAAGCTAAGGATGCAATCATACGAATTTAATCAAAACAATTCTGTAAACTAACAGATTAAGCAAAAGCAATTCATAGAATAGTGTTTAAAGAGAAACGAATTAGATTGATAAAGTAAAAACCTCAAAGCGTTAGAACGCGATGACAGCAGAATGACTATAAGGAATTAGCTCTCCATGGTTCTCTCAAAGCTCCGAATGTATTTTTCTTGAAAATGTAACTAGGTGAACAGTAACACGAGTATTTTTCCTTTAAAAAGAAAGCAAAATCGGGTCATAACCCAACTGGGTCGAAAACATAACCCAGGCCTAATACATGACCCAACACTAAAATAAAATTCTAATGCAGTAACTTCAAACGGAATTCTGGAATTTTGGGCTCCGAATCTGACTTTGACTCCAACACGAAAGTCGTAGCTCTCTCTCTTAGCTTTCCGGCAAATTTTAGAACGCCTCAAACGGATTTCCGGAACTCCAGTTATGATCGTTTCCGTGCAGACTGCTAAAGCTGAAAAATAAGTGCTATAAAAACAAAATAAAACATAAAAATAATCAAGATAAAGTAAAGAAATGCCTAAGTAAAAGTATAGGAGAAAGTGCATAAATATGCACTGATCACTCATCACGCTGGGAGCGCTTAAGCGTCTCCCCATGGACACAAACCTTAGGATCTATGACATTTTGATATTAATGATTATAGGAATACCTTAACGAATATAATGAGAAATATTTTTAGACAATAACAACGATAAATCTAAAATACTAAAGTGTACAGACAAGTGTTCGACACTGGTTGGCTTGTGGATTTTTCTCAACCGGTACTCGTAATGTCTTGAAAACTCTTCGAATGGGGATAAAAAGAGATAGTCTTCTTATAGGATGATATATTTGAGATCATAGCCTATATATAGAATGATAATCATTTAGAATTCTCATTATTTCGAAATGGATTATCTTGACATCCACTTATATTTAAGCACATATTCAATTAAATAATTAATTATTAAATATAATTAATTATTTTATTTACTTACTCAACCGATTAAGATTCTTATATATATATATATATATATATATATATATATATATATATATATATATATATATATATATATATATATATATATATATATATATATATATATATATATATATATATATATATATATATATATATATATATATATATATATATATATATATATATATATATATATATATATATATATATATATATATATATATATATATATATATATATATCTATTGCTCTGTCCCGCTCATCACACGGGGTCGGCCCAATCCATCTCTCCGTCATGGAGGGCCTAGCTCATTGATCAGTTGTCGCGCGCGGATCAAAACGAGTGTTTTTGATGAAAACGTAATACAGCGACAATTCAACTCGGATATCGTCTCAAGGATTCTTTTATGTGATTAATCTACCAAATTCGAAATGGAGGGGGAGTTGGTTTGGTTTCTGATCGGATAAATAAAGAAAATGCAATTAAGCGGTTAAAATAAGTGATTATCAAAACAAGTCAATCTACTGTTTTCGGTTCCGGCTTATCACGGGTTTCTACCTTACCAATTTCCTAAGCGATTTCGATCTCTATTCGATTCCTATGTCAATTAACAAGCGCAAAAGACATAAACTAGATTAACAATCCTATATTCCAAATTAAGCAAACGGATTAAGTTTTCGTGAATTAAGCAAACACGAATTATAAACGCGAAATAACGACAAAGGGACGTAACGGCGAATAAAAGCTAAGGATGAAATCATACGAATTTAGTCAAAACAATTCTATAAACTAACAGATTAAGCAAAAGCAATTCATCTATAAACTAACAGATTAAGCAAAAGCAATTCATAGAAGAGTGTTTAAAGAGAAACGAATTAGATTGATAAAGTAAAAACCTCAAAGCGTTGGAACGCGATTACAACAGAATGACTCTAAGGAATTAGCTCTCCATGGTTCTCTCAAAGCTCCGAATGTATTTTTCTTGAAAATGTAACTAGGTGAACAGTAACACGAGTATTTTTCCTTTAAAAAGAAAGCAAATTCGGGTCATAACCCAACTGGGTCGAAAACATAACCCAGGCCCAATACATGACCCAACACTAAAATAAAATTCTAATACAGTAACTTCAAACGGAATTCTGGAATTTTGGGCTCCGAATCTGACTTCGACTCCAACACGAAAGTCGTAGCTCTCTCTCTTAGCTTTCCGGTGAATTTTAGAACGCCTCAAATGGATTTCCGGAACTCCAGTTATGATCGTTTCCGTGCAGACTGTTAAAGCTGAAAAATAAGTGCGGAAATCAAATTAAGCCAAAAATAAAATAAAATATAAAAACAAAATAAAACATAAAAATAATCAAGATAAACTAAAGAAATGCCTAAGTAAAAATATAGGAGAAAGTGCATAAATATGCACTGATCACTCATCACGCTTGGAGGGCTTAAGCGTCTCCCCATGGACACAAACCTTAGGATCTATGACATTTTGATATTAATGATTATAGGAATACCTTAACGAATATAATGAGAAATATTTTTAGACAATGGCAACGATAATTCTAAAATACAAAAGTGTACAGACAAGTGTTTGACACTGGTTGGCTTGTGGATTTTTCTCAATCGGTACTCGTAATGTCTTGAAAACTCTTCGAATGGGGATAAAAAGAGATAATCTTCTTATAGGATGATATATTTGTGATCATAGTCTATATATAGAATGATAATCATTTAGAATTCTCATTATTTCGAAATGGATTATCTTGACATCCACTTATATTTAAGCACATATTCAATTAAATAATTAATTATTAAATATAATTAATTATTTTATTTACTTACTCAACCGATTAAGATTCTTATATATATATATATATATATATATATATATATATATATATATATATATATATATATATATATATATATATATATATATATATATATATATATATATATATATATATATATATATATATATATATATATATATATATATATATATATATTATATATATATATATATATATATATATATATATATATATATATATATATATATATATATATATATATATATATATATATATATATATATATATATATATATATATATATATATATATATATATATATATATATATATATATATATATATATATATATATATATATATATATATATATATATATATATATATATATATATATATATATATATATATATATATATATATATATATATATATATATATATATATATATATATATATATATATATATATATATATATATATATATATATATATATATATATATATATTGCTCTGTCCCGCTCATCACACGGGGTCGGCCCAATCCATCTCTCCGTCGTGGAGGGCCTAGCTCATTGATCAGTTGTCGCTCGCGGATCAAAACGAGTGTTTTTGATGAAAACGTAATACAGCGACAATTCAACTCGGATATCGTCTCAAGGATTATTTTATGTGACTAATCTACCAAATTCGAAATGGAGGGGGAGTTGGTTTGGTTTCTGATCGGATAAATAAAGAAAATGCAATTAAGCGGTTAAAATAAGTGATTATCAAAATAAGTCAATCTACTGTTTTCGGTTCCAGCTTATCACGGGTTTCTACCTTACCAATTTCCTAAGCAATTTCGATCTCTATTCGATTCCTATGTCAATTAACAAGCGCAAAAGACATAAACTAGATTAACAATCCTATATTCCAAATTAAGCAAACGGATTAAGTTTTCGTGAATTAAGCAAACACGAATTATAAACGCGAATTAACGACGAAGCGACGTAACGACGAATAAAAGCTAAGGATGCAATCATACGAATTTAATCAAAACAATTCTATAAACTAACAGATTAAGCAAAAGCAATTCATAGAATAGTGTTTAAAGAGAAACGAATTAGATTGATAAAGTAAAAACCTCAAAGCGTTGGAACGCGATTACAGCAGAATGACTCTAAGGAATTAGCTCTCCCTGGTTATCTCAAAGCTCCGAATGTATTTTTCGTGAAAATGTAACTAGGTGAACAGTAACACGAGTATTTTTCCTTTAAAAAGAAAGCAAATTCGGGTCATAACCCAACTGGGTCGAAAACATAACCCAGGCCCAATACATGACCCAACACTAAAATAAAATTCTAATGCAGTAACTTCAAACGGAATTCTGGAATTTTGGGCTCCGAATCTGACTTCGACTCCAACACGAAAGTCGTAGCTCTCTCTCTTAGCTTTCCAGAGAATTTTAGAACGCCTCAAACGGATTTCCGGAACTCCAGTTATGATCGTTTCCGTGCAGACTGCTAAAGCTGAAAAATAAGTGCGGAAAACAAATTAAGCCAAAAATAAAATAAAATATAAAAACAAAATAAAAAATAAAAATAATCAAGATAAAGTAAAGAAATGCCTAAGTAAAAATATAGGAGAAAGTGCATAAATATACACTGATCACTCATCACGCTTGGAGGGCTTAAGCGTCTCCCCATGGACACAAACCTTAGGATCTATGACATTTTGATATTAATGATTATAGGAATACCTTAACGAATATAATGAGAAAGATTTTTAGACAATGGCAACGATAATTCTAAAATACAAAAGTGTACAGACAAGTGTTTGACACTGGTTGGCTTGTGGATTTTTCTCAATCGGTACTCGTAATGTCTTGAAAACTCTTCGAATGGGGATAAAAAGAGATAATCTTCTTATAGGATGATATATTTGTGATCATAGTCTATATATAGAATGATAATCATTTAGAATTCTCATTATTTCGAAATGAATTATCTTGACATCCACTTATATTTAAGCACATATTCAATTTAATAATTAATTATTAAATATAATTAATTATTTTATTTACTTACTCAACCGATTAAGATTCTTATATATATATATATATATATATATATATATATATATATATATATATATATATATATATATATATATATATATATATATATATATATATATATATATATATATATATATATATATATATATATATATATATATATATATATATATATATATATATATATATATATATATATATATATATATATATATATATATATATATATATATATATATATATATATATATATATATATATATATATATTGCTCTGTCCCGCTCATCACACGGGGTCGGCCCAATCCATCTCTCCGTCGTGGAGGGCCTAGCTCATTGATCATTTGTCGCTCGCGGATCAAAACGAGTGTTTTTGATGAAAACGTAATACAGCGACAATTCAACTCGGATATCGTCTCAAGGATTCTTTTATGTGATTAATCTACCAAATTCGAAATGGAGGGGGAGTTGGTTTGGTTTCTGATCGGATAAATAAAGAAAATGCAATTAAGCGGTTAAAATAAGTGATTATCAAAATAAGTCAATCTACTGTTTTCGGTTCCGGCTTATCACGGGTTTCTACCTTACCAATTTCCTAAGCGATTTCGATCTCTATTCGATTCCTATGTCAATTAACAAGCGCAAAAGACATAAACTAGATTAACAATCCTATATTCCAAATTAAGCAAACGGATTAAGTTTTCGTGAATTAAGCAAACACGAATTATAAACGCGAATTAACGACGAAGCGACGTAACGACGAATAAAAGCTAAGGATGCAATCATACGAATTTAATCAAAACAATTCTATAAACTAACAGATTAAGCAAAAGCAATTCATAGAATAGTGTTTAAAGAGAAACGAATTAGATTGATAAAGTAAAAACCTCAAAGCGTTGGAACGCGATTACAGCAGAATGACTCTAAGGAATTAGCTCTCCCTGGTTATCTCAAAGCTCCGAATGTATTTTTCGTGAAAATGTAACTAGGTGAACAGTAACACGAGTATTTTTCCTTTAAAAAGAAAGCAAATTCGGGTCATAACCCAACTGGGTCGAAAACATAACCTAGGCCCAATACATGACCCAACACTAAAATAAAATTCTAATGCAGTAACTTCAAACGGAATTCTGGAATTTTGGGCTCCGAATCTGACTTCGACTCCAACAAGAAAGTCGTAGCTCTCTCTCTTAGCTTTCCGGCGAATTTTAGAACGCCTCAAACGGATTTCCGGAAATCCAGTTATGATCGTTTCCGTGCAGACTGCTAAAGCTGAAAAATAAGTGCGGAAAACAAATTAAGCCAAAAATAAAATAAAATATAAAAACAAAATAAAAAATAAAAATAATCAAGATAAAGTAAAGAAATGCCTAAGTAAAAATATAGGAGAAAGTGCATAAATATACACTGATCACTCATCACGCTTGGAGGGCTTAAGCGTCTCCCCATGGACACAAACCTTAGGATCTATGACATTTTGATATTAATGATTATAGGAATACCTTAACGAATATAATGAGAAAGATTTTTAGACAATGGCAACGATAATTCTAAAATACAAAAGTGTACAGACAAGTGTTTGACACTGGTTGGCTTGTGGATTTTTCTCAATCGGTACTCGTAATGTCTTGAAAACTCTTCGAATGGGGATAAAAAGAGATAATCTTCTTATAGGATGATATATTTGTGATCATAGTCTATATATAGAATGATAATCATTTAGAATTCTCATTATTTCGAAATGGATTATCTTGACATCCACTTATATTTAAGCACATATTCAATTAAATAATTAATTATTAAATATAATTAATTATTTTATTTACTTACTCAACCGATTAAGATTCTTATATATATATATATATATATATATATATATATATATATATATATATATATATATATATATATATATATATATATATATATATATATATATATATATATATATATATATATATATATATATATATATATATATATATATTGCTCTGTCCCGCTCATCACACGGGGTCGGCCCAATCCATCTCTCCGTCGTGGAGGGCATAGGTCATTGATCAGTTGTCGCTCGCGGATCAAAACGAGTGTTTTTGATGAAAACGTAATACAGCGACAATTCAACTCGGATATCGTCTCAAGGATTCTTTTATGTGATTAATCTACTAAATTCGAAATGGAGGGGGAGTTGGTTTGGTTTCTGATCGGATAAATAAAGAAAATGAAATTAAGCGGTTAAAATAAGTGATTATCAAAATAAGTCAATCTACTGTTTTCGGTTCCAGCTTATCACGGGTTTCTACCTTACCAATTTCCTAAGCGATTTTGATCTCTATTCGATTCCTATGTCAATTAACAAGTGCAAAAGACATAAACTAGATTAACAATCCTATATTCCAAATTAAGCAAACGGATTAAGTTTTCGTGAATTAAGCAAACACGAATTATAAACGCGAATTAACGACAAAGCGACGTAACGACGAATAAAAGCTAAGGATGCAATCATACGAATTTAATCAAAACAATTCTATAAACTAACAGATTAAGCAAAAGCAATTCATAGAATAGTGTTTAAAGAGAAACGAATTAGATTGATAAAGTAAAAACCTCAAAGCGTTGGAACGCGATTACAGCAGAATGACTCTAAGGAATTAGATCTCCATGGTTATCTCAAAGCTCCGAATGTATTTTTCATGAAAATGTAACTAGGTGAACAGTAACACGAGTATTTTTCCTTTAAAAAGAAAGCAAATTCGGGTCATAACCTAACTGGGTCGAAAACATAACCCAGGCCCAATACATGACCCAACACTAAAATAAAATTCTAATGCAGTAACTTCAAACGGAATTCTGGAATTTTGGGCTCCGTATCTGACTTCGACTTCAACACGAAAGTCGTAGCTCTCTCTCTTAGCTTTCCGGCGAATTTTAGAACGCCTCAAACGGATTTCTGGAACTCCAGTTATGATCGTTTCCGTGCAGACTGCTAAAGCTGAAAAATAAGTGCGGAAATCAAATTAAGCCAAAAATAAAATAAAATATAAAAACAAAATAAAACATAAAAATAATCAAGATAAAGTAAAGAAATGCCTAAGTAAAAATATAGGAGAAAGTGCATAAATATGCACTGATCACTCATCACGCTGGGAGCGCTTAAGCGTCTCCCCATGGACACAAACCTTAGGATCTATGACATTTTGATATTAATGATTATAGGAATACCTTAACGAATATAATGAGAAAGATTTTTAGACAATGGCAACGATAATTCTAAAATACAAAAGTGTACAGACAAGTGTTTGACACTGGTTGGCTTGTGGATTTTTCTCAACCGGTACTCGTAATGTCTTGAAAACTCTTCGAATGGGGATAAAAAGAGATAATCTTCTTATAGGATGATATATTTGTGATCATAGTCTATATATAGAATGATAATCAATTAGAATTCTCATTATTTCGAAATGGATTATCTTGACATCCACTTATATTTAAGCACATATTCAATTAAATAATTAATTATTAAATATAATTAATTATTTTATTTACTTACTCAACCGATTAAGATTCTTATATATATATATATATATATATATATATATATATATATATATATATATATATATATATATATATATATATATATATATATATATATATATATATATATATATATATATATATATATATATATATATATATATATATATATATATATATATATATATATATATATATATATATATATATATATATATATATATATATATATATATATATATATATATATATATATATATATTGCTCTGTCCCGCTCATCACACGGGGTCGGCCCAATCCATCTCTCCGTCGTGGAGGGCCTAGCTCATTGATATATATATACATATATATATATATATATATATATATATATATATATATATATATATATATATATATATATATATATATATATATATATATATATATATATATATATATATATATATATATATATATATATATATATATATATAAGAATCTTAATCGGTTGAGTAAGTAAATAAAATAATTAATTATATTTAATAATTAATTATTTAATTGAATATGTGCTTAAATATAAGTGGATGTCAAGATAATCCATTTCGAAATAATGAGAATTCTAATTGATTATCATTCTATATATAGACTATGATCACAAATATATCATCCTATAAGAAGATTATCTCTTTTTATCCCCATTCGAAGAGTTTTCAAGACATTACGAGTACCGGTTGAGAAAAATCCACAAGCCAACCAGTGTCAAACACTTGTCTGTACACTTTTGTATTTTAGAATTATCGTTGCCATTGTCTAAAAATCTTTCTCATTATATTCGTTAAGGTATTCCTATAATCATTAATATCAAAATGTCATAGATCCTAAGGTTTGTGTCCATGGGGAGACGCTTAAGCGCTCCCAGCGTGATGAGTGATCAGTGCATATTTATGCACTTTCTCCTATATTTTTACTTAGGCATTTCTTTACTTTATCTTGATTATTTTTATGTTTTATTTTGTTTTTATATTTTATTTTATTTTTGGCTTAATTTGATTTCCGCACTTATTTTTCAGCTTTAGCAGTCTGTACGGAAATGATCATAACTGGAGTTCCGGAAATTCGTTTGAGGCGTTCTAAAATTTGCCGGAAAGCTAAGAGAGAGAGCTACGACTTTCGTGTTGGAGTCGAAGTCAGATTCGGAGCCCAAAATTCCAGAATTCCGTTTGAAGTTACCGCATTAGAATTTTATTTTAGTGTTGGGTCATGTATTGGGCCTGGGTTATGTTTTCGACCCAGTTGGGTTATGACCCGAATTTGCTTTCTTTTTAAAGGAAAAATACTCGTGTTACTGTTCACCTAGTTACATTTTCACGAAAAATACATTTGGAGCTTTGAGAGAACCATGGAGAGCTAATTCCTTAGAGTCATTCTGCTGAAATCGCGTTCCAACGCTTTGAGGTTTTTACTTTATCAATCTAATTCGTTTCTCTTTAAACACTATTCTATGAATTGCTTTTGCTTAATCTGTTAGTTTATAGAATTGTTTTGATTAAATTCGTATGATTGCATCCTTAGCTTTTATTCGTCGTTACGTCGCTTTGTCGTTAATTCGCGTTTATAATTCGTGTTTGCTTAATTCACGAAAACTTAATCCGTTTGCTTAATTTGGAATATAGGATTGTTAATCTAGTTTATGTCTTTTGCGCTTGTTAATTGACATAGGAATCGAATAGAGATCGAAATCGCTTAGGAAATTGGTAAGGTAGAAACCCGTGATAAGCCGGAACCGTAAACAGTAGATTGACTTATTTTGATAATCACTTATTTTAACCGCTTAATTGCATTTTCTTTATTTATCGGATCAGAAACCAAACCAACTCCCCCTCCATTTCGAATTTGGTAGATTAATCACATAAAAGAATCCTTGAGACGATATCCGAGTTGAATTGTCGTTGTATTACGTTTTCATCAAAAACACTCATTTGGATCAGCGAGCGACAACTGATCAATGAGCTAGGCCCTCCACGACAGAGAGATGGATTGGGCCGATATATATATATATATATATATATATATATATATATATATATATATATATATATATATATATATATATATATATATATATATATATATATATATATATATATATATATATATATATATATATATATATATATATATATATATTTATATATTATATATATATATATATATATATATATATATATATATATATATATATATATTATATATTATATATATATATATATATATATATATATATATATATATATATATATATATATATATATATATATATATATATATATATATATATATATATATATATATATATATATATATATATATATATATATATATATATATATACATAAGAATCTTAATCGGTTGAGTAAGTAAATAAAATAATTAATTATTTAATTGAATATGTGCTTAAATATAAGTGGATGTCAAGATAATCCATTTCGAAATAATGAGAATTCTAAATGATTATCATTCTATATATAGACTATGATCACAAATATATCATCCTATAAGAAGATTATCTCTTTTTATCCCCATTCGAAGAGTTTTCAAGACATTACGAGTACCGGTTGAGAAAAATCCACAAGCCAACCAGTGTCAAACACTTGTCTGTACACTTTTGTATTTTAGAATTATCGTTGCCATTGTCTAAAAATCTTTCTCATTATATTCGTTAAGGTATTCCTATAATCATTAATATCAAAATGTCATAGATCCTAAGGTTTGTGTCCATGGGGAGACGCTTAAGCGCTCCCAGCGTGATGAGTGATCAGTGCATATTTATATACTTTCTGCTATATTTTTACTTAGGCACTTCTTTACTTTATCTTGATTATTTTTATGTTTTATTTTGTTTTTATATTTTATTTTATTTTTGGCTTAATTTGATTTCCGCACTTATTTTTCAGCTTTAGCAGTCTGCACGGAAACGATCATACCCGGAGTTCCGGAAATCCGTTTGAGGCGTTCTAAAATTTGCCGGAAAGCTAAGAGAGAGAGCTACGACTTTCTTGTTGGAGTCGAAGTCAGATTCGGAGCCCAAAATTCCAGAATTCCATTTGAAGTTACTGCAGTAGAATTTTATTTTAGTGTTGGGTCATGTATTAGGCCTGGGTTATGTTTTCGACCCAATTGGGTTATGACCCGAATTTGCTTTCTTTTTAAAGGAAAAATACTCCTGTTACTGTTCACCTAGTTACATTTTCACGAAAAATACATTCGGAGCTTTGAGAGTACCATGGAGAGCTAATTCCTTAGAGTCATTCTGCTGTAATCGCGTTCCAACGCTTTGAGGTTTTTACTTTATCAATCTAATTCGTTTCTCTTTAAACACTATTCTATGAATTGATTTTGCTTAATCTGTTAGTTTATAGAATTGTTTTGATTAAATTCGTATGATTGCATCCTTAGCTTTTATTCGTCGTTACGTCGCTTTGTCGTTAATTCGCGTTTATAATTCGTGTTTCCTTACTTCACGAAAACTTAATCCGTTTGCTTAATTTGGAATATAGGATTGTTAATCTAGTTTATGTCTTTTGCGCTTGTTAATTGACGTAGGAATCGAATAGAGATCGAAATCGCTTAGGAAATTGGTAAGGTAGAAACCCGTGATAAGCCGAAACCGAAAACAGTAGATTGACTTATTTTGATAATCACTTATTTTAACCGCTTAATTGCATTTTCTTTATTTATCCGATCAGAAACCAAACCAGCTCCCCCTCCATTTCGAATTTGGTAGATTAATCACATAAAAGAATCCTTGAGACGATATCCGAGTTGAATTGTCGCTGTATTACGTTTTCATCAAAAACACTCGTTTTGATCCGCGCTGTTGCACCCCAAAATTTGACCAACATTTATTTACCCATCAAGTGTTTGAAGGTTGATACCTTTATCAGAAATCTCAAGAGATTCTCAGAGGAATTGGTTGAAACCAAGGTTGTGTGCCTCATAACTGGAGAGTTGTGGGTGCTCCTCAGATGATTCTGAGACTATGAGGATGAGCTTGAAGCTTTGAGAAAGCTTATGAGATGTCTTGAAAGCCATCATGAAGACCAGAGAGATCATTATGCAAGAATTCAGAAGATTCAACCATGTGTGGTAGAATTAGGGTTTGATTGGGTCAACCCTAGGTCAACTGAAGATTTGGAGAGGGTTGAGACCTAATCCAAGAGCCATGTGATCATGGAATGATGTATTGAGATACTATAAGGATGATTCCTAGACCAACTCATCATGATTGAGGAGTTTGAGAAGTTTTAAGCTAGGGTTTCTAAGGATTGACTGTGTAAAATCCCCTAGTTTGATCCCTATCTTCCAGGCAGTTTTAGCTCAAGATGTGATTGTCATCTCATCTTCCCCACAACATGAATGTTGTCGAGCTTGTTCTTAGCTTTAATTTGAGTGGTAGAAGTCCTTGATAGGATTTGCAGAGCTCAAGTTATGGTTTTGACAAATTACAGGTCATCTGAAGTATGTGAATCTGGGTCCTTGAAAGTCACCCAGCTTGCAGACAATTTTTGCCCTAGTAGGATGATTCCTATGATCTCTTGGTCAACATGAATGTTGAAGCGAATCTTCTTAGCTTTCTAGATAGTACTAGAAGTCCTTGATAGGATTTGTAGAACTCAACTTATGGCTTTGACAAGCCAAGGGCATTTTGGTCATTTGGAAGTTATAGGTCATTTCAAGCATATGGCCATATCTCCTACTTCCAAGCTTCAAATGGAAAAACCTTCAACATCAAAGTTGCTTATAATGATGTTTTAAGGCTAGTAGGGTGGTCATGAGATGTTTGAAAGGCTCATATCAAAAAGTGATAAAAATGGCCTAAAAATGAGGCATAAGTTAATTCAAGTGAAATGGAAAATCATAAAATCCAAGTTATAAACCCTAACCATGTCATATGATAGGTCATTTTGATTCCAAAGGACATTTTAAGAACAATGGTTCAGCCACAATTTTGATTTGAGGCTTGCATCATGGGGTTGCTTTGTAATTTGGTTGCTTGCATAATGGGGTACCAAACCAAAACAAAGAAAAGCTTAATAAACAAGGAAGAGATGCATGGTAACTTGTCCAAAATACCACTTGGGGATAGATTCAAGCTAGTTACCCAAGTTACAAGGGTTTTGTCATGATATATCATGTGGTGAGAAGTGAAATGCAAATTATCATGGCATGGAAAGTTCAAGTTCTTACTAGATGGATCTAGATGGTTCTAGACCTTTCCAAATCAGTCTATATATTGAATACAATCTCCATTGGTGAAAGGTTGGTGATAATTGGTGAGGGTTAGTGCAAAAAAAGAGAGAATTGATCAAATTTCTTCCATTTGCAATTCAAGATCAAACCTTTATTCTTCTTCATTTCCATTTGTTTCTTCTACACAAATCCACTCCATTCATCATAATGAACAAATGCATACTGGTTTGAGGAGCCATTGATGAAGGTTTGAAGGTGTGGTGGTGAAATGGCAAAGAAGCAAATCTGATTCGAATTCAGTGGTACCAGCTTGCTACATCATTTCTTTTGCAAACAGAACTCAAAGAAGCATACAAGGACCATTGCTGGAGAGTTGCAAGAGCTGAAGAGAAGAATAACTGCATCTACCATTGCAAGAAACAAGGTTTGCAAAACCTTCTCTACACCCTTATTTATGTACTTTTAGATTAGGTGGTTAGTGTAGATTCGTTAGTGACCATTAGGTGATTAATCCTGGGAAACTAGAGAGCATTATGTGAAGATTGAAAGTTGGACATGGTTTCTTTAATGAACAAGAACTCGTTGGATAGTGAGTATTAATTCATGTGCTATAGCTTAGGGTGACCAGGGTCACATGGTGAATATTCTGTTACTAAGAAACCAAAGATTCATGAAAGTTCAAGATTCATCATTATTGAGGTTGCACTATCGGGTTTTCATTTGAAGTGAGTTTTAATGGAAACTAAGCACGTGGCCTTGTTCAAGGGAAGAAATAGATCATTTTTGCTTTTTGAAGTTTTGAATTTGGTGAAGTGATGAGTGCACACGAGTTGATATAAGTTGGTGCATGAGGATGGTTTCATGGAAGCTGGTACAAAACCCTAAAATCCTAATGAAGGTGACGATACAGCAGCCGTGAGATGAGGCAAGCCTGGTTGACTGAAAATGAGATCCAACGGCCAGCATTCAAACGCGAAAGGGAGGGAAATCAGCAGCATTAAATGCTGCGTTCCACTTAAGTGGAACTCCCGGGCTTCACGCGAATTTGTTTTCCACACCCCCCATGCAGGCCCAAATCACTTTATAACTGTAATTTGATGATATTCACACCGCGGGTTTAACATTTTCTTTTTATTTTAATTTGTTTTATGAGCAATCAATGGGCCCAGCGCGCCCTGCTTTTGGAACCCCCTATCTGGGCCCATCATCATAACAACTGGATAGTATTACTTCGTGCACCCCCTCATCATTTTTCTTATTAATTTTACTCCAAATTTCATATTACTTTAAAAATTCATATTAAAATGAAAAATGCATATTTTTTAATGAGATTTTTTTCCCACTTTCCATTTTCTGTCTAGAAAAATATAAAACCATAAAATTGCCATTTTATTTCATTTTTATATTTTTTACATATTTTTACTTTTAATGCATTTTTAATTCTTTTAGTTGATATGTTAATTTGTAGATTTTAATTAGGGTAGTTCCCTTAGGATTTTTAATTCAATCTCTTTAGGATAATTAGATGTATGTTTTAGGTTCCCCCTGATTTAATTTCATATTTTTGTGACAATTTTTAGGGTAGTTTTAAGTAGGTAGTTCTAAGTAGTGTAGAATTAGTTTAAAACTTTAACATAGGTCAACAACAACTTTGGATTTAGGGTTTTTTAGGGCAATTTAGTCTATGGGGAATATATGGGACTTAAGGGTAGTTATGTAGGGTCCCTTAGCATTTATATTAGGATTTAATAGAACAATATACTATTTTTGATTGATTTTTGTATTGAATGATTGTTTGTGTTGCCTTTAGGGCATGTTTTGTTTAGTTTGCTTTGCTTTGGAGTTTTCCTTTGGTTTGAGGAGCTTGGTATCTCATTGTGGAGCATGGTGGAGCATACTAGAATACTTGAAGAGGCATTGAGGGAGCTTGAGGAGCTGGTTCTTTCTTTTTTTTTTTTGTTTTAGGGTTAGGATTAGGAAGAGTTTGGATGTAGATAATTTCCTTCTCAAACATGGATGGTATCATTCACCTCCATTCCTCCCTGTGATTCAAAGTCCTTCCAGGGTGTACACCTCTCTCCTTTGGAGGGATAAGTGTTATACCCAGGAGGTAGAACTTTTGAGGGAACCCTTCATTTGATATTGAACCCTTATATGTCACCTTTGGTGATCAAATAAGCAGTTCAATATCCCCCAGCTTATCCAGTAAGTGATTTTTCTCTGTTTGATTGTCTTGAGAGATGCAGAGCCTGAGCATGAAGATGAATACTTCATTGAAGATTATTGAAGAGGATGAATCCTTGAAGACTGCCATTCCAGCTGAAGCTTGAAGAGCATGAAGATCAAGTTGATACTTGAAGATCCCTGAAGATGGTGAAGCCTGAAGGTGGAGCTGATCATGAAGCTGAAGCTTAAAGGGAGAAGATGAGTTGAAACTCATGTTGTAGGGTTGAAACCTGGAAAAGCAAACTGATGTTTGTCAAGTGATTGAAGTCTGAAGACTGAGTTGCTGCTGGAGGAGTTGAGGCTTTCTTCTGTTTTCTTTTCTGTATTGTGTGTTTTGCTTGATTTGTCTGTTGCATTAGATTAAGTTCATCTAGAATAAGTAGAATCTAGGAGCATGATTGCATTAGAGGTTGAGTTGCTCCCTCTGCTTGTACTGTTACTGCATGGCTTTTCTTGCGGGTTTTCGGTAGAGCCCGACTCCCTTGCCCATGTGGTTTGTTTTGCCTGATGGCATGTCATTTCTTTTATCTGTATGATTGCAGTTTACTGTTTATTGCTTGATAGCATGTTGTTTACATTTTAGTATGATTACTGTTATTCATGATTGGCTTGAGATTGAGATGAGCTTGTGGAGGCTGAAGCCCCACACACATTTCCTCCCTCACTTGCATTGCATGCATTTTACTGTTAAGCTGATGCTTTGTCTATTTTGGTGTATCATTGACATGATCCTTTAGGACTCTCATTTCCTTTGATAAGGATTTGATGATAGACTTTTAGGTTGAAACCTATGCATGACAACTTCTAGGAGTTCCCTGTTCAAACTTCAACCATAGGATGAATCCATGGCATGATAACAGTAGGACTTGATAGTCTCCCTCCTAGTTGGGCCTGTTCTCTTCTCATCTCAAAACAGTTTAAGATACGGTAATCATGAATGATTTCTTTCGTACGTCACGAGCCTTAAGCTATCTGAGAAAGGGTTGTGGGAGAGTTTCTTTTCCACAGTCTGGACGTTTAGTATGGTACCCTTTGGGTGACATGCGATGCATTCACTCTCAGGTCATAGTCTCTAGTGCGGTTGAAATTGCAAACACAATAAAAAACACTTCTTTGGTAAAAGACAGGAAATAAACCGTAGTTTCCCGAACTACGTGAGCTCTGATCTCTCATGCCTGTTGAGAGTATGTAGGCACAAGATGGCGATGTCTTGGCGAGCAACCTTCCCCCATAACCCTTTGTAGGCCGAACTACGTTGACTCTGATTTCTCATTCTCTGATGAGAATACGTAGGCATAAAGTGCGACGCTTTGCCGAGTCATTTTTCTTTTCTTTTTCAGCCAGCCTTGATAGGTAGATAGAATAAAACCAACCCGTCCAAGTAAAAAAACAAGCGAGGATCCCGTCGAGTACGATGGACGTGAGGGGTGCTAATACCTTCCCCTTGCATAACCGACTCCCGAACCCAGACAACGGTTGCGATGACCTTGTCTTACCCCTTATTCGTCAGGTTTTTCCGATCGTTTCCTTTCCCGCTCTGAGGGATAAATAACGAAAGGTGGCGACTCTTCTGTCATGCCGGCACCTCATTTTCGCGCAAGCGACAGCTGGCGACTCTACTGGGGATCGAACCCAGAATCTCTGGTTTTCTGGTTCCCTATGAGAGTCAATCCTACCGTTTGTGTGTTTACTTGTTGGGTTGCGTTTATTTATCGCATTTTAATTCTCGCACTTTATTTCCCGCATTTTATTTTCAGTATAATATGATTATTTGTGCTGTTGTGGGAGGGGAGTTCTGATGAGTGAGAAGCCAGACCCAGGCTTGAGTGCACCATAGACTTAGAGTGGAAATTAGTGGGCGCGTGCTTTCTTTGCAGGCACTAGTGTCTCATGAAATCCACGCTCAGACGAGGTTCATCCGGTTGGCTTCACTTTCAACCCTTTGGGTTGAGACGGTTGTTGGTTTGGTGGATTGTCGACTCTGGGGACCGATCATTTGTGATTCAGCTAAGTGAGGCCTCTTCATGATCTGGTGATGCCACACCTTCTGGGTATCGTATCACCCCTCTTGAAAGTCTGTGACGCTGATGAACGCATAGGATGCCGTACCTTGAGACAGTTTAGGTCCATACCTGTGAGTGGGATTGGATTTATTGCAGGAAACTTTGACCTTCAGACTACCTGGTTTTCTTGACAGTGAATCAGTTTTGTTGGTACCAGGGTTCTTAGTTGCAGTATGTCTGTTCTTGATAGAGCAGGTTTTGATCAGAGGATCTTATCATTAGGTGTATGTCTGTTATTGATAGAGCAGGTTTTGATCAGAGTATTGTCATCAGTTGTTTGTTCTTGATAGAGCAGTTTTGGGGTCTGAAGATCTCATCAGCAGATGTTGTTTGTTCTTGATAGAGCAGATTTTTGAGTGGGGTCTGAAGATCTCATCAGCAGCTATATGTTTGTTCTTGATAGGGCAGATTTTTGATTTGGGGTCTGAAGACTTCATCAGCAGATATTTCTTGATCATACATCAGAGGTCCTTATTATCAGACATTTGTTCTCGACAGAGCAGAATTTTGATCTTGTATATGGTCCTATCAGATGGTTGTTCTTGGCAGATCAGATCTGTGGTCTTACACCGGGGTTTTCTTCTCATCAGTGATTATTGATACAGAATCTCCACAGCAGTTACCTGGATATATTATTGCGTGACTGCATTTTGCATTAGTTTGCATGTTCATTTGCATTCCATTAACGTGTGTCTGTGTTGCAGGTACCGTTTCCCCGATCCAGGATTTCTTGCCTCCTATTGTATTATTATGGCCTCTCCCAGGAAGACCGTTGCGTACAAGTTCCCGACCCCTGATGTGTCGAAGTTGACTGGTTTGATAGCTCTAGCAGGTGATTCCGTGAAGGATGGGTTCAGAAAATCTTATGGCCGGTTGCTCAATTTGGTTTGCAAGCCTTCTACGTTCGAGCTGAATGGATTGCACGCTCTGTTGTAGTTCTACGACCCTCCGCTGAGATGTTTCACTTTTCAGGACTTCGTTCTCGCACCGACGCTGGAAGAGTATGCTGATTTGCTTGGGGTGCCTATCAAGAGGCAGGTGCCTTTTGTCCACATGGATGCTGAGCCTGATCTGCCTGGTTTAGCTTCTTCACTTTATTTGGACGCCTCTGAGTTAGTGTTGACTAGTTGGAACAAGGTTCCTGGGTTCTCCTTGCAGTTTCTAGTAGCTAAGGCTCAGCAGTGTGCTAAGGACAAATGTTGGGACGCGTTCAATGCCATCCTCGCTTTATGCATATATGGCATTATCTTGTTCCCCAACATGCCTGATTTTGTAGACTTTGATGCGTTTCACATCTTTGCCTCAGGGAATCCAGTCCCTACCCTGATCGGAGATGTCTATCACTCAGTCCATTACAAGAATGAGAACCGGAGAGGGAAGAATGTCTCATGCTGCGTACCTTTACTGTACAAATGGCTTGCTAGCCATCTGCCCAAGAGGGGTCCTTCTGCCTTGTCTGCAGCCACAGCTGAGTGGCCTGAGCGCCTGATGAGTTTATCTGCAGAAGATATTGATTGGTTCGACAGAGACAGGTTAGGTACTGAGGTGATCTTCAGTTGTAGCGGGTTTCCTAATGTACCTCTGATAGGTAGGAAGGGATGCATAAACTACAATCCGTCGTTGCTGGTTCGACAATTCGCATATGCTTTGAGGACTCCGCCGAAGGAGGAAGAGGTACAGGAATCTCTGTACCTCACGGGTACTTTAGAGGGGGATTTGTTGTCCAAGCTTCAGCATGCGTGGAATAGTATCAGTAAGAGAGGAAAGCCTTTGTTGGGAAAGAGCAACAGTCAAGCATACCCTCCGTACACAGCATGGATCAGAGCCAGGGCCAATGCTATAGGAATGCCATTTCCTCAGACCGAGCCAGAGAGTCTTCCACCAGTCGAAGAGCCTACTACTGTGTCCATTCATCAGCATAACCAGGTATTAGCTGAACGAGATGAATTGAAGCGGGCGAACGCAGAACTGGAGAAGGAGTTAGCTCAGCTTCGAAGTGAAAGGAACGAAGTCGTGCATGCTTTCAAAAAGCAGACAGAGTTGGTGAACCAACTGGGTACAGACCTGGCAAAGCAGATCGCCGATCATGAACGCATGGGTCAAGATTTCAGGGCTGCCAACAACGTATTGGCTACGAAGAAGAAGCATTTGGACGAGGCATATCGGAGGATATCTAAGTTCGACCAGCACTGGAAGGCTTCCCTGGCCACCAGGAAGGAGCGGGAGGACAAGCTGATGCCGCGGATCTCCAAGCTGGAAGCCGAGGTGAAGGACAGTGAGCAGAGGTTTGATGAGGAGACCGCCCGCAGATACGCCGCCGAAAGCCAGCTCAACAAAGCCCTTGCCAACCTGAAGGAGTCCAAGCTGAAGTTTGAGTCTAAGAAGCGGAAACTGGAAGACTGCTTCGGCGAAGGAGCATGGGAAAGTTCAGTTCAGGGACTTCAGTATACCATTGCGCAGAGCGAACTACTCGTCGAGGGGTTGCTCACTTTGCCAGATCATCCGAAGACGAAGGAGTTATTAGCAGAGTACCGCGCCCGTGGCCGTACTTGACTAGTTGTATTCCTCTTGTTTTGATCTTTGTTGTATGCTGACCATCACCAGGCTTGTTGGCTGAGGTCACGCTGTTGATTTGTCTTGTACTCGCTGATGCTATGTACTACCTTGATAGGCCTTTCCTTATATATATGAGATTGATGTTTCCATGATTGGGCTCGGACTTCTTCTTCTTATTATTATCAGCACTGGCACCAAGGCACTAGGATCGGGGGAAATCTCCCAAGCACACAAACACACGCATGCATCTGCATGAAGCATTTGCATGGCGTACATTTTGTTGTTTTTCCTAACCTTTAGTGTTTGCAGGTTTTTTCAGGTTCACAGGTCTCAGACTGTTCCCGGGGGTTCCAGGATTGATCAGAGACTCATTCACCGTTATCCAACTCGAGCTAATCAGACAAGAATCATGGATCAAGTGCAGTCATATGTTCAGGAGCCCCGTGAAAGGATGGATCGTTTTATGGAACTGATGCAGGTGGTTGCTAATGGTCAGGACCAGCTCCGGACTTTGGTTCAACCTTTGATCTCCAGGGTTGATAGTAACGGCATACTTCATGGCTGGGCTGTGCCTACTCCTCCACCAGTGGATACTCCGCAGAATGTTGTTCCTGTTGCCAGGGGCAACGGCAGTGCTAATGGAAATGTGATGGCCAATATCGGACTCAATGCGACAGGCGTCGGCAATGGTAGTCTGGGAGCTAATGTAAACATCGGGACAGTCAACGGCAATGCTAGCGTCGGGAATCTGTTGGTGCCTCAACCATGGCTTGAGGATCATCAGGATGATGTGTTTTCTCAAAGAGGTGCGGAAGCGGAATTGAATGCTGAAGCTCGGCTCAGGTTCAAAGCACTTGAAGACAAAATGAGAGACATTGAGAATCAGAATACTTTGGGCGTTGATATGTCCAAGCTGGGGTTAATTGCTGATTTCAAGGTACCTCCTAAGTTCAAGGTGCCTGTCTTTGAGAAGTATAAGGGTATTACTTGCCCTCGTGTCCACCTCAGATCGTACTATAGAAAGATGTCTGCCTATTCCGACGATGAGAAGTTGCTGATGCACTTCTTCCAAGATAGTCTTTTTGGGCCATCCCTCGAGTGGTACATGGGCTTGGAGCCCACTGCTGTGCGCACCTGGAAAGATCTCGTTGAAGCGTTTGTCCTCCTCTATCAGTACAATAGCGACTTGGCCCCCAACCGAGTTCAGCTCCAAAACCTTTCGCAGAGGAATAATGAAAGCTTTAAGGAGTACGCCCAGCGGTGGCGTGAGTTGGCTGCTCGGGTTCAACCGCCGATGGTTGAGCGCGAGCTGGTGCAGATGTTTGTGGCTACCCTCCCGGGAATCTACTATGAAAAGCTAGTCAGCGGTATGTCTGGGACGTTCTCGGCTCTCATTACCATGGGCGAGCACGTCGAGAATGGTATAAAGATCGGAAAGATTCAAGGTGAATCGTCCTCAGCTGGAGGAGGTGGAAAGAAACCTTATGCTGGTAAGCAAAGAGAAGGAGATGCAAGCGCGGTAACCAACGCTCGGAGAAAGGGCAAGGGCCCTCAGCAGCAGATAGCCAGTATAAATATCCCAGCAGCTTCGCAGCAGCAGCCGCAGCAGCCGCCGCAGCAACAGAATCAACAGGGATATAGAAAATATCAAAATCGGGCTCCTTTGGCAAACCGTCATTTCGAAGCACCGCCTATGTCGTACGCGCAGCTCTTGCAGACTTTGCTTCAGCTTTAGTTAGTTCAAAAGAGGACGATGGCACCCTTGACAGGGGCACCTCCACCAGGGTACGACGCAAATGCCACTTGCGACTTCCATACAGGGGCACCAGGCCATACAATCGAGAACTGCAAAGCCTTTAAGCACAAGGTGCAGGACCTGGTAGATGCCAAGATTATTAATTTCTCCGATAATGTGCCCAATGTCACAAAAAACCCTATGCCTAATCATAGGGGAGGCGGCGTGAACGCCATTATCGAGGAAGAGAGTGCAGATCTGTTGACTGATGTCAAAGACTTAAAGACGCCGCTTAGTTTCGTCAAAGCTAAGTTGTTGAAGAAAGGGTTCTTTCCAGGATGCGGAGAGTTATGCAGGGACTGTGCTACACATTCTGATGGGTGTGAGCAGCTGGCAGAAGGAATCCAAAGTCTGATGACTGAGGGTATTTTGCAGTTCAGCCGGAGGGCTGAAAGTGTATCAGGGGAGGTCGTGTTGAAGCAGGCCGATGAAGTCGCCACCATCACCATTCCTCGTCAACCAATTACTATTTCTGCGCCCCGACCGCCTAAAATCACTATTACCAGAGCTGGGCCAATCCCATTCGAGAGCACTAATGCCGTTCCGTGGCATTATGGCGCCGAAGTCTATTGCAATGGTCAGAGGTTAGAGCTGGAGCCGTATGGGTCGACTGTGGAGAATCTCGTAGGTATCAGTAGTATTACTCGAAGCGGAAGAGTGTTTACACCGCTAGAGGTTGTGGCAGAGAAAGCGGTCAGAGCTGATGTGGCCGATAAGGGTAAAAGCAAAGTCGTCGAAGAGGTCCCGTGCGGGGTAGAGAAAGATTTGCTTGTCAAAGATGCCGAGGAGTTTATGCGGCTGATCAAAAAGAGCGACTACAAGATTGTAGACCATCTTCATCAGACGCCTTCGAAGATTTCTATTCTCAACTTGTTGCTGTGTTCTGAAGCGCACCGCAACGCGTTACTGAAGGTATTGAACGCTGCCTACGTACCGCAAGAGATATCCGTGAATCAGCTAGAAGAGGTGGTAGCCCATGTTAATGCTGGCAATGGGCTAGGTTTCACAGATTTAGAGCTGACTCCTAAAGGGAGAGATCACAACAGCGCCTTGCACATCTCGATAGAGTGCAGGGGCACAATCATGTCGCATGTCCTGGTGGACACGGGTTCGTCGCTTAATGTGCTTCCGAAGAAGGCACTAATGAAGTTGGACACTCGTGGATTGCTTTGCACGCCCAGTGATCTGGTGGTGAAAGCATTTGAGGGAACTAAGCGCCACGTTTTTGGAGAGTTGACCCTGCCGATTCAAGTTGGTCCAGAAACGTTCGATACAGTTTTTTATATCATGGACATCATGCCCGCCTACAGTTGCCTCTTAGGTCGGCCATGGATCCATGTTGCTGGTGCCGTGACGTCCACGTTGCACCAAAAGCTCAAATATGTTGTCGGGGGAAGCATAGTAACCGTGTGCGGTGAGGAGGACATTATGGTGAGCCACTTGTCATCCTTTAAGTATGTTGAAATGGATGGCGAAATCCATGAAACTCTCTGCCAAGCATTTGAAGCCGTCAAGGTGAAAGAGGTAGCTCCTGTCGTCACAGAGAAGCAAGAGATGAATCTCTCCTCATTCAAGGAAGCTCGGGCCGTCGTCGAAGCCGGTTCCACCCCAGGCTGGGGGCATATTTTGGAGATACCGATCAAGCAGGATAAGTTTGGATTGGGGTATTCTCCTGAAGCTGAAGCTTCTTCTTCATCATCTAGCAGTGCGTCTCGTGGTAAGGGGCCGATCCTATTTACCAGTGGCGGGGTGATCTTCGAAAGCATCAACGCGGCGTCTGAAGACAGCGGGGATAGCGATTGTGATCTTGACTCTTGGATTCAGCCAAGCAAGTCGGGCAAGCGCCTCAACAATTGGACCATCAAGGAAATTATCCAGCTGACAAGTGAAGAGTAATGATTTACTTTTTACAATCATTGTACAACCCTATGTCCTACCCGGGGCATAGCGGTTTTATTGTCAGGGCCTTGTCGGATTATGTACATGCATTTTGTTAATAAATCAAAGGCGTTTTCTTTGTATTCAAATATTGTGCTCTCTGTTATTCCTGTTTTATATTTGTTTTGAAAAACAGTAAAATGGCAACGGGGTTTGTGCTAACCTGCATATTCTTGTTTTAAACTTAACCCTTGTTATTGCAGGATCCACATAACAGATGACATCGACTCTGGACCTTCTACGGCTCACTACGACTTCGATTGCCCGATCTATCAAGCCGAGGAAGAGATTGATGAAGACGAAGACCTTCCGGAAGAGTTGGCCCGCTTGTTGAAACAAGAGGAAAAGGTTATTCTGCCTCACGAGGAGGAAATTGAGATCGTAAATCTGGGTTCCGAAGAGCTCGTCCGAAATGTCAGAGTAGGGGCTGCGCTGCAGAGTGATGTCAAGCATAGATTGATCGAGATGCTTCGAGAGTATAGTGACGTCTTTGCTTGGTCATACGAAGATATGCCCGGACTTGACACGGACATCGTGGTTCACCACTTGCCGCTGCGAGAAGACTGCCCTCCCGTGAAGCGGAAGCTTAGGAGGACGAGACCAGATATGGCCGTTAAGATCAAAGAAGAAGTGCAGAAACAGCTCGATACTGGCTTCTTAGCGGTCACCACTTACCCTCCGTGGGTCGCCAACATAGTGCCTGTACCGAAGAAGGACGGTAAGGTACGCATGTGCGTCGATTATCGGGATTTGAATAGGGCGAGCCCTAAAGATGATTTCCCGTTGCCTCATATCGATGTGTTGGTCGACAACACAACTCAATTCTCCGTGTTTTCGTTCATGGATGGCTTCTCCGGTTACAACCAGATCAAGATGGCGCCGGAGGACATGGAGAAAACGACGTTTATCACTCCATGGGGAACATTTTGCTATAAGGTAATGCCCTTCGGTCTGAAGAACGCAGGGGCCACTTACCAACAAGCAATGGTAACTTTGTTTCATGATATGATTCATCATGAGATCGAGGTCTATGTTGATGACATGATTGCGAAGTCCCAGACGGAGGAAGAGCATCTGGTCAACTTATTGAAGCTTTTTGAGAGGCTTAGGAAATTCAGGTTGAGGCTGAATCCTAACAAATGCACTTTCGGAGTGCGGTCCGGAAAGTTGCTGGGGTTTATCGTTAGCGAACGAGGTATCGAGGTTGATCCTGTGAAAATAAAAGCCATTCAAGAAATGCCAGCGCCGAAAACAGAAAAAGAAGTTCGTGGTTTCTTGGGCCGAATAAACTACATTGCAAGGTTTATTTCTCAACTCACGGCCACCTGTGAACCGATGTTCAAGCTTTTGAAGAAAGATCAGGCAATTACTTGGAATGAGGATTGCCAGAAGGCATTCGACAAGATAAAGCAGTATCTTCAAGAACCTCCAATCTTGATACCCCCAGTGACTGGACGGCCATTAATCATGTACCTGACGGTTCTGGAGAATAGTATGGGGTGTGTTCTCGGTCAGCACGACGAGACAGGCAGAAAAGAGCATGCCATTTACTATTTGAGTAAAAAGTTCACTGAGTGTGAATCTCGATACTCGATGCTGGAGAAGACGTGTTGTGCATTAGCTTGGGCTGCCAAACGTCTACGACAGTACATGCTCAATCACACCACTATGCTAATTTCGAAGATGGATCCGATCAAGTACGTCTTCGAGAAGCAGGCTCTTTCGGGCAGGATTGCCAGGTGGCAAATGGTGTTAACAGAATATGATATTCAGTACGTGTCCCAGAAGGCCATTAAGGGAAGCGTATTGTCTGATTACCTTGCCGAACAGCCGATCGAGGATTACCAGCCGATGAAGTTCGAATTCCCTGACGAGGATATTATGTTTCTCAAAGAGAAGGATTGCGATGAGCCGTTGCCCGATGAGGGGCCAGATAGGAAATCCCATTGGAAGTTGATATTCGATGGAGCGGTTAATTCCTATGGAAGTGGCATCGGGGCTATCATCACGACTCCCCACGGAGCCCATATCCCGTTTACTGCGAGACTGACGTTTCCAATTACCAACAATGAGGCGGAGTACGAAGCATGCATTATGGGTCTAGAAGAGGCAATTGATTTGAGAATCAAGAATCTAGACGTATATGGTGACTCAGCGCTCGTGATCAACCAAATTAAAGGGGAGTGGGAGACTCGTCAAGCGAATTTGGTGTCGTACATGAATTATGCCAGGAGGCTGCTTCCGTTCTTCGATCGAGTGGAACTTCATCATGTGCCCAGGGCTGAAAATCAGGTGGCTGATGCCTTAGCCACGTTGGCTTCAATGTATAAAGTCAATTTTTGGAATGAGGCTCCAAGAATTGTCCTTTCGCGTCTTGATAGACCGACATTTGTCTTTGAAATCGAGGATGCCGCCGACGGCAAGCCATGGTTCCACGACATCCAGACTTTCCTTATGACTAAGGAGTATCCCGCGGGTGCGTCTGCCCAGGATAGGAAGACTCTGAGGAGGCTGTCTGGAAACTTTTATCTCAATCCTGATGGAGTGTTGTATAAGAGAAACCATGATCTCGTGCTACTCAGATGTGTAGATGAGAAAGAGGCGAGTATGCTCATGGAAGAAGTCCATGAAGGCACATTTGGTACGCACGCCGGCGGGCATGCTATGACGAGGAAGATCCTGAGAGCAGGATACTACTGGCTGACGATGGAGTCGGATTGTTTCAGATTCGCGAAGAGATGTCATAAATGCCAGATTTATGCTGATAAAGTTCATGTGCCTCCGTGCCCGTTAAATGTCATGTCCTCCCCGTGGCCGTTCTCCATGTGGGGCATCGACATAATAGGCAAGATCGAGCCCACTGCATCCAATGGTCATCGATTCATTCTGGTAGCTATCGACTACTTCACCAAGTGGGTGGAGGCAGCCTCATACGCTAATGTGACCAAGCAGGTGGTAGCTAAGTTCATAAAGAGGGACATCATCTGTCGTGACGGAATTCCCGAGTGGATCATTACTGATAACGGTTCGAATTTGAACAACAAGATGATGAAGGAGTTGTGCCAGAGTTTCAAGATTGAACACCACAACTCATCTCCTTACCGGCCGAAGATGAATGGCGCCGTCGAAGCCGCCAACAAGAACATAAAGAAGATTGTTCAGAAGATGGTTGTGACGTACACAGATTGGCACGAGATGCTGCCATTTGCATTGCACGGTTATCGTACGACGGTGCGTACGTCGACCGGGGCAACTCCTTTCTCCTTGGTGTACGGTATGGAGGTTGTCCTACCATTGGAAGTGGATATCCCTTCTTTGCGAGTTTTGGTTGATGTGAAACTCGACGAGGCAGAATGGATTACGAATCGTCTGAACCAACTCAGCCTGATGGACGAGAAGAGGTTAGCGTCGATTGCATTTGGTCGTCTGTACCAAAGCCGAATGAAGAAAGCTTATGATAAGAAGGTGCGTCCTAGAAGCTTTCAGATGGGTGATCTCGTCCTGAAGAAGATTCTTCCGCCACACTCTGATCACCGGGGCAAGTGGACTCCCAATTACGAAGGTCCGTATGTTGTCAGCAAGGTCTTCTCGGGAGGAGCTTTGTTGTTATCCACGATGGATGGTGAAGATTTTGCATCCCCGGTGAACGCGGACGCAGTTAAAAAATACTTTGCTTGAAAGTGACCCACTGGACAAAAGAGAAAGAATCCAGGCAAAAAAGGGGCATCCCGGCGAACCAAAAACAGAATAAAAGGTTCGGGAAAAAATTAGGGATATATTGAAAAAATGTACACCCGCGAAGTCGAAAACCTACACTGGGCGGCTTCGGCAAAAAAGGGTATCCCGGTGAACTGAAAACCCGTAAAGGGCGGCTCACGCAAAAGTTAGGGATTTGAATAAGCAAATGACTGCATTCCGCGTGTGGACTTTCATTGTTTAGTGGTTTGGAGGACCTGAGGGCCGTTTATCTGAATCAATCTCTTCCGAAGCTGAAGCGTCGGAGAAGTATCGAAGTCGAGTGGGTCTTAGAGGGATCAACTCATGGTGTTCGTCTACGCCTTGTTGCCGACATTTGTATATACTGATGTATATTTATGTTTTATTTTTGCGCGGCTTCCTCATTCCAGGAGCTTGCCTCTGTTGTAAAACATTTTTTACCCATTCAGGGGTTCATTATCAATAAAATGCATACTATTCAGCAATTCTGTTTGCCTGTTTAGCATTTATCTGTTTTGTTTGCGAATGAGAACGCCGATGTTTTTGATAAAATGCGCATACATAAACTTACTAGCCTAGGCCATTGATTGTTGAAACAATTAACTACTTGAATATTGTCACGAGATAGTAACATTAATAGGTCCCTTTGAGAAGGGTATCTTGTTTGTTTGTTTGTGTTGTTACAGGTGTAGCATATTCCAGACAGTGCACCGTGCGCATCCCTGAAGCAGGATGATTCCTCCTTCTCCAGCAGAGTTCAGTGGCCTCTCCTCCGCAGAGTCTGAACGCAAGATCGTGAGCATTGATATGTCTCCCCATGCAGAGATAATTCTCTCTCCCCAAGCAGACATGTCCTGAAGGAACATCACCTCATCAGCGGAGTCACGCGTCGAAGCAGGATTTCTTCCCTCGCACCGGGTCACAAGTGCAGATTTCATAGAAATGTTCGGGTGCCGAAGCTCATGTTTTCCCCAGTAAAGTCGCCGAAGCTCGTATTCTCCCCCCGCACCGGGTCACAAGTGCAGGTTTCGTAGGAAACTATTCGTACGCCGAAGCATGCAGTAACTGATGGTACCAGACTGATGTCTCCAGCGGAATTGAGATTCCCCACCAGAGCCGTATTCTCTCCCGAAGTCGGGTGATTCCCTCTTCCCCAGTAGAGTGTTGGAACAGCTGATGCTGTATCCCTCTGCAGAGTTGTATTCTCCCCTGAAGTCGGATGATTCACTCTTCCCCAGCGGAATTGATATTCCTCATCAGAGTTGTACTCTCCAGTGAAGTAGAATGATTTCTCTCTCCCCGGCTGAGTTCGCGAACCCCAAGAGAGCCGAATCCTTGGAAGCAGTAGGGACCATGAGTGGTTTTCCCTAGCAGAGCGTTGAACAGCCGATGCTGTATCTTCCCTAGAGTTGTACTCTCTCCAGCGAAGCAGAATGATTTCTCCTTCCCCAGCCGAGTTTGCCGCTATCCAAGAGAGCCGAATCCTTGGAAGTCGATCAGACTATGATTGGTTTTTCCCCAATGGAGTGTTGAGCAGCTGAAGTTGTTTCCCACAGAGTTATTATCCCCAGAAGAGTAGCCGAGACGGCCGCGCGATTTATTCTCGCGATTGACATCGCTTCCCTTCAGCAGGTCCATGTTCTCGTAGAGCTTCGTTCCTCTGTAGTAATCAGCTGATGTTGTTTCCCCTGCAGCAGTCAACGGAAGATCATTTCCCCAGATGGAGTCCAATTGATATTGGCGTGTCCACGTTCTCCTCAGCAGGATGATTCCTCTATCTGAGTAGTTCTTTCTCTTTGACAGGAGGATTTCCCCCTCGGCATTTATTTTGCTGGCGGGATCGCATAATTATGCATGATTGCATAGCATTTATCATAAACGCATAGCATTTCCACCGTGTGGAGCATGGCGCCGAAGCATATGCATAATAAACATGATCTAGGTTGCTACCGTTCTTGTTTTGCAGGTGTTCCGCCGAAGGATCAGTTGCTCAGGATGATTCCTGACATAATCCCCAGAGTCGTTTGCTCAAGATGATTCTTGAGATCCCCAGCGAAGTCTTCAGTTCAAGATGATTCTTGAATTCCCCAGCAGGGCCGTTTGCTTAAGATGATTCTTAAGACCCCAGTGCAGTCTCCAGAGTTGGTTGCTTAAGTGGATACTTAGAGTCCCCAGCTAAGGTCGCCCAGGATGATTCCTAAAGCCCCAAGAGAGCCGAATCCTTGGAAGCTGCTCAAGCCATGATTGGTTTGTCCCCGGCAAAAGTTACCCAGGATGACTCATGGAATCCCCAACAGAGTGTTCATTCAGGATGATTCCAGAAGTTTCCAGAATGGTTATCGGTTCAAGGTGATTCGTGAAGTCCCCGACGGAGCTATTTGTTCAAGATGATTCTTGAAGTCCTCAGCAGAGTTGATTCATCCAGAATGAGTTCTGGACCCTCCGGAGCGGAGTTGCTTGATAGTTCTCCAGATTCCCCAGCGGCGAAGCGTCCTCCCCAACAGGTTTTCCCGACGGCGAAGTTGAAATCTCCCTTTGAAGACTCCATGATTGAAGTCCGACCGGGTTAATGAAGCGATTTTCTCAGTTTCTTTGAATACCTGATGATATGATCGACTATGTACTACCGGTTACCGTGTGACCAATTCCCCAATGAAGTTTCTTCATCCTGATGGCGAGGTCAGATTAGGTGGTTGTCCAGCGGCGATGTTGGATATTTGTTTGCTTTGACGGCGAGGTCAGATTATGTTGGTTTCCGGCGGCGATGTTGGATGTTTGCTTTGACGGCGAGGTCAGATTAGGTTTGTTTCCGGCGGCGATGTTGGATGTTTGTTTTGACGGCGAGGTCAGATTAGGTTGGTTTCCGGCAGCGATGTTGGATGTTTGTTTTGACGACGAGGTCAGATTATGTTTGTTTCCGGCGGCGATGTTGGATGTTGTTTTGACGGCGAGGTCAGATTATGTTTGTTTCTGGCGGTGATGTTGGATGTCTGTTTGGCGGCGAGGTCAGATTACGTTTGTTTCCAGCGGCGATGTTGGATGTCGGCTTTGACGGCGAGGTCAGATTATGTCTGTTTTGGCGGCGATGTCAGAAGATTATGTTCGACGGCGATGTCAGACTCTTTAAATCCCCAGCAGAGATGATGTTTGCACGACGACGATGTCGAGTGTCTCTCAGAGTGATGTTTGTTTCCGACGGCGATGTCAGATTCAGTTTTCCAGCGGCGATGTTGGGTATGCCAGATGATTTAGTTCTCCAGCGGCGATGTTGGGTATTTTGGTTGGTCGACGGCGATGTCAGATTTAGTTCTCCAGCGGCGATGTTGGGTAATTTGGTTGATCGACGGCGATGTCAGATTTAGTTCTCCAGCGGCGATGTTGGGTATTTTGGTTGATCGACGGCGATGTCAGATTTAGTTCTCCAGCGGCGATGTTGGGTATTTTGGTTGATCGACGGTGATGTCAGATTCAGTTTTCCAGCAGCGATGTTGGGTATGTCAGTTAATTCAGTTCTCCAACGGTGATGTTGGATGTTTCGTTCTCCAGCGGCGATGTTGGGTATTTTGGTGATTCAGGTTCTCTAGTTCTCCAGCGGCGATGTTGGGTGCATTGTTTGTTTCCGACGGCGATGTCAGATCAGTATTTCTCAAGATAGTTGTCGTGCAGCTATTGTTCCAGTGTTCGAAGAATTGAGCAGTTGGCAAATTTCCGGGTTTACCGGTATTCAACCGCCTCACACCTTGATTGGCTGAGAGCCGTTCGCTCCTCACCCAGTCAGGTTCAAGCCGTTTGAATAGGGGCAGCTGTTGCACCCCAAAATTTGACCAACATTTATTTACCCATCAAGTGTTTGAAGGTTGATACCTTTATCAGAAAGCTCAAGAGATTCTCAGAGGAATTGGTTGAAACCAAGGTTGTGTGCCTCATAACTGGAGAGTTGTGGGTGCTCCTCAGATGATTCTGAGACTATGAGGATGAGTTTGAAGCTTTGAGAAAGCTTATGAGATGTCTTGAAAGCCATCATGAAGACCAGAGAGATCATTATGCAAGAATTCAGAAGATTCAACCATGAGTGGTAGAATTAGGGTTTGACTGGGTCAACCTTAGGTCAACTGAAGATTTGGAGAGGGTTGAGACCTAATCCAAGAGCCATGTGATCATGGAATGATGTATTGAGATACTATAAGGATGATTCCTAGACCAAATCATCATGATTGAGGAGTTTGAGAAGTTTTAAGCTAGGGTTTCTAAGGATTGACAGTGTAAAATCCCCTAGTTTGATCCCTATCTTCCAGGCAGTTTTAGCTCAAGATGTGATTGTCATCTCATCTTCCCCACAACATGAATGTTGTCGAGCTTGTTCTTAGCTTTAATTTGAGTGGTAGAAGTCCTTGATAGGATTTGCAGAGCTCAAGTTATGGTTTTGACAAATTACAGGTCATCTGAAGTATGTGAATCTGGGTCCTTGAAAGTCACCCAACTTGCAGACAACTTTTGCCCTAGTAGGATGATTCCTATGATCTCTTGGTCAACATAAATGTTGAAGGGATTCTTCTTAGCTTTCTAGAGAGTACTAGAAGTCCTTGATAGGATTTGTATAACTCAACTTATGGCTTTGACAAGCCAAGGGCATTTTGGTCATTTGGAAGTTATAGGTCATTTCAAGCATATGGCCATATCTCCTACTTCCAAGCTTCAAATGGAAAAACCTTCAACATAAAAGTTGCTTAGAATGATGTTTTAAGGCTAGTAGGGTGGTCATGAGATGTTGGAAAGGCTCATATCAAAAAGTGATAAAAATGGCCTACAAATGAGGCATAAGTTTATTCAAGTGAAATGGAAAATCATAAAATCCAAGCTATAAACCCTAACCATCTCATATGATAGGTCATTTTGACTCCAAAGGACATTTTAAGAACAATGGTTCAGCCACAATTTTGATTTGAGTCTTGCATCATGGGGTTGCTTTGTAATTTGGTTGCTTGCATAATGGGGTACCAAACCAAAACAAAGAAAAACTTAATAAACAAGGAAGAGATGCATGGTAACTTGTCCAAAATACCACTTGGGGATAAATTCAAGCTAGTTAACCAAGTTACAAGGGTTTTGTCATGATATATCATGTGGTGAGAAGTGAAATGCAAATTATCATGGCATGGAAAGTTCAAGTTCTTACTAGATGGATCTAGACCTTTCCAAATCAGTCTATATATTGAATACAATCTCCATTGGTGAAAGGTTGGTGATAATTGGTGAGGGTTAGTGCAAAAAAAGAGAGAATTGATCAAATTTCTTCCATTTGCAATTCAAGATCAAACCTCTATTCTTCTTCATTTCCATTTGTTTCTTCTACACAAATCCACTCCATTCATCATAATGAACAAATGCATACTGGTTTGAGGAGACATTGATGAAGGTTTGAAGGTGTGGTGGTGAAATGGCAAAGAAGCAAATCTGATTCGAATTCAGTGGTACCAGCTTGCTACATCATTTCTTTTGCAAACAGAACTCAAAGAAGCATACAAGGACCATTGCTGGAGAGTTGCAAGAGCTGAAGAGAAGAATAACTGCATTTACCATTGCAAGAAACAAGGTTTGCAAAACCTTCTCTACACCCTTATTTATGTACTTTTAGATTAGGTGGTTAGTGTAGATTCGTTAGTGACCATTAGGTGATTAATCCTGGGAAACTAGTAGGGCATTATGTGAAGATTGAAAGTTGGACATGGTTTCTTTAATGAGCAAGAACTCGCTGGATAGTGAGTATTAATTCATGTGCTATAGCTTAGGGTGACCAGGGTCACGTGGTGAATATTCTGTTACTAAGAAACCAAAGATTCATGAAAGTTCAAGATTCATCATTATTGAGGTTGCACTATCGGGTTTTCATTTGGAGTGAGTTTTAATGGAAACTAAGCACGTGGCCTTGTTCAGGGGAAGAAATAGATCATTTTTGCTTTTTGAAGTTTTGAATTTGGTGAAGTGATGAGTGCACACGAGTTGATATAAGTTGGTGCATGAGGATGGTTTCATGGAAGCTGGTACAAAACCCTAAAATCCTAATGAAGGTGACGATACAGCAGCCGTGAGATGAGGCAAGCCTGGTTGACTGAAAATGAGATCCAACGGCCAGCATTCAAACGCGAAAGGGAGGGAAATCAGCAGCATTAAACGCTGCGTTCCACTTAAGTGGAACTCCTGGGCTTCACGCGAATTTGTTTTCCACACCCCCATGCAGGCCCAAATCACTTTATTACTGTAATTTGATGCTATTCACACCGCGGGTTTAACATTTTCATTTTATTTTGATTTGTTTTCTGAGCAATCAATGGGCCCAGCGCGCCCTGCTTTTGGCACCCCCTATCTGGGCCCATCATCATAACAACTGGATAGTATTACTTCGTGCACCCCCTCATCATTTTTCTTATTAATTTTACTCCAAATTTCATATTACTTTAAAAATTCATATTAAAATGAAAAATGCATATTTTTTAATGAGATTTTTTTTCCCACTTTCCATTTTCTGTCTAGAAAAATATAAAACCATAAAATTGCCATTTTATTTCATTTTTATATTTTTTTACATATTTTTACTTTTAATGCATTTTTAATTCTTTTAGTTGATATGTTAATTTGTAGATTTTAATTAGGGTAGTTCCCTTAGAATTTTTAATTCAATCTCTTTAGGATAATTAGATGTATGTTTTAGGTTCCCCCTGATTTAATTTCATATTTTTGTGACAATTTTTAGGGTAGTTTTAAGTAGGTAGTTCTAAGTAGTGTAGAATTAGTTTAAAACTTTAACATAGGTCAACAACAACTTTGGATTTAGGGTTTTTAGGGCAATTTAGTCTATGGGGAATATATGGGACTTAAGGGTAGTTATGTAGGGTCCCCTAGCATTTATATTAGGATTTAATAGAACAATATACTATTTTTGATTGATTTTTGTATTGAATGATTGTTTGTGTTGCCTTTAGGGCATGTTTTGTTTAGTTTGCTTTGCTTTGGAGTTTTCCTTTGGTTTGAGGAGCTTGGTATCTCATTGTGGAGCATGGTGGAGCATACTAGAAGACTTGAAGAGGCATTGAGGGAGCTTGAGGAGCTGGTTCTTTCTTCTTTTTGTTTTGTTTTAGGGTTAGTATTAGGAAGAGCTTGGATGTAGATAATTTCCTTCTCAAACATGGATGGTATCATTCACCTCCATTCCTCCCTGTGATTCAAAGTCCTTCCAGGGTGTACACCTCTCTCCTTTGGAGGGATAAGTGTTATACCCAGGAGGTAGAACTTTTGAGGGAACCCTTCATTTGATATTGAACCCTTATAGGTCACCTTTGGTGATCAAATAAGCAGTTCAATATCCCCCAGCTTATCCAGTAAGTGATTTTTCTCTGTTTGATTGTCTTGAGAGATGCAGAGCCTGAGCATGAAGATGAAGACTTCATTGAAGATTATTGAAGAGGATGAATCCTTGAAGACTGCCATTCCAGCTGAAGCTTGAAGAGCATGAAGATCAAGTTGATACTTGAAGATCCCTGAAGATGGTGAAGCCTGAAGGTGGAGCTGATCATGAAGTTGAAGCTTAAAGGGAGAAGATGAGTTGAAACTCATGTTGTAGGGTTGAAACCTGGAAAAGCAAACTGATGTTTGTCAAGTGATTGAAGTCTGAAGACTGAGTTGCTGCTGGAGGAGTTGAGGCTTTCTTCTGTTTTCTTTTCTGTATTATGTGTTTTGCTTGATTTGTCTGTTGCATTAGATTAAGTTCATCTAGAATAAGTAGAATCTAGGAGCATGATTGCATTAGAGGTTGAGTTGCTCCCTCTGCTTGTACTGTTACTGCGTGGCTTTGCTTGCGGGTATTCGGTAGAGCCCGGCTCCCTTGCCCATATGGTTTGTTTGCCTGATGGCATGTCATTTCTTTTATCTGTATGATTGCAGTTTACTATTTATTGCTTGATAGCATGTTGTTTACATTTCAGTATGATTACTGTTATTCATGACTGGCTTGAGGTTGAGATGAGCTTGTGGAGGATGAAGCCCCACACACATTTCCTCCCTCACTTGCATTGCATGCATTTTACTGGTAAGCTGATGCTTTGTCTATTTTGGTGTATCATTGACATGATCCCTTAGGACTCTCATTTCCTTTGATAAGGATTTGATGATAGACTTTTAGGTTGAAACCTATGCATGACAACTTCTAGGAGTTCCCTGTTCAAACTTCAACCATAGGATGAATCCATGGCATGATAACAGTAGGACTTGATAGTCTCCCTCCTAGTTGGGCCTGTTCTCTTCTCATCTCAAAACAGTTTAAGATACGGTAATCATGAATGATTTCTTTCGTACGTCACGAGCCTTAAGCTATCTGAGAAAGGGTTGTGGGAGAGTTTCTTTTCCACAGTCTGGACGTTTAGTATGGTACCCTTTGGGTGACATGCGACGCATTCACTCTCAGGTCATAGTCTCTAGTGCGGTTGAAATCGCAAACACAATAAAAAACACTTCTTTCGTAAAAGACAGGAAATAAACCGTAGTTTCCCGAACTACGTGAGCTCTGATCTCTCATGCTTGTTGAGAGTACGTAGGCACAAGATGGCGATGTCTTGGCGAGCAACCTTCCCCCATAACCCTTCGTAGGCCGAACTACGTTGACTCTGATTTCTCATTCTCTGATGAGAATACGTAGGCATAAAGTGCGACGCTTTACCGAGTCATTTTTCTTTTCTTTTTCAGCCAGCCTTGATAGGTAGATAGAATAAAACCAACCCGTCCAAGTAAACAAACAAGCGAGGATCACGTCGAGTACGACGGACGTGAGGGGTGCTAATACCTTCCCCTTGCGTAACCGACTCCCGAATCCAGACAACGGTTGCGATGACCTTGTCTTACCCCTTATTCGTCAGGTTTTTCCGATCGTTTCCTTTCCCGCTCTGAGGGATAAATAACGAAAGGTGGCGACTCTTCTGTCATGCCGGCACCTCATTGTCGCGCAAGCGACACGCGCGCGACAACTGATCAATGAGCTAGGCCCTCCACGACGGAGAGATGGATTGGGCCGACCCCGTGTGATGAGCAGGACAGAGCTATATATATATATATATATATATATATATATATATATATATATATATATATATATATATATATATATATATATATATATATATATATATATATATATATATATATATATATATATATATATATATATATATATATATATATATATATATATATATATATATATATATATATATATATATATATATATATATATATATATATATATATATATATATATATATATATATATATATATATATATATATATATATATATATATATATATATATATATATATATATATATATATATATATATATATATATATATATATATATATATATATATATATATATATATATATATATATATATATATATATATATATATATATATATATATATATATATATATATATATATATATATATATATATATATAAGAATCTTAATCGGTTGAGTAAGTAAATAAAATAATTAATTATATTTAATAATTAATTATTTAATTGAATATGTGCTTAAATATAAGTGGATGTCAAGATAATCCATTTCGAAATAATGAGAATTCTAAATGATTATCATTCTATATATAGGCTATGATCTCAAATATATCATCCTATAAGAAGATTATCTCTTTTTATCCCCATTCGAAGAGTTTTCAAGACATTACGAGTATCGGTTGAGAAAAATCCACAAGCCAACCAGTGTCAAACACTTGTCTTTACACTTTTGTATTTTAGAATTATCGTTGTCATTGTCTAAAAATCTTTCTCATTATATTCGTTAAGGTATTCCTATAATCATTAATATCAAAATGACATAGATCCTAAGGTTTGTCTCCATGGGGAGACGCTTAAGCGCTCCCAGCGTGATGAGTGATCAGTGCATATTTATGCACTTTCTCCTATATTTTTACTTAGGCATTTCTTTAATTTATCTTGATTATTTTTATGTTTTATTTTGTTTTTGTATTTTATTTTATTTTTGGCTTAATTTGATTTCCGCACTTATTTTTCAGCTTTAGCAGTCTGCACGGAAACAATCATAACTGGAGTTCCGGAAATCCGTTTGAGGCGTTCTAAAAATCGCCGGAAAGCTAAGAGAGAGAGCTACGACTTTCTTGTTGGAGTCGAAGTCCGATTCGGAGCCCAAAATTCCAAAATTCCGTTTGAAGTTACTGCATTAGAATTTTATTTTAGTCTTGGGTCATGTATTGGGCCTCGGTTATGACCCGAATTTGCTTTCTTTTTAAAGGAAAAATACTCGTGTTATTGTTCACCTAGTTACATTTTCACGAAAAATACATTCGGAGCTTTGAAAGAACCATGGAGAGCTAATTCCTAAGAGTCATTCTGCTGTAATCGCGTTCCAACGCTTTGAGGTTTTTACTTTATCAATCTAATTCGTTTCTCTTTAAACATTATTCTATGATTTGCTTTTGCTGAATCTGTTAGTTTATAGAATTGTTTTGATTAAATTCGTATGATTGCATCCTTAGCTTTTATTCGTCGTTACGTCGGTTTGTCGTTAATTCACGTTTATAATTCGTGTTTTCTTAATTCACGAAAACTTAATCCGTTTGCTTAATTTGGAATATAGGATTGTTAATCTAGTCTATGTCTCTTGCGCTTGTTAATTGACTTAGGAATCGAATAGAGATCGAAATCGCTTAGGAAATTGGTAAGGTAGAAACCCGTGATAAGCCGGAACCGAAAACAGTAGATTGACTTATTTTTATAATCACTTATTTTAACCGCTTAATTGCATTTTCTTTATTTATCCGATCAGAAACCAAACCAACTCCCCCTCAATTTCGAATTTGGTAGATTAATCACATAAAAGAATCCTTGAGACGATATCCGAGTTGAATTGTCGCTGTATTACGTTTTCATCAAAAACACTCGTTTTGATCCGCGCGCGACAACTGATCAATAAGCTAGGCCCTCCACGACGGAGAGATGGATTGGGCCGACCCCATGTGATGAGCGGGACAGAGCAATAAATATATATATATATATATATATATATATATATATATATATATATATATATATATATATATATATATATATATATATATATATATATATATTATATTATATTTAATAATTAATTATTTTATAATTAATTATTTAATTGAATATGTGCTTAAATATAAGTGGATGTCAAGATAATCCATTTCGAAATAATGAGAATTCTAAATGATTATCATTCTATATATAGGCTATGATCTCAAATATATCATCCTATAAGAAGATTATCTCTTTTTATCCCCATTCGAAGAGTTTTCAAGACACTACGAGTGCCGGTTGAGAAAAATCCACAAGCCTACCAGTGTCAAACACTTGTCTGTACACTTTTGTATTTTAGAATTACCGTTGTTATTGTCTAAAAATCTTTCTCATTATATTCGTTAAGGTATTCCTATAATCATTAATATCAAAATATCATAGATCCTAAAGTTTGTGTCAATGGGGAGACGCTTAAGCGCTCCCAGCGTGATGAGTGATCAGTGCATATTTATGCACTTTCTCCTATATTTTTACTTAGGCATTTCTTTACTTTATCTTGATTATTTTTATGTTTTATTTTGTTTTTATATTTTATTTTATTTTTGGCTTAATTTGATTTCCGCACTTATTTTTCAGCTTTAGCAGTCTGCACGGAAACGATCATAACTGGAGTTTCGGAAATCCATTTGAGGCGTTCTAAAAATCGCCGGAAAGCTAAGAGAGAGAGCTACGACTTTCGTGTTGGAGTCGAAGTCATATACGGAGCCCAAAACTCCAGAATTCCGTTTGAAGTTACTGCATTAGAATTTTATTTTAGTGTTGGGTCATGTATTGGGCCTGGGTTATGTTTTCGACCCAGTTGGGTTATGACCCGAATTTGCTTTCTTTTTAAGGGAAAAATACGTGTGTTACTGTTCACCTAGTTACATTTTCACGAAAAATACATTCGGAGCTTTGAGAGAAACATGGAGAGCTAATTCCTTACAGTCAGTCTGCTGTAATTGCGTTCCAACGCTTTGAGGTTTTTACTTTATCAATCTAATTCGTTTCTCTTTAAACACTATTCTATGAATTGCTTTTGCTTAATCTGTTAGTTTATAGAATTTTTTGGATTAAATTCGTATGATTGCATCCTTAGCTTTTATTCGCCGTT
>OZ012735.1:256342423-256572079 GCA_963859935.3 Lathyrus sativus | reverse complement strand
TGAGACTAACCTAAAACCTTGGCCCTCCTCACAAAGAACGAGGGAGGGACAGACACAGTACCTATTAAGTTTAAAAATACAAAAATTTATGTTAATGTTCGTCATCTAAAAAGCCCACAAAGAAACATGGTGGGGCAGGCGGGCACATTAGATGGTGCGGGTATAAAACCTTCTTCTATCCTGCAAAAATTTGAAAAAATGGACATGTTCGGTGGAACGGGTCCGTTTTGCTACCTCATGATATAAAGAAAATTTTACTTCGTACCCCTACTTTATTCTCATATCTTTACATTTTATAAAAAATACCAATTTTGTCCTTGTATAATTTTATCTAATTTATTATTTTTTAAATTTTATTTTGCGTACCGAAAAATTTTGTAAAAGAGTTTCGACAGTCATTTTTATAACTTTTTTGTAAACTTGAAGATTTTGCAAAATAGTTCCGTTAGTCAATTTTTGTGTAACGGAAGACTTTGCAAAAGAATTCTGGTAGTTATTTTTTAAACTTTTTTTATGTACCGAAAGACTTTGTAAAAGAGTTCCGGCAGCCAATTTTTGTGTACTGAAAAAGTTTGCAAAAGAGTTCTAATAGTCATTTTTTAAAATATTTTTTATTTTTTATTTTGTATACCGAAAGACTTTGCAAAAGAGTTTCGGTAATCAATTTTTGCGTATCAAAAAATTTTACAAAAAAATTCTGATAGTCACTTTTTAAAACACATTTTAATTTTATTTTGTGTACGAGAACTCTTTTGCAAAGTCTTTCGACACACAAAATAAAATTTAAAAAATATTTGAAAAATATAATAATAAATTAATTAAAAATATATAAGAGTAAAGTTAATATTTTATATAAAATATAGAGGTAAAAAGAAAGTAGAAGTATGAGGTAAGATTTTCTTATATAAGGTATATGCTACATGGGCTATATGACATTACCACACTGAAATTAGCATAATAGTTTTTGTGTCTCAGTTTTAATATTCATAGTCAAGGCACAAGCTTTCAATATTACATCAATATGTTTTATGTTTTAAGTTATCCAAATTATTATTCGCTTAATTTCCTATAAAGAAATGATATTTCTACAACATAATTCTACACTAAACCGTATTTTACTATTCATCAATACGGTGAACAGTGAAATATTATATATATAATATATATATATATATATATATATATATATATATATATATATATATATATATATATATATATATATATATATATATATATATATATATATATATATATATATTAATTTTAAATTTCTTTTATTAAGTAGTACTCATAAAATTGTGTGATTAATCAATTTTCTAATTTTATTAACCAATCTTTTATATTCTATTAACCAATTTTGATTACTGTTAAAAATTATTTTTAATATCTAACGTTTATTAACCAATTTCATAACTTTATTAACCATTTTTTTAAATTGTATTAACCAACTTTGATTATTGTTAAAAATTATTTTTTATATATGGACGATTATTAATCAATTTTATCACTTTATTAACCAATTTTTTATATTTTATTAATCAATTTTGTTTCATTATTTTAAAGTAATTGTTTATGGATACTGTTTACTAACACTATTCACATACTGTTTAAAAAAATAATTTTTTATCTTACAAAATATTGTTCACCATACAGTGAACAATATATACGGTGTAGATATTAATGTAGAAAAAAGGTGTAAGAATAGCAATGTTGTTTCTAATATTACATCAATATATTTTATGTTATTCTAAATTATTATACGCTTAATATTTTAGATAAACTGATACTTCAATTTTAATCCATTGTCTTATATTGTACCCATTGTTGCTCCCTCCGTCCCCATAACGAGTGACACTTTTCATATTTTTACATAAATTAAAAAAAAGATATAAATACAAAAAAAATTATATTGTGTTGAAAAAAATGTATATATAACATTTACTGGAGGATATACAATAAAAAAAGTAATTAATATTGTGTTGAAAAATTAAAAATGATCATTAATTTTTTGACAATTTTTTTTATAAATAGGTCATTCGATCCGGGACAGAGAAAGTAATTTTTAGTATTATTTTTTATTTATTAAGAAATAATATAACCACAATAACAAAAGGATAAAAAAAAACAATAGAAGCATGTTACCGTTATTAGTCAAATTTATTATTTTTAGCATCTTTTACTAGGAGCATTTTATTGCATCTTATTTTAGCCCCTGCATTGTTTAAAATAGAATAGATTAACCTTTGTTCATTTAAAAAATATGATGAATCATATAGTAAAAAGTTTTTGGAAATAATATAAATATAAGTATGCATTTCTATACATTTTTATAATGGTACTTAGTGCATCTTTTGGTCTTAAAAAAAATAAAAGAATAATAATATATTAATATGATACATGACATTTTCAGGAAAAAACTAAGTGCAAATATAATCCTTCTTTAAAGCTTCATCGTACAACATCTCCTTCTTCCCTTATGCCATTTCCATGTCATTTTCATATGCTCTATGTGCTTCATAATTCACCATTACTTTGCAAAACCTAAACATATCATAAGCATCTCTAAAACCACATATTATAAACAATATTCAACATAGTTGAGAAGACAACAAAATGAGACCCTAAAGCATCATACATACCATGTCGTACATGCATACATATCGATAAAAATTTAATTTAGTTCATCTATTAGTCTCTTAATTTAATTTATAATTTCAATTAGATTTTTTATTTGATAAACATTACATTTTAGTCCATCAAAAACTATTTTGTTAACCAATTTAATGCATTCTATTAACTTTTAACTTTAAATGTCTTAGGTGAGACACTATTGTTGAGTGTCTATTATAGACTTTACTTTAATTTTTTTTAATTTAACCATTTGATTTTTTTTAAGAATTGTACACGGTTGGATCTTGATAGTCTATTTATTATTTCAGTACATGATCAACGCCTAATATTTTTTTACGTATCTTCATCTTCATCTTCATCACCATCTTCATTAATCATTATCAAATTTTTTAAAAAATTAAAATTCTAGAATACTTCTCTAATTTTTTTTCCAGATCACGAAACTCAATTTATGTTACAATTACTTAATATCCAATTTATTGACCTTAATTTTTTATCCTAATAATCATTATCACACTAATCCAAATTTTACAACGAAGGGCTTGTTGCTTATGACATTGAAGATCCTTTTTTTATCTCCTTATTGTTCATCTTTTTTATGTAGAGGTGTTAGCAATAAAAACGAAATTTATTTTGGATTTGATTTGGCTTTAACTTAAGGTTCTTCAAATGGGTTTGTGGAGAAAATTTGTAAAAAAAAGATGTAATTGGTTTCAAAGAGGGTAAAGCATATAATCTGAGTTCTTCATATGATTTGCATTCAAATGGGTTTGCATTCACACATAACAGGAAATAGAGAGAGTAGTAGGCATGCTTATGAAATTGGATATAGATGATTGTCCAAATAACGTGAAACACTTGAAAGTACTTTTCTCTATTATTTTTTAATTGCTAATCTTAGTTTCACTTTTTTTGATTTAATGGGTAATTTTAGTTTCACTTTTGTTTATTGGGCTATCTTGAATTTTATGGAGTTTTGTTTAATTTTATTTTTTGTGATTTTAATTTTGTGGAAGATAGTTGTACCATTTGTTGGTTATTAACATATTATCAAGATTTGATGAAAAAAAATATGAAAATTTATGAGATTGTAATTAATATGGTGATGAAGAAGATTAAGAAGAAGAAGGAAGAAGGTGAAGATACCTAAAAAGAATTAGTTGTTGATGGTGCACTATAAACATTAATAAATTCTCAAGATCCAAAGGTGTAAAATTCATCAAAAAGATCAAATGATTAAAATTTAAAATAAAAAAAAAAAGTCTATGGTGGACACTCAACAATAATGTCCTAAGGCATTTAAAGTTAAAAGTTAATAGAAATGACTAAAATGACTAACAAAAAAGATTTTGAAGAACTAAAATGTAACGCCTATTAGATAAAGAATTAAAGTGAAAACTTTCAAGGAAGCCTAAAAATTTATACCATTCAATAAAAGTAAGAAGCAGCAACAATAGTACTACACGCACCAAAATTTGGGGACCACGCCGAAATGGAAAAAGCAGTCACATGGTACTACACACCAAATCAGAAAACTTTCACAAAATCATCAATATCACAACGAATTAATTCATCCATCTCACCTCCAATTTACATAGAATCCTAATATTTTTAGAGAGCAAAAAATCTGCAAAAATTTAGGTAGACTCGACTTGCTTATAGATTAGTTCCTACATGAACTATTCCACGTGAGCATAAGGGTGATATACTTCTACCTAATTAGCTCAATATTTTTTCACCATCAAAACCTAATACCTAAAAGCTCTACTCATCATCCATTCTACTTTGAACTTCACATTGAAATTCAGAGTTAGAAAGAGCTAATCCTAAGCCTAAATTTCACAACACAACTAAACGCAAATAAATCACACAACAACAACAACAAAGAATAGAGATTGGACTAAAACAGAATACAAAAAATATAGAACCAAGAACAAGGAAACAAATTCTTTTCCACCTGAACATTTTTTGTTATCCTCATTCTTTCATAAATCTCCATTGTGCCAGACTTGAATAAATGAACACTTGTTTTGCTGTATACCTTTAAATGTTAGACACGTGTGTTAATATTTTGAATTTTATGGATATTGTTGTGCTCTCTTCATACGTCTTTGAATCGTTGTGTTTTGAGTGTTTAGTATGTGATTTTTTTTAATTTGTGTGGTTAAGGTTTCAGACTAGTCTGATTCTGTTGCTATGGTAGGATTTTGGTAAAATAAATTTGGGATTTTGAAAGAGGAAAAAAATAGTGGGGGTTCGTGTTTGGAGTTTTGAATTTGGTGGTGGTTCGCTGCCAGAGAGGACGGTGATGTTGCCGCTGACCGCCACCCCTTTCTGGCAAGGTCAATCGAAGGTGATGATCGGAAACTGGAATTGAGAGAGGGTATAGAGCTAAATAGAGATGAGAGAGAGTGAAAGGTTTAAATGACCCCCCTTTCTTCCACTTGTTTCGATTATACCCATCCCTTCTTTCACTATGCAAGACTGCGACATGGTGGCTTCCCTAACAAATAGCGTTCCCTTATCCTGCCACACGTTAGGTTGACTAAGTCAATGTGGGGATCCCACGTGGATCCCCTCACCATAGCCTCCCTGCACGCGCACCACACTACCATCAGATCCTCTTGACTTCCCTTAGTTAGTGCATCCTATGATCTAGAGAGAGCCAAAGTTTTGACTCGCTCCTACCTCCTTTGACCCTAGCTGATAGGTGATGGGGCATCTTCTGTTGGGCTGGATTGGGTTTCTCATTGCACTCCCTTATTATTGCGCTTTGCTGGTAGTCATAGGTCATTTGAGCTTGTTTTTTTTTTTCCTTTTCTTTTAAACTTGTTTGTTTGTTTTTTTGTTTTGTTTAATATTTGTTCTTGCTTTATTATAAATTTCTATTTTTTTATAAACATTAAATTAAAAAATGATTAATTATAAAATATAACTCTCTTTCTATAAATAACTAGTCATAATCTTAAATTTGCTTTTATAAGTTATTTCCTCATCCAATTATATATATATATATATATATATATATATATATATATATATATATATATATATATATATATATATATATATATATATATATATATATATATATATATATATATATATATATATATATATATATATATATATATATATATATATATATATATATATATATATATATATATATATATATATATATATATATATATATATATATATATATATATATATATATATATCGTCATACCCCAAAATTTACCCTTAAATCATTAGATTCATTTTGCATTTCATCTCATTCTGCATTACATTTTAACTAACCACTAACCAGTTTATTCAGTCTGTTGGTTTTTGCAGGAAAAGTCACACTATGGGCGATTTAACTTGCGAAGGGCAAAAGGGTCATTAATTTGCAACCTGCCGACAATTCATGAATCCAAGTCGTCATCAGGAACTTCTCAAATGATTGGAGTTTTAACCTCCTGGTCATGTGGTTTTATTTGAGAATGAGCTGAATTTCAAGGCAATACGGACGTTAGGTTTCTCGTGACACAGTACATTTTATTTAAGAGCCGAGATTTAGTCGTCAGTTGGATTTCAGAAGTGTTGTTTGATTCATAAACCATCTAGAGCTGAGTGCGTTGCAATGCAGGTGGATTCGGGTTAAAGCGGTGCGAGAATTTGCTTTGAAGAATTTAATCAGACAAATTTATTTGAATGAGTTTAATCAGATGAATTTAGTCGATTGAATTTAATCGGATGGATTTAGTCGGGTAAATTAAATTAGAGGAATTTATTTGTATAAATTTAAGCACATGAACTTAGTTGGACGAATTTAGTTGGACGAGCTTAATCGGACGAATTTATCTGGACGAATTTACTTGGAGGAACTTAATCAAATAAATTTAATTAAATGAGTTTAGTTGTTTAAGCTTTATCGGATGAATTATTTGGAGAAATTTGATCGGAAAACTAAAGAATTGAATTTATTTATTTGAATTCTATTTTTTATTACAAAGATAATTACAAGTACAAAATTCATTCCTAACTCCTAAATGCCTAATTTTTCTAAGATGGTCTTCGATCCGATCTTCATCTTCGACTTTTTTTCCGAACCTGCAAAGAAAATCGACAACATGGAAAATAATGGTTAAACGGTTAGAATCGATAAAATTGGTTTGTTTACTAATTATTCCGATACCCTTAGTTAATTTTCATCATCGGGTATGTCGGGAGGGAAACAACGACAAAGTCGTCGTCAGCTCCCGACTGTTATCTTTCGACCCCAACACCGACCCGGCAACATCTGTCCAATTTGTTCCAAGAGAGAGAAAAGTGATTTTTTTGGAAAAGTGATTTTGAAAAAAGTGCTTTTGGGAAAAGCACTTATTATGGAAAAATGATTTTTTGTCAAACAGGTCATAAACAACTTTCCCAAAATTCATGCAACCTAATAAGATCAAACAAGTTCCTGGAAAATTTTGCAACAACAGCCAACAGATCCATGGAAAACACAAGGTCCATAACAACAAGACCAAACTTCCCAAATTTGCAGCAACAAATTCCTTAACCAAGCCATAAAATCCACAACAACCAAGCAACAAAATTTCCTCCAAAATCGCTAAAAAAACGCCACCAATTTCTGGATCCAATACCATCAAAACAAACTTTCCTGAAAATTGTAACAAACAATCAACACCAATAAGTCATTAAAGATTCGTAACAAAGAGTGCCCAAACCCACATCATCACAAAAACTTCATATAAGAACATCACATTGTTCATCATCAAAAGGGGATCACGAGATCATCAGCAGGTGTCATACCCCAAATTTTACCCTTAGATTAGTGATCTTTTTTTTCGCATTTTATTTTAGCACCTAACCGTTTAACGAGTTGCTTTTGTGTTCTATGAGGACAGGTTTGCTATGGAAGGTTCAGAGGTCTGAACTCCCTGCCATTAATGCGAAATGTTGCTGGAATTGTGTGTTAATGATATATGGATGCAAGTGTGGATAATAATTTTTGATTTGAGTGTGGCTATGAATTTTTGAGGATTAATGGTAAACTTCATCTTGGAGTTCACTTTTTAATGCTAGTTTGAAGTTTAATTCCAAATCCAAAGGAGGTTAGAGCCCATCAAGATATGCAAACTTAAGTTAACTATAAGGCCCAGGCTTGAAGGCCCAAGTCCATAAGAACACAATCGCAGTTTACACAGAATCGAGGACCATTTTGGGTTTCATTTCAGTTTCACCAAAGGATTCAAAGTTCTTTCAAACCGTCAGATAGCAGCCCATAGAAATAAATGTTTCAAACAGTTCGCTTGATACGTGTGTTGTTGGAGTTCAAGAGAAAGTTGAATATAACTTTCTACGGAAAATTATTTATTACTTTATAAATTATTTCTTTTACGGGATATCACGACCATTAGAAAGTGGAAGGGCAAGCGGCCTGAAGATTCACGCTTGACCCTTGATAAGCTGTTTAGCTTCAGTGTCTCACAGTTCGCAAATAACTCTATAGCAGTTTAGAGGGGGTACAAATACATTTTTCATTGTGGATTAGAAATGAAATTGCTAAACAAACATAGTATTGATCCTTCAAGGTTATGCTAGCTCATACAGTTTCTTAATTTGTTAGGCAAAGTTGCAAATTTTTTGAAGACACAGTTTTTCTTTTACAAAGTTTGCCACAAGTTTGTTTTCACTAAGTGAGCCATGATTCATATTAGTAATCTTATTGGCAAAATCACTTATTGCTACATTGATATTGTTGGACTATGGATAAAGCAAAATTTCTGCAAGCTTGACAGCCCCCATGAGTTTGATAACACAGTCACAAGCTCAAGCTGTTTTAGCATAACCTCATGAAAGTCGAACCGCCTCTCAAAGTACAGCCCTCAAATCTACAAGTTCTGCAGCAACTGCACAACTGAACCCTCTGAAATCACCAGGCAGCAACAATCTCCAATTATCCTCGTCTCAATAATCAACTCCTTTTGAGCAAAAGTCTGGACATGTCAACATCAACAGCGAAACCAACCGTAACACTAACTCCGGAGTTTACCTCAATTTACAAGCAAGTACCCCAGCAGATATTCATTCCTGTAAAAGCAAAACTAATAGCTATTGAGAAACTGAAGAACAATTCATTTCGCGGGTTGATTTTATATTAAAGTCGCAAGAATACCGCGTGCCAAATGTCACCACAAGCTACGACTTTCGTGTGCCTGCAGGTCAGAGTCCCATTAGCTGGCAAAACCACATCCTGCTACCCGAAATTCCACAACAGCTGAACATGTTCACAATCACATTCCTGCAAAATCAATAGAGAAGAAATGAGACCACACTGTCATGAGAATTCACAATTGGTAAGCATGAGCAAGTTGAACTAAGAAAAAGTTTTAAACATGATTGCTTAAGAATCAACATATCACCCGTGGAAAAGACAAGAAATTAACGAATTTTTTAGTTTGAATACTCATCTTTGAATTGAATGACCTCTTAGATATCGTTATTGCACAAGAAGAAATCCACACATAGTTTCCCCGAGACCCGGAAGTTTGTTTTTCGATACCTGCAATAACCTTATTTTTAGTGATGTGAGAATTTGTTATTAGCTCAGAAGATGAATACGACGTAACCACAACAATATCATTTTGGATGAATTTACATGAAGGAATGGACATTGTAAGAGATTACCTGACCCTGTTTCCTTCCATATCCTGTCGGTATCGCTACGCCTCCGTTACCATGCCGAAGATAATCCTGCCAAAACAATAAATGTTAGATGATTATGGCCAAGGCTTTGAATCCTTATACATTGATATCTATCATAAAACCATGGTTCACCCACTTCTGGTATCAAACATGGACAACAATATCTTGGAAGACGTTTAAATTTGTGCTTTAGCCAACAATATCTGGGCCAACACCAAAACGTGGGGGATGAGTCGTTCAAAGCACCAGTTGCAGGCCTGGGTTTAGCCAGCAAGAACGCTCGGTTTTAGTCACGACAACGTTTGGCACCTAAGTTTTAGAAGAGTGTGAGATGGTCGAGGTAATTTAAATGTTGTGTCCAAAAGACAAAAACGGTTCAGGTTCTCTTGTGGCAAAAAGACAGATACCCTCACCTTTCATTTTTGGCACTGGTGTTAAGAGTCGCAAATATTGACGCCAAGTTACCATCACTTGTCCGTAGCTAGAAATCCCTATCATCACTGCAACAAGCCCAACAACACGGATAAGCACAATCTATTGAAGGATGAACCATACAAAGAAAAACGTATCACTCACCTTTAACTCATTTGGAAGAGTGAATATTGATTCTGAAAGAGCAGGCACAACATTAGTTTGGGTACAGCAAGACAAATCTCCCTCACACCCAACTTGGATCTTCGAAACCTAACATTCCACCATAAAGAAATAATTAGTCAAGGTCATAACATTGATCGAAACACAATCCAACCAGTTTGAAATTCTTTTCATGTTTGAATAAAATAAGTTAAGACAAGTTTGGGACATGTCTGAGTCAAATTAGAAATTTTCCCATCATAAAAGATTAAGATTTCAAGACAAGCGAAATATAACAGAACATGTTTCAAACATGTTTATTTTGAAAATGGAAAGCTCTTCAAGTTACGCATTCATGAAATATCACACCAAGGAATCAAGGATATGCAGCCATTAATTTGTTTCCAAAACGAAAATTAACATTAATCTTGATCATGAATTTCTGCATCAGAAATTTAAATCCCCATACACCTATAAAAGAAACTTGATTTGAAGAAGAAAAGGGGACACATTTTTCTTACATACAAAGCTCCACAGAATTTTAGAAATCCAAAGATTCACACATTCAAAAACGCAGAAAACCATAGAAACTCGCAAACCCTAAAATGCCTAAAGGGTTTGAAAGAAAGCTTATTTGTTGTTTTCCGTCACCACTTTAAAACTACCGTCGCCGGAACCGTGAGCCTCCGCCAAAACCCTCACGTCATCTCCACGAACCTCCGTCGGAAAACCGCCCTTGTCGGCGACGCAAGACCCGAAGATACCATCATCTCCTTATTTTGGTTAAATATTTGATACTTTGTTTGGGTTTTATGTGTTTCTCTTGTTGTTCACAGGTTCAAAATTAGGAGATTGAGGCGTGAATCAAACAAAAGAAGGATATTGAAGATGAAAGGAAGGAAAGAAGGAGGGATCGAGAAAGGGGAGGCACCGTTTGGAGATTGGGGAAGAATTTAGGGTTTCTGAAACCCTTGGCCCCCTTTCCGTTTCACTTTCCGGACTGAGTTGGGTCCGGTGGGTTCATCACCACCGGCCCAACCCAAACTTCTTTTTTTTTATTTTCTTTTTATATTTTATTTTTATTTCAGTTTTTGTTTTATTTATTTAATTTCTGTATTTTGTAATTATAATTATTAATGAAATTTACTAACTACTAACCACTAATTAACTAACTAAATAAAAATCTAAAAAATAGTAAAATATTTTAAATAAACAAAAAAATGTTCAATTTGATAATTTATTTTAAATCATGTCTCACCTCTCTTTTTCATAATAAATAAAAATCAAAAAAGTATTTTTTAGATTTAATATTAATTTGGTTTATTTTATAATAAAAATAAAAATTTAGTTTAGTTAGTGAGTTAAAACTTTAATCCAATAATAAGATTTTATATTTTAAAAACGTAAATTTATCTTTTTTATAATTTAAAAGCAAAAATATATATCTAATAAAACTAAAGGAACTTATTTATTAATTTCTAATCAACTAGTTAATTTAACTTAAGTAAATTAGAACCTTTTCTAGAATTTATTTAATCTAAAAATGATAAAATCTCAAAACAGCTAAAAAATTAATTCTTTTATTTTTAATCTAAGATTAATCGGTCTAACACTTTTCTGATAATATAAAATTCCAAAGTAAATTAAAACAATTAACCTTTAATTTCTAATCCCACCAATCAAATCAATTTCACTATTACGACTGAATCATATTTCACCAATCCATTTTAATCATAATTCGTATCTAACACCATTTCTCATATCCCGTCGTGGATACACCGCACAATTACCTATTCCCAAACCTTTAGAATCCGAGTTGCCGTACTCGTGCCCATGCGTCCCGCTGTGGACATCCACCCTTTTATCCTAGCCTTAGGATTAGGAGTCGCCGCACTCCACATAAGTTTCCCTCCGTGGAATACTTACTCTCCACCCTTTTAATTCGAACTTTAACGTAGAAATAGGAGTCTCCGTACTCCAAAATAAGCGCTTCCCTATGAACGTTTATTTTCCCCCAGGAACCTTGACCACAGTCAAGAAATTCCTCACCTCCCTCTGTGAGAGAAACTACGATTACTCTGATTCCATCCCCTACCCAGGATACGTAGGCACAAGATGCGAGTCTTGGCGAGTAAACTTAGGACTAACCCATTTAGGTCTTTCTCTTAACCTTTAAACCTTTAAGCAGATAACTATAGCCATAAGCACATTTAAAACAAGAGGTTCCTGTAGAGTACTACAGAAGTTTAGGATGCTAATACCTTCCCTAAGCTTAACCAACCCCCGAACCCTAGATCTTTCCCCGCATTGTGTTTACGATGCAAAATAGGTTTTCCCCTTTTTTTAACCTTTCCTTCGGATAAATCAAAGACCGACTATAAATGAATTGAGATTCAAGTTAATCAATAGCTTGACATCCAAATTTCACTGCAACAGAAAATGGAGACTTCACTGGGGAATAAGACTCGTGGGTTTCCCTAACTTGTTTTATTTTTGCTTTGTTTATTGTTATATGACTATTTGTATATATCTTGTTTATGCTTATGGGTTAACATCTTTGAGTGGTGAGACAAAGTCCTACACCCGGACTTGAGTGCAATTTTTATAGGAAGGAGATATACTCGACGAGGCTTATATGGAGTCGAATCCCGACCAAGCTGACTTGAGAATCACCGCTCAGTTGAGACCCTTTCAAAAATGGTTCGGTTGAACGAGTAATCGTGAAAACTTTTACTATTGACGATTGGAGTCCGTGATACTGAGGACCGTAGTTACCTAAACACAACTTTGGCCTTATCTAGGACGTAGTGCGGGATTATGAGGGAGTATTCCTGAAATAGTGCTACGCGATACTACACTCAAAAGAGGTTCTCTTGAGAATATTATTAATCACCGAGTAATTGGGAAGTTGATAATATCCGAAAGATGGACTAATGAATTTGGGCACCTCTTTAGAACCCTTGTTCTACAGGTACAATTAACCCATAGTACTTACCATTCGGGATGGGTAGACCTTGGCTCCGCTCATGTTCTTCTAAGCTAGGACTTTTGAGTGCTTTGTGTGCTTGTGCATAGCATCCAACATCATAACATTCCTGGTTTCAAGGAATTCAATTGTCCTTATGCAAATTCAAAAGAATCCTACATTTCAAAGTCTAAATTTTTTTCGAGATTTCCTCGAAAACATTTGCAATCGACCGTTGAAATCTTTGAAACCAATGCATTGCATTGCATCCTGTTTTTGCATTTGCACTTTTCCCTCCGGTTTCTCATCCTTGGTTCTCTCGCTTCCAGTTCTGTCACTCTGAGTCCTCTGCATCAATACAACACCAGAGCCCGAGCTCGGAAAAAGATGGCGGAACAAAATCAAGAGCTTGATCGTGTTAGCAACGAACTCTAAGACCTTCGGGGAAGTGTTGGGCAAATAATGCAGATGCTTCATGTCATTAATGCAAGGATGGATACTCAGCCTACCGTTGTGTCCAAGATTACTAATACTGTTGTGGATCCTCAACCTCCTGTTACTACTGCGAGCGTACCTCCCTATGGTCTTCCATTTGGTTTCGTGCCTCCTCCTCCTGTGGTTTCTATCGCTCAATCGGTTCCTCAAGTTGTTCCTCTGGTTTCTGAAGCTCCTCAAGTGATTCCGACCTTTACACCAGCTGTTATTCATACACGTGTGCAGCCTTACTTTAATGAGCCAGTTTATGATATTCCTGACATGAAGGATGACGAAGATGAGCGACATGAGAAGTTGCGTGAGAATGTTGAAATCATTGATAAAAGACTGAGAATGATGGAAGGTGACCAAATCTTTGGTGCTGCTTCCAGAGATGTCTGCTTGGTATCTGGATTGACTATTCCCCCAAAGTTCAAAACTCCGAGCTTTGACCAATATGAAGGTGCTACTTGTCTGAAAAGTCATTTGATAATGTACTACCGTAAAATGGCAGCTCACGTTGAGAACGATAAGCTAATGATACATTGTTTTCAGGATAGTCTGAAAGGTGCTTCCTCAAAATGGTACCTAACTTTGGATCAATCCTGTATCAAATGTTTTTAAGATCTATCTGATGCCTTCATTAAACACTACAAGTATAACATGGATCTGGCTCCTGATCGAAGACAACTACTTAGTATGTCCCAGAAGAGCTCAGAATCATTCAAACAGTATGCTCAGAGATGGAGAGAGATTGCTTCACAAGTGGAACCTCCTCTGACCGAGAAGGAATTAGCCGATTGGTTTGTTGACACAGTGCGTCCAGAATTCTACGAAAGAATGGTTAGTAGTGTAACTTCTAATTTTTATGACATTGTTGTCGTTGGTGTAAAAGTGGAATTGGGTCTGAAAAGTGGTAAGATGTCAAGTGCTGCTGGTAGTTCAAGCTCCAAAGATCATGCTAAGAAACCTTCGTTCAGTTCTCAAAAGAAGAAAGAGGGTGAAACTAATGTTGTATCTGCAGGCAGACAAAGAAATCAGCCTTATTAACATCATCCGAATTATGTTCGACAAAAAAGTTATCCTATGCAGTATGCTCAACAACCTTATGTGGTTGTTGTTACTCCCGCATTCAATCAGCAAATTCCTACATATCAGCCTGTGCAACCAGCTCCTATTTATCCACCTCCGGTATATCAATAACCTCCTGGTTATCAGCTTGCACAAGCTCCCGCCAACTATCAACGAGCGCCCAACGCTCCTGCATATCAGTCGAAGAATCAGGCTCCTCGCCAGAATGGTCCCAACAAGAGACAATACAACCAGTGTCCTCCCACTCCGATGACTTACACCGAGTTGTACCCCTCACTAGTACAACAAGGTTTGATTACTACCAGAGCTTTGGGTCCACCTTCTAATCCGCTACCAGCTAATTACAACGCCACTGCTCATTGTTTATTTCATGAGGGTGCGCCAGGTCACGATCTAGAAGGCTGTTATGCTCTTCAACATCTTGTCAGAGAGTTAATGGAAAAGAAGATCCTGTCTTTTGATGATCCTCAGCCGAATGTCAAGAGCAATCCTTTGCCTAACCATGGGGCTGTTAATGCTATTGTTGATTTCTGTAATGAAAGCCTCATACTTGATGTTGCTCAGATCAAGACTCCTCTTTGGGTTTTCCATTCTAAGCTGTTTGAAGATTGTTTAGTGTCTACTTCTCATGTTGTTTGTACAAGTTCTGATGTCAGTATCAAGGGCTGTTTGTGGGTTCAAAATGATATTCAGAAGTTGATCAATGATGGTTTCTTACAAGTGGTTAATAAAGTGAAGAAGGATGAAGTTGTTGTGATTGAGCCCATCTTCAATTTACAAGAGCCAAATACTAAGGTGCCAGTGTTTAATTTGCCAAGGTCGAGTGTTGCAAAGCCCGTGTTCAACATGCCAAAGCCTGTGACTCCTATGGTGAATCAGCCGAAGTCGGTGATTATTTAGAAGCCAAGTCCATTTCATTTCAGTGATCCTAAAGTTGTACACTGGAAGTATGGCGTGACCATGATTGACAAAGAAACTGGGAAAGTTATTCCGAGGGAAGAATTGAAGATTGATATTGAAAATGTGACCAACATTGCTGGGGCAAGCAGGATGACATGCAGTGGTCGTATCTATACTCCCCAATTCAATGAGGCTCCGCCAAAGGAAACCACTACTTCCACTATGTCTGCCAAAGACAAGGATAAAGAAGAAGTTACTAATGATGAAGATGCTGAGTTTCTAAGGATCATCAAAAAGAGCGACTACAAAGTTATCGATCAGCTTCATCAGACTCCTTCCAAGATCTCAATTTTATCTCTGCTGATGAATTCACCTGCTCACAGAACTGCTTTGCAGAAATTATTGGCTCAAGCTCATGTCGCCCAAGACATTACCACCGGACAATTTGATAGTGTGATTACCAACATTACTGCCTGCAACAATCTCAGCTTTAGTAACGAAGAGTTACCGAGGGAAGGTCAGAATCACAACCGTGCCTTACATATATTAGTGAAGTGTTTAGAGGATAACTTATCAAGGGTGCTTGTGGATACCGGTTCATCTCTGAATGTCCTACCCAAGAGAGTTCTTACTAAGTTGGCTTATAAAAAGACTGTGATGAAGCCTACTTCCTTGATTGTCAAAGCCTTTGATGGTTCTCGCAGATCCGTGATCGAAGAAGTGGAGCTACCGATCTTGATTGGACCACATGTTTTCAACATCACTTTCCAAGTAATGGACATCAATCCCAATCACAGTTGCCTACTTGGAAGACCTTGGATCCATGCCGCTGGGGCAGTAACTTCGACTCTGCATCAGAAGATGAAGTTTGTGGTCGATGAAAAGTTGGTTATCATACATGGTGAAAAGGATCTGATGGTCAGCAACCTATCTTCTTTCTGTTATATTGAGGCTGATGAAGACACTCTGGAAACTTATTTCCAAGCACTTGAGATCGCCAATGCTGTCTTATTGGAAGTTGAAGAAACAGTGGGCCAGAGTAATCCATCTTTTGCATCTTTCAAGAGCACCAGATCAACAATCGACAGGGGAGTTCCTGAAGGTTGGGGAGAAGTGATCGACATCAAGACCAAGACTAATCGCCACGGGTTGGGTTACAAACCAACTCATGATAAAGCTTCTACAACTATCAAATGGCGTCTGAAGACTATCCAAGAGGTGTTTATCAGTGGAGGTTTCCAAGTTAATGTTGTCAACGATGATGATGATGATGATGAAGACCTGAGCAACCTGGTATTCAAGAGCGATGCAACTTTGAGCAACTGGGAAGCTATAGAGATCCCCGTGATTTTTCCCATTTCAAAGTAATTTAATGTTTTCATTTGCTGTTTTCAAAATTCCATAGTTATGCCCGAAGCTATTGGATAATTTGTAGGGCCGCCTTTTCACTTTCTAAAATGATATTAATAAATGCATTTTGTTAAAATCCTATTTGTTTCACTTGCATTTTTTTCCTTCACCTTTTAAAATGAAATTGGCAAACCTTTTCAAAAACTACAAAATATAAATTTAAAAGCATTTTTCTTCTGCATTTTCCTTGTGAATTTAATAAAATAAGCCCAAACATTGCAGTGATATCCAAAACCTTGTTGAATCCGATGACCCTGCTTTCACTCCTGACTGGGATTCACCCATTTATGAAGCTGAAGATGAGGGTGATGAAGGTTTTGAAGTACCCGCTGAACTGGAGAAGTTGGTTGAGTATGAGTACACCGAGTTTCAACCGTACAAAGAGCAGGTAAATTTGATTAATCTTGGCACTGATGAAGATAAGAAAGAGGTCAAGATTGGTACAGCACTTGGGGCCGAGGTCAAACAAAGATTGGTCAAGCTTCTAGAAGAATATTCTGATGTGTTTGCATGGTCGTATCAAGATATGCTGGGTTTAGACACTGATATTATAGTTCACAAGCTGCCACTTAAGCCAGAATGTCCACCTATCAAGCAAAAACTTCGAAGAACAAGACCTGACATGGCTCTGAAAATTCGAGATGAGGTTAAGAAATAGTTGGATGCAGGTTTCCTTACAGTTGCGAAGTATCCTGATTGGGTGGCCAACATTGTTCCAGTGCTCAAAAAGGACGGTAGAGTCAGAATGTGTGTAGACTACAGGGATTTAAATAAGGCGAGCCCGAAAGACGATTTCCCTCTGCCGCATATTGATACACTTGTTGATAATACAGCCAGTTTTGCAGTTTTCTCTTTTATGAATGGTTTCTCCGGTTATAATCAGATCAAGATGGATCCTGCCGATAGAGAAAAGACCACTTTCATTACTCCTTGGGGAACCTACTGCTACAAAGTTATGCCCTTCGGTTTGAAGAACGCAGGGGCAACATATCAAAGAGCTATGGTCGCTCTCTTTCATGACATGATGCATAAAGAGATTGAAGTTTATGTTGATGATATGATTTCCAAATCCCAAAATGAAGAGGACCATTTGGATCATTTGCTGAAACTATTTGAACGACTCAGGAAGTACCAGTTGAAATTGAATCCTGCTAAGTGTATCTTTGGTGTTAGATCTGGAAAACTACTTGGTTTTATCGTCATCCAACGAGGAATTGAAGTAGATCCCGGTAAAGTTCGAGCCATTCAGGACATGCCTGCTCCGCTAACTGAAACACAAGTGAGATGTTTTCTTGGACGACTGAACTATATCTCCATATTCATTTCTAATATGACGGCTACCTATGAGTCGATCTTCAAATTACTCTGCAAGGGTCAGACTGTTGATTGGAATTCTGACTGTCAGTAAGCATTTGAGAAGATCAAGGGTTATCTGCAAGAACCTCTTATCCTGATTCCTCCGGTCCTCGGAAAATCACTGTTCATGTACCTTACTGTTCTTGAGAAGTCTATGGGTTACGTATTGGGTCAACATGATGAGACTGGACGAAAAGAGCATGTCATCTACTATTTGAGCAAGAAGTTTACTGATTGTGAGAGTAGATATTCACTTTTGGAGAAGACTTGTTGTGCATTAACATGGGCTGCTAGGCGTCTCAGGCAATACATGATTTGTCACACTACGCTGTTGATCTCGAAGATGGATCCAATAAAGTACATTTTTGAAAAGCCTGGTCAGACCGGAAGACTTGCCCGTTGGCACATGCTGTTATCAGAATACGACATCCAGTATGTGACTCAGAAAGCTATCAAAGGTAGTATCTTGTCAGATTATCTTGCAGATTAACCCGTTGAAGACTATGAGCCTCTCAAGTTTGACTTTCCTGATGAAGACATTATGTTAGTAAAGGATTATGAAGAGCCAGGTCCGGATGAGGGTCCCGAGTCGGGTCTCTGTTGGAAGATGATGTTTGATGGTTCCTCTAATTACAGTGGGCATGGCATAGGCGCCGTGCTGATGAATCCAGAAGGTGGTTATACCCCATTTACAGCAAGGTTAGATTTTGAATGTACCAACAATATCTCCGAATATGAAGCATGCATTCTTGGCCTTGAAGCAGCTATTGACCTCAGAATCAAAATTCTTGAAGTGAGTGGAGATTCAGCTTTGGTTATTTATCAAGTTATAGGTGAATGGGAAACCAGACATGAGAAGTTAATCCCATACAGAGCCTACATTGTTGAAATGATCGAGTACTTTGATGAGATCACTTTCAAACATGTTTTGAGATCTGAAAACCATATCGCTGATGCTCTAGCCATGTTAGCCTCAATGTGGAAAGTCATATTCGTTAATGATGCTACTCTCATTCGAATTGAACGCAAGACTGAGCCTGTCTACTGTCAGATGGTTGAAGAGGAAACTGATGATAAGCCATGGTTTCATGACATTAAGAACTACCTGCTCAAGCAAGAATATCCATCTGATGCTACCACTCTCGAGAAGAAGACTTTGAGAAGACTAGCATCCAAGTTCTTCATCAGCAATGATGTGCTATACAAGAGAAACTACGACATGGCCCTGCTTAGATATGTTGACCAACGTGAAGCAGACATGTTACTTCAAGAGATTCATGAAGGAACCTTTAGAACTCATGCCAAAGGTTATGCTATGTCTAAGAAGATTCTGAGAGCTAGATATTACTGGTTAACCATGGAGTCCGATTGCATCCAATATGCCAGGAAGTGCCATAAGTGCCAAATCTATGCTGACAAGGTCCACGTACCTCCGACACCGTTGAATGTTTTATCTTCACCATGGCCTTTCTCAATGTGGGGCATTGACATGATTGGGGCAATTGAGCCAAAAGCTTCCAACGGTCACCGATTCATTCTGGTTGCTATTGACTACTTCACCAAATGGGTAGAAGCTGCTTCCTACGCCAACATGACCAAGCAAGTGGTTGCCCACTTCATCAGAAAAGAAATTATCTGTTGTAATGGAATTCCAAGTCGGATCATAATAGACAATGGTACCAATTTGAACAATAAGACTATGAAGGAGTTGTGCGAAAGTTTCAAGATTGCACATCACAATTCTTCTCCTTACCGTCCTAAGATGAATGGAGCTATTGAAGCTGCGAACAAGAACATCAAGAAAATCCTGCAAAAGATGGTCAAAACTTACAAAGATTTGCATGAAATGTTACCATTTGCTTTGCACTGATACAGAACTTCAGTGCGAACTTCAACAGGGACAACCCCTTTCTCATTGGTATATGGAATGAACGCTGTACTCCCCATCGAAGTTGAGTTACCTTCCTTACGGGTATTGAGGGAAACCAAACTTGAGGAAGCCGGATGGGTTCAAGACAGATTTGACCAGCTGAATCTCATCGATGAGAAGCGCATGACAGCTATGTGCCATGGTCAGTTATACCAAAAACGGATGAAGAGAGCCTTTAACAAGAAAGTCAGAATCCATGAGTTCCGTCAGGGAGAGCTCGTACTCAAGAAAATCCTGCCATTTCACAAAGACATGCGTGGGAAGTGGATGCCCAACTACGAAGGCCCATTTGTTGTGAAGACAGTCTTCTCTGAAGGATCATTGATTCTTACAACTATGGATGGTGAAGAGCTTGCACATCCTGTGAACTCTGATGCAGTCAGAAAATATTATGCCTAAAATAATCTGCTAAGTCGAAAACCTGGAAAGGCGACTTAGGCAACAATGGGTATCCCGGTGGATCATAACCTATGAAGGAGATCAAGGCAAAAATAAGGGATAAAAATACAAAAAATACATAGCTCGCTAAGCTGAAAACTCGAAAGGGCGGCTTAGGCAAAAATGAGTGTCCCGATGGATTGAAAACCTGAAAGGGCGGTCCAGGAAAAAGTTAGGGACAAAGGCATTTCACTGCATTAGAGGACGCCGATCATCAAAGAATATTTTACAAAAGATCAACTCTAATCCAATCACTCTTGTCAGAAGCAGGATTTTGGGTAGTCTCAGTTATTAGGGTCAGTAGAGGTCGTTGGATTCAATGTAACCTTTCCCCATTTGCCAATTTCAATTGTAATTTTCCATGGAGCTTTGCCCTTAGCAAGCTACCATTCTCCAATAAATTAAAACCTTTTGCAGTTCAATTTTTGTCATTTATACTATCTCTATTTTCGTTTGTTATACAAATTTCTATTTGTTGATAATAATTTTGAAAGTGAAAAGTTTTCTAAACTTAAAACTGTTTTTGAAAACGCTTTTAAAACATATAAAGTTACTTTGACTTGAGGAAGTCTCTGAAGGATATCTTCCTTTCCCCAGTAAGTCTCATTGTTGCAGAAGCACTTTTAAACCATTGCCTCATCGCAAGTCCCCGACGAGACTATAAGCTGACAACGCTTTTGGACTGACCCGGTAATGTCCAGTGACTTTCAGACTGCAGAGATCTCCCCAGTAACTTCCAAGTGATATGTTTATTTGAGGACCACTCCCCAGTGGAATCATCTTTTCCTCATGGAAGTTGCCATAATTTCCTCAAGAAGTATTTCCCACGAGATTGCCATGCTCTCCCCAAGAAGTCGAGATACTTTCCCCAGGAAGCTGATGTTGCTTTCCCTAGGGAGTTGATGTACTTTTCCAGGAAGCTGCTACTTTGTCCGTGAAGCTGCCTAACTCCACGCTTCCCCAATGAAGCAGATATTTATTTTATCCCTGGAAGTCTCTAATCCTAAGATGACTCTCCCATTGAACAGGTTTTCTTCGAGCATAAACTTAGATCCATGATGGGAGTCCTCCAGTGAAGTCATGATATCTTATCCCCAAGTGGAATTTTGTTCTCCTGGGAGAATTTGGAGCTTTGAAGCAAGATTTAGTTCCGCCATCAACTTTCCTATCCCTTGATAGATGTACTATTGCAGAGGTCGCCGGGTATCCCCGTCGAGATGTTTATTTCATCTCCTGTTTCCTTCTCCGCTCGTCTGTCTTGTCAGCATGGGTATGAGCATGAGCATGAACATTTCGCATACTCATTTGCATTTTTGCATTTTTTATACGCATCAAGATACGCTTTAGCATCAGCATGTTTGCTATCCTCTTTGTCTTTTGTCTTTACTTTGGCTGTTGGTTATTGCCAAGTAACTAGGTTTGTCTGTTCTCTCTAAAATAGAGTCGTCAACCCTAAGCATAAAATACTTACTATGTTTTAGTTTCCCCACAGAGTTCAACCCTCGTGGATGATGGTTATTTCAGTTATCTTTTCTGCGCCAGGAATAGAAAATCCCCATTTGAGTTCATTCCTTCAATGGAGTCTTGTTTGACAGTTTCTTTCTAGCTCGATTCTAGATTGAAATTCAGTCCCTGTCGGTTGCCGAATCTACCTGTACGTGCATTTATTTTGCACTATCTATCAAGAAGAGCCTTTTACAACATTCACAGATATGCGACAGTTCTCGCCTGAGAAGCTTACCACCACAAACAATGGTATGCGATAGTTCTCGCCTGAGAAGCTTACCCCTACATATCGCTACATCAGACATGAAACAGTTCTCGCCTGAGAAGTTTATCCCTATCTTTATTATGACTAGCAACAAGTGACCTGAACCTTAAGACGTTGAGTCGCCGTACTCATTCTTGGGCATCCCGCTGTGGACATATCCTTTCACCTTAAGACGTTGAGTCGCTGTACTCATTCCTGGGCGTCCCGCCGTGGACATTTTATCTCCTATACCTTGAGACGTTGAGTCGCCGTACTCATTCTTGGGCGTTCCGCCGTGGACATTTCACTACCTTTTACCTTGAGACGTTGAGTCGCCGTACTCATTCTTAGGCGTCCTGCCGTGGACAATTTTTTACCCTTTTCAAGTAAAAGAAGAAACTGAGACCCGTTCATGGAATGCAAACCTTGAAGTATGGGGGAGGTTTAGTTTATCCTTTAGTAAACAAAGAAACTGAATCATTTTAGGGAGCAACAGACCTTGATGCGTGAAGAAGTTTATTAACCCTTTCAAAATGAATCATTTAGTTAAAGAAGGAGCTAAATCATATTTTAATCATATAAGCTTACCCTTTATCTTAAGAGTATCAGTCGGTCATGCCTGAACCTGTTGTGCCATACTCTCGGATATTCCCCAGTGGAGGCCGTCTCGCCGGTGCCTTCTTCATTGAGGATCTAGTTTCTAAAGTGTCAATTGGTCATGCCCGAACCTGTTGGTCCATCACTTTAGAGTGTCAGTCGGTCATGCCTAAACCTGTTGAGCCTTTATCTTATTGCTTATTTCCCCATTGGAGGCCGTCTCGCCGGTGCCTTCTTCATTGAGGATCCTATGGAAGTTTATTTTTATCAGATAAGCGAAAGCCCCTCCAGAGGAGCTTATCATTTCATTTGTACACCCAGATAAGAGACAGTCTCTTTATTTGAGAGTTTATCCATTTTGGCATGTAAGTCCCTTTCAGCGATAAGTGGCAGTCTCTCTCGAGAAGCTTATCAGGGCATTTCCCCTTGAAGTCCATTTATTTTGGCATACAACAGGTTTTATCTTGTTTATTTTCTAATGATTCTTGAAGATCCTGTTTCCAGAAGCTCGGATGTTATTCTTTTCTCAATGTTCCAGCATTCTGTTTCCTTGATCCTACCCTAGAGTGTCAACCGGTCATACCTGAACCTGTTGAGCAGCTACTCTTGGATATTTTCCCCAGTGGAGGCCGTCTCGCTGGTGCCATCTCCATTGAGGATCTCTTCTTGCTTCTTTCTAAAGTGAACAATTGGTCATGCTTGAACCTGTTGGTCCATCATTTTAGATTTCCCCGGGGTTCTGCGTTGTTTCCCCAGTGCGCCGTCTTCCCATGTGTCGTTGTTTCGCTTGTATTCTTGCATTTATCACTCGCACCATACACATCATATTAGATTCACAGAATCGTCAGCATTTTTGTTTTGTCCCAACATTGCATATCACTGCATCTAAGGGCAAAATTTTCGGTTATCCATATTTAAATCCTTTTCACCATGATTTCTCGAGCCTTCCCCGCTCAAATCATCAGGTGAAGTTATTTAAATAGGGGCAACTGTCATACCCCAAATTTTACCCTTAGATTAGTGATCTTTTTTTTCGCATTTTATTTTAGCACCTAACCGTTTAACGAGTTGCTTTTGTGTTCTATGAGGACAGGTTTGCTATGGAAGGTTCAGAGGTCTGAACTCCCTGCCATTAATGCGAAATGTTGCTGGAATTGTGTGTTAATGATATATGGATGCAAGTGTGGATAATAATTTTTGATTTGAGTGTGGCTATGAATTTTTGAGGATTAATGGTCAACTTCATCTTGGAGTTCACTTTTTAATGCTAGTTTGAAGTTTAATTCCAAATCCAAAGGAGGTTAGAGCCCATCAAGATATGCAAAATTAAGTTAACTATAAGGCCCAGGCTTGAAGGCCCAAGTCCATAAGAACACAATCGCAGTTTACACAGAATTGAGGACCATTTTGGGTTTCATTTCGGTTTCACCAAAGGATTCAAAATTCTTTCAAACCGTCAGATAGCAGCCCATAGAAATAAATGTTTCAAACAGTTCGCTTGATACGTGTGTTGTTGGAGTTCAAGATAAAGTTGAATATAACTTTCTGCGGAAAATTATTTATTACTTTATAAATGATTTCTTTTACGGGATATCACGGCCACTAGAAAGTGGAAGGGCAAGGGGCCTGAAGATTCACGCTTGACCCTTGATAAGCTGTTTAGCTTCAGTGTCTCACAGTTCGCAAATAACTCTATAGCAGTTTGGAGGGGGTACAAATACATTTTTCATTGTGGATTAGAAATTAAATTGCTAAACAAACATAGTATTAATCCTTCAAGGTTATGCTAGCTCATACAGTTTCTTAATTTGTTAGGAAAAGCTGCAAATTTTTGAAGACACAGTTTTTCTTTTACAAAGTTTGCCACAAGTTTGTTTTCACTAAGTGAGCCATGATTCATATTAGTAATCTTATTGGCAAAATCACTTATTTCTACATTGATATTATTGGACTATAGATAAAGTGAAATTTCTGCAAGCTTGACATCCCCCATGAGTTTGACAACACAGTCACAAGCTCAAGCTGTTTCAGCATAACCTCATGAAAGTCGAACCGCCTCTCAAAGTACAGCCCTCAAATCTACAAGTTCTGCAGCAACTGCACAACTGAACCCTCTAAAATCACTAGGCAACAATAATATCCAATTATCCCCGTCTCCATAATCAAATCCTTTTGAGCAGAAGTCTGGACATGTCAACATCAACAACGAAACCAACTGTAACGCTAAATCCGGCGTTTACCTCAATTTACAAGCAAGTACCCCACCAGATATTCATTCCTGTGAAAGCAAAACCAATAGCTATTGAGAAACTGAAGAACAATTAATTTCTTGGGTTGATTCTATATTAAAGTCACAAGAATACCGCGTGCCAAATGTCACCACTAGCTACGACTTTCGTGTGCCTGCAGGTCGGAGTCCCACTAGCTGGAAAAACCACATCCTACTACCTGAAATTCCACAACAGCTGAACATGTTCACAATCACATTCCTGCAAAATCAATAGAGAAGAAATGAGACCACACTGTCATGAGAATTCACAATTGGTAAGCATGAGCAAGTTTAACTAAGAAAAAGTTTTAAACATGATTGCTTAAGAATCAACATATCACCCGTGGAAAAGACAAGAAATTAACGAATTTTTTAGTTTGAATACTCATCTTCGAATTGAATGACCTCTTAGATATCGTTATTGCACAAGAAGAAATCCACACATAGTTTCCCCGAGACCCGGAAGTTTGTTTTTCGATACCTGCAATAACCTTATTTTTAGTGATGTGAGAATTTGTTATTAGCTCAGAAGATGAATACGATGTAACCACACCAATATAGTTCAGGGTGAATTTACACGAAGGAATGGAAATTGTAACAGATTACCTGACCCTGTTGCCTTCCATATCCTGCCGATATCGCTACGCCTCTGTTACCATGCCGAAGATAATCCTGCCAAAACAATAAATGTTAGATGACTATGGCCAAGGCTTTGAATCCTTCTACATTGATATCTATCATAAAACCATGGTTCACCCACTTCTGGTATCAAACATGGACAACAATATCTTGGATGACGTTTAAATTTGTGCTTTAGCCAACAATATCTGGGCCAGCACCAAAACGTGGGGGATGAGTCGTTCAAAGCACCAGCTACAAGCCTGGGTTTAGCCAGCAGGAACGCTCAGTTTTATTCACGACAACGTTTGGCACCTAAGTTTTAGAAGAGTGTGAGATGGTTGAGGTAATTTAAATGTTGTGTCCAAAAGACAAAAACGGTTCAGGTTCGCTTGTGGCAAAAAGACAGATACCCTCACCTTTCATTTTGGCACTGTTGTTAAGAGTCACAAATATCGACGCCAAGTTACCGTCACTTGTCCGTAGCTCGAAATCCCTATCATCACTGCAACAAGCCCAGCAACACGGATAAGCACAGTCTATTGAAGGCTGACCCATACGAAGAAAAATGTATCACTCACGTTTAACTCATTTGGAAGAGTGAATATTGATTCTGAAAGAGCAGGCACAACATTAATTTGGGTACAGCAAGACAGATCTCCCTCACACCTAACTTGGATCTTCGAAACCTAACATTACACCATAAAGAAATAATTAGTCAGGGTCATAACATTGATTGAAACAAAATCCAACCAGTTTGAAATTCTTTCCATGTTTGAATAAAATAAGTTAAGACAAGTTTGGGACATGTCTGAGTCAAATTAGAAACTTTCCCCTCATAAAAGATTAAGATTTCAAGACAAGGGTGTCGCTTCCGCGAAAATAAGGTGCCGGCAAAACAGAAGAGTCGCCACCTTTCGTTATTTATCCCTCAGAACGGGAAAGGAAACGATCGGAAAACCTGACGAAAAGGTATAAGACAAGGTCATCACAACCATTGTCTGGGTTCGGGAGTCGGTTACGCAAGGGGAAGGTATTAGCACCCCTCACGTCCGTCGTACTCGACGGGATCCACGCTTGTTGTGTTTACTGGACGAGTTGGTTTATCTATCTACCTATCAAGGTTGGCTTAAACAGAAAAGAAAATGACTCGGCAAAGCATCGCGCTTTATGCCTACGTATTCTCATCAGAGAATGAGAAACCAGAGTCTACGTAGTTCGGCCAACTACGGGTTACGGGGAAGGTGGCTCGCCAATACGTCAGTATTGTGCCTCCGTACTCTCAACAAGTATGAGAGATCAGAGCTTACGTAGTTCGGGTTACTACGGATTACGGGAATTCAGATTCATATGTTTTATCGAGTAGGGTTAAACAGCAGTTCCAGCAGTTAGGGACAAAGCCTGTTTGCGGTGGCGCTGAAGTCTAACAACACTCTTTTCTTCAGAAAAGCTCTCCTTTGAATTATGGGCCCACGGGGCAAAAAGGTTTGAAGTTTGTTTTCTGTCTTTTACGAAAGAAGTGTTTTTTATTGTGTTTGCAATTTCAATCGCACTAAAGACTATGACCTGAGAGTGAATGCGTCGCATGTCACCCAAACGGTGCCATACTAGACATCCAGACTGTTGAAAAGAAGCTCTCCAACAATCCTTTCCCAGATAGCTTAAGGCTCGTAATGTACGAAAGAAATCATTCATGATTATTGTATCTTAAGCTGTGTTAGGATGAGAAGAGAAGGCTCAACTAAAGGGAGACTATCAAGTCCTACTGTTGTCATGCCAATGATTCATCCTATAGTTGAAGTTTGAAACAGGGAACTCCTAGAAGTTGTCATACATAGGTTTCAACCTAAAGTTCTATCATCATTTCCTTATCGAAGGAAATGAGAGTCCTAAGGGATCATGTCAATGATAAATAGAAACAGATAAAGCATCAGCTTAAACAGTAAACAGTAAACGACTGTAAAATGCATGCAATGCAAGTGAGGGAGGAAATGTGTGTGGGGCAGCAGCCTCCACAAGCTCATCTCAACCTCAAGCCAGATATGAATAACTGTAATCATACAGCAAAAACAAAATAAAACATGCTATCAAGCAGAATAGAATAACTGCAATCATACAGAGGAAATAAAATGCTATCAAGCAAACACAAACCACATGGGCAAGGGAGCAGGGCTCTATCGAATACCCGCAAGCAAAGCCATACAGTAAAAATACAAGCAGAGGGAGCAACTCAACCTCTAGTGCAATCATGCTCCTAGCTTACATCAGTCTAGATATGAACCTATTCTAATGCATCAAGCAAATCACACAAGGCACATCAGCACAGAAAAGAAAACAGACAAGAAAGAAAGCAGATCACCAGCTCCCTCTTTCCCTTTCAAGCTTCAGCTCTTCTGACAGCAACCCAGTCTTCAGGCTTCAACCATCCTTTATGACAAGCAGCAACTGGCTTCTCCAAGGGTTCAATCCATCAAACATAAGTTTCAACTTGCTCTTCTCTTTTCCAAGCTTCAGCTCTCCAGTCAATTCCACCTTCAGGCTTCACTCTTAACTACACGTATCAACTTGATTCCTTCAGGCTCTCAATGCATCAATGCACAAGTATCAACTTATCCTTTATTCCTCAAGCCTCAGCTCTACATTCACTCTCAATTGAATCCCCTTCATAAGTATCAACTTAGTCTTCAAGCTTCAGCTCTCCTTGCTTTACCAGTATCAACCTGGTCTTCTTCTCCTACAAGCTTCAGCTTCTCAGAGTAGTGTCCAATCACATGGAAGTGTCAACTCTCTCCTTCAATTCTTCAAGCCTCAGCCCTTCACTCAATCTTCATTGAATCTTCAAGTATCAACTTGCTCTTCTTGCTCTTCAAGCTTAAGCTGCAATGGCAATGCTCAAGGAATCATCCTTCTCCACACTTTTCAATGAAGTCCTCATCTTCAAACTCAAGCCCAACATCTTTCAAGTTACCCATCAGAAGACAATTGATTGAACAAATTTAGTGGAAATGATAAACAGCTTTTTGACAACCAAAGGAAGCCTGTAAGGGTTTATCATTCTGAGAGACTGGTTCCCTCAAAGTTCTACTTCTCAGATAAAGCCACTCATCCCTCCAAAGGAGAGATGTGAATATCTGAGAAGGACTTTTAGTCATTGGGAGTAATGGAAGCACAAGATGCTTTCCACATTTGTGAAAGAAATCATTCTAATTCTAAGGCTCTCCCTAGGTTTCCTATCTCCTAAATCCTCATCAGACACCTTCAGGCACAAGCAAATCCAAGCTCCAAGCAACTTCAAGCATCCTCACCTTCTCTTCAACTTGTCTTCAATCTCAACCAAAGGCAAACAAAGCAAAAACACTAATCTAAGGGGACTAAAGGAGTTAAACTAGTTGAATTAGTAAGTTAGGATCACCTAAAACCTAGTACTAAAGTTAGTCCTAACTAAAATACTAAAACCAATTGTAAAATCCTACAAAAATAACTATGGGAACCTATGTCAATCATGACTCTACCATATTAATTCCAGAGATCAAATCATCAAATAAGACCTAGAACTAAATCCTACATTATGAGGTACTAAACCTAAAACCATAAAAGGAAGCACCTAAATCTCAATCTAGAAAGCACACCTATTTTCATCACAAAAATGTGATAAAAATGCTATGGGAGCATACATGTCTAACCTAATCACACACAAAAAATTAGGCTCAAAATCATCACCAAGTGATCACACAAAATTCCACAAAATTATGTACCAAACATAACCATTTTAATATCAATTAAAATATAAAATTCACATAAAATCAGAAAATACATGAAATGAAAATATTTTTCCTCTAAAAAAATACTAGACTCAATCATGAGTAAGATGCAAAAAGAATGGGTTTAATTGGATTAATTTTCAATTTTATATGATTTTTCCAAGAACTATGAATAAAAATGAAAAAAATAAAGAAAATCCAAATAAAAGAATAAAGGCACGGTGTGGATAGTAACCAGAATCAGTACAAATTATGGATTGGGCTCGCTGGGGGGTGCTGATATCACTTATTTCACTAAGCCCAAAACCACTGATTAAATGAAACGCAGCGTTTCATTTCTTCAGATCCTTCACAAACTGAAATTAAAACGTGGCCATTGGATCATGCTCCTAGTCAAAGTCCAACCCTCATCCAATGGTGCTAACATCATCTCCTACCTTTTGAATGCCTGAACTTCGCGCCCAGCTCCGGCCACCACCGGTGGTACTCCGGTCACCATCCCCAACCCTAGTTCTTTCTAGGATCCTCCATTGCAAATGGTCAATACATGAAACTTGTCCCAAATCTTGTCACGAATTCAACCATACCCTTTATTCAACCTAAATCCTCAAGATTCGCCATAACCAAACCTCAACCGAAAATGGTAATACCCCTATTTTGTCTCTAATTCTCAAATTAATGATCTGAAATCAATCCTACACCGTTCTACAATGCTTCTAACACCTTAATTCATCTTGATTCTACCTAAATCATGCTAGAGGAAGAAAGTTGCTAACCTGAAAATCTTGGATGAACAGATGCACTAAACCTCCAATTCAAGCTCTCCAATCTTTCAGACACGATCAATGAACCTTTTCCTTGCTTCTGTATGTAAAAGAACCGGTTGAAAGCTCCTAAATCTTGAAACCCGATGGTGAGTTGCAGGTGGAAAAATTCAACTTCTCATGCACGATTCAGTCACGAATTCTCTTGGATTATGATCTGGATTCAATCCCTAGCATCCATGGAAGAAGTTTCAATCAAGAAAAGGGATGGAAAGTGAAGAATTTGGAGAAACCGAATTCAATTGCAAGCCAAGAAATCTCAATCTCAATCTATGCTATCTCCTTCAATCATCACCAACCTCTGCATTGGATCACCTCTACTCAATATATAGATGATGTATGAGTTTTCTAGAACCCTCTAGACCCTTCTAATGAGAGTTTCAATCTCTCATCTCATGAGATTTTCAATCACATATCATGATATGCATAATGCTGCAAACAGATTGAAACCAATCTCATTCACCTCCAATTTCTCCCCTTATGACATTTTGAAAGTGTTTAGATTGCAAAGGGTCTTGCTCATGCCTTGATTTTATGTTTTGCACATGTTACTTTTGATGTAAGTAACTACCTTCCAAAGCAAGTCCACAAATTGAATCTCAACTCAAAAATGTGGCTAAACCAATGTTCTTAAAATGTTTTCTAGAGTCAAAATGATATATTACATGCCATGGTTTGGATGTGTAGGTTGAAAATATCAATTTCCAACTTTGATTCATTTAACTTATACCCTTATTTTAGGTCATTTTTGCAACTTTGAGCTACAAGCCTTTCCAACATCTCATGACCTTTACACTAGCCTTAAAACATCATTTTGAACAAGTTTGATGTTGAACATTTTTCCATTTGAAGCTTGGTTATGACCCTATGCTTGAAATGACCTGTAATCTCCAAATGACCAAAATACCCTTGACTTGTCAAAGCCATAACTTGACTTCTACAAATCCTATCAAGGACTTATAGTACTCTCTAGAAAGCTAAGAGGATAAGGAATAACATTCATGTTGACCAAAAGTTCATAGGAATCATCCTTCTAGGGCAAAAGTTTGATACAAGTTGGGTAACTTTCAAGCCCCCAGATTCACATACCTCAGATGACCTGTAACTTGTCAAAGTCCTAACTTGAGTTCTACAAATCCTATCAAGGACTTCTAGTACTCAAATTAAAGCTAAGAATAATCTCTACAACATTCATGATGGGGGTGAGATGAGATGACAATCACATCTTGAGCTAAACTGCCTTGAAGATAGGGATCAAACTAGGGGATTTTACACTGTCAAGCCTTAGAAACCCTAGCTTGAAATTTCTCAAACTCTTCAATCATGATGAGTTGACCTTGGAATCATCCTTATAAAATTTCAATGTATCAATCCATGATCACATGGCTCTTGGGTTAGGTCTCAACCTTGTTTAAATCATCAGTTGACCTAGGGTTGACCTGGTCAAACCCTAGCTGCACCAATCATGGCTAAGGCTTCTTATTCTTGCCCAATGACCTGTCTAGGCTTCATGATGGCTTTCAAGACATCTCATAAGCTCTCTCAAGGATTCAAGTCCACATTCATGGCTTCAGAATCATCTGAGGAGCTCCCACAACTCTCAAGTTAGGAGGCACACACTCTTGGTTTCACCACTCTCTCTGAGGATCTTCTAACTTCTCTGACAAAGGTATTAACCCTTGAACACTTGAATAAGCTTCCTAGCTAGCTTCATACTCTTGTGTAGCTCTTGATTGGTAATCATACCTCTTGATCTCCTGCATACATGTCAATGAAATGCAAATGCTAATGCTAATGTGAATGAAATGAAACACAAGCTAGGTAAAGAAAAGTTGGTCAAATTTTGGGGTGCAACAGCTGCCCCTATTCAAACGGCTTGGACCTGACTGGGTGAGGAGCGAACGACTCTCAACCAATCAAGGTGCGAGACGGTTAAATACCGATAAACCCGAAAATTTTCCAACTGCATAAGTACGCGGTACTCTGATGGGAACAAATCTTCGAAAGCTGAAATACTAGCTGCACGGCAACTAGCTAGGGAATTGTTCACACGGCAACCAGTGATACATGGTCGATCATGCCTTCAGGCATCAAGATTCCTCGGGACTCATCGGGTCAACAATCAAGTTAATCATGCCGTCGGGTATTCAAAGAAATTTTTGGGCATCAGCCGGACTTCGTCAGCAAGTCGGGAATAGCGTTCTCGGTCGATCATGAACCAATTAGGGATACCCAAACTTCTGCCATCAGGCACTCCGCATCAGCTGAGAGAACTGCTTCGTCAAGACGGTTGGACTTCAATCGTCAAGTCTTCGAGGGAAGTTTCAACTTCGCTCTCCAGAAACCTGCTGGGGATGCATCATCTCCGCTGGGGATTCTGGAGAACTATCAAGTAACTCTGCTTCGGGGTCCAGAAATCATTCTAGGTGAGTCAACTCTACTGAGGACATCCAGAATCATCTTGGACAACTAACTCCGTCGGGGACTTCAAGAAGCGTCCTGAACCAATAACTCTGCTGGAGATTTCAGGAATCATCCCGAGCAAACACTCTGCCGGGGACTCTAAGCATTAACTTGAGCAACCAACTCTGGCGAATTCACTGGGGATTTAAGAGTCATCTTAAATGAGCTCCTTCGCTGGAGAATTCAAGAATCATCTTGGGCAAACGATTTTGCGGAGGAACACCTGCAAAATAAGAACGGCAACGACCTAGCTCATGTTTAGTATGCATATGCTTTGACAATGACGTAATGCTCCACACGGTGGAAATGCTACGCGTTTATGATAAATGTTATGCAATCGTGCAAAATGCTGCGATCCCGTCAGCAAAATAAATGTTAAAGGGAGAATCCTCCTGTCAAGGAGAAAGAACCACTCCGGTAGGGGAAGGACTCATCCTGCCAAGGAGAAAAGGTCACACCGATCTCAATCGGACTCCGCATGGGGAAGCAAACTTCAGTTAACTGCTGCAGGGGAACGAAGCTCTACGAGAACCTGGACCTGCTGAGGAAAGCGATGTCAATCGCAGAAATAAACTGCACGGCGCCCGCAGCCGAACCTTCCCGGAGGTAACGACTCCGGTGGGGAAATACAGCATCAGCTATTCAACACTCTACTAGGGAAAACCAATCATGGCCCGAACTGCTTTCCAAGGACTCGGCTCCCTTGGGGATTTGCAAACTCGGCTGGGGAAGTAGGAATCCTCCTGCTTCGGGGGAGAGTATGACTATGTGGGGAATCGCAATTCCGCCGGAGACTTCAGTCTTGAACTTTCACTTGCTGCACACTTCAGTGTGACTTAGCTGGGGAGACAACATTCCTTCGGGATGTACTTGATTGGGGAGAGAATCTTCTCTGCATGGGGAGACATATCAATGCTCACGATCTCACGTTCAGACTCTGCGGGGAGAGGCTGCTGAACTTTGCTGGAGAAGGAGGAATCATCCTGCGTGGGGATGTATACGGCGTGCTTCCTGGAGTATGCTACACCTGCAACAACACAAACAAACAGACAAGATGCCCTTCTCAAAGGGACCTATCAAGGTTATCATCTTGCGACAATGTTTAAGTAATTCATTGTTTCAACAATCAGTGGCCTAGTCCAGTAAGTTTATGTATGCGCATTTTATCAAAAACATCGGCGTTCTTTTTCGCAAACAAAACAGGTAAATGCTAAACAAACAAGCAAAATTGCTGAATAGTATATATTTTATTGATAACGAACCCCTGAATGGGTAAAAAATGTTTTACAACAGATGCAAGCTCCTGGAATGAGGAAGCTGTACCAATATAAAACACAAATATACATCAGTATATACACAAATGTCGGCAACGAGGCGTAGACAAACACCAAGAGTTGATCTCTCTATGACCCACTCGACTTCGATACTTCTCCGATGCTTCAGCTTCAGAAGAGATTGATTCAGATAAACGGCCCTCAGGTCTTCCGAACCACTAAACAATGAAAGTCCACACGCGGAACGCAGTCATTTGCTTTTTCAAATCCCTAACTTTTGCCTGAATCGCCCTTTCGGGTTTTCGATTCACCGGGATACCCCTTTTTGCCAAAGTCGCCCATCCGGGTTTTCGACTTTGCGGGTGTACATTTTTTCGATTTATATCCCTAATTTTTGCCCAAACCTTTTTCCTTTTTTATGGTTCGCCGGGATGCCCCATTTTTGCCTGGATATTCTCTTTCTTTCCAGCGGGTCGTTTTTTAAGCAAAGTATTTTTTAACTGCGTCCGCGTTCACCGGGGATGCAAAATCTTCACCATTCATCGTGGATAACAACAAAGCTCCTCCCGAGAAGACCTTACTGATGATGTATGGACCTTCGTAATTAGGAGTCCACTTGCCCTGGTGATTGGAGTGTGGAGGAAGAATCTTCTTCAGGACGAGATCACCCGTCTGAAAGCTTCTAGGACGCACCTTCTTATCATAAGTTTTCTTCATTTGGCTTTGGTACAGACGACCATGCGCAATCGATGCTAATCTCTTCTCGTCCATCAGGCTGAGTTGGTTTAGTCTGTTCTTAATCCATTCTGCCTCATCGAGTTTCACGTCCACCAAAACTCGCAAAGAAGGGATCTCCACTTCTAACGGTAGGACAACTTCTATACCGTACACTAAGGAGAAAGGAGTTGCCCCGGTTGACGTACGTGCCGTCGTACGATAACCGTGCAGTGCAAATGGCAGCATCTCGTGCCAATCTTTGTAGGTCACAACCATCTTCTGAACAATCTTCTTAATGTTCTTGTTGGTCGCTTCAACGGCGCCATTCATCTTTGGCCGGTAAGGAGATGAGTTGTGGTGTTCAATCTTGAAACTCTGGCACAGCTCCTTCATCATCTTGTTATTCAGATTCGAACCATTATCAGTAATGATTCGCTCGGGAATCCCGTAACGACAGATGATGTCCCTCTTTATGAATTTAGCTACCACTTGCTTGGTCACATTAGCGTATGAGGCTGCCTCCACCCACTTGGTGAAGTAGTCGATAGCTACTAGGATGAAGCGATGACCGTTAGATGCAGTAGGCTCGATCTTTCCTATCATGTCGATTCCCCACATGGAGAACGACCACGGGGAGGACATGACATTTAACGGGCACGGCGGCACATGAACTTTATCAGCATAAATCTGGAATTTATGACATCTCTTCGCGAATTTAAAGCAATCCGATTCCATCGTCATCCAGTAATACCCTGCTCTCAGGATCTTTCTAGTCATAGCATGCCCGCCGGCGTGCGTACTAAATGTGCCTTCATGGACTTCTTCCATGAGCATACTCGCCTCTTTCTCATCTACGCATCTGCGTAGCACGAGATCGTGGTTTCTTTTATACAAAACTCCATCAGGATTGAGATAGAAATTTCCAGACAGACTCCTCAGAGTCTTCTTATCCTGGGTTGACGCTCCCGCAGGATACTCCTTAGTCATAAGGAAGGTCTGGATATTATGGAACCATGGCTTGCCATCGGAGGCTTCCTCGATTGCAAAGACAAATGCAGGTCTATCAAGACGAGAAAGGACAATTCTTAGAGCTTCATTCCAAAAATTGACTTTATACATTGAAGCCAACGTGGCTAAGGCATCAGCCATCTGATTTTCAGCCCTGGGCACATGATGGAGTTCCACTCGATCAAAGAACGGAAGCAGCCTTCTGGCATAGTTCATGTACGGCACCAAATTCGATTGACGAGTCTCCCACTCCCCTTTAATCTGGTTGATCACAAGCGCCGAGTCACCATATACATCTAGGTTCTTGATTCTCAAATCAATTGCTTCTTCTAGACCCATGATGCATGCTTCGTACTCCGCTTCATTATTGGTGACTGGAAACGTCAGTCTCGCAGTGAACGGGATGTGGGATCCATGGGGAGTCGTGATGATCGCCCCAATGCCACTTCCATAAGAGTTAACCGCCCCGTCAAATATCAATTTCCACTGGGATATCCTATCTGGCCCCTCGTCGGGCAACGGTTCATCGTAATCTTTTGCTTTGAGAAACATGATATCCTCATCAGGGAATTCAAATTTCATCGGCTGGTAATCCTTGATCGGCTGTTCGGCAAGGTATTCAGACAATACGCTTCCCTTGATGGCCTTCTGGGAAACATACTGAATGTCATATTCCATCAACACCATTTGCCATCTGGCAATCCTGCCCGAAAGCGCTTGCTTCTCGAAGACGTACTTGATTGGATCCATCTTCGAAATTAGCATGGTGGTGTGGTTGAGCATGTATTGTCGTAAACGTTTGGCAGCCCAGGCTAGTGCACAACACGTTTTCTCCAGCATCGAGTAACGAGATTCACAGTCTGTGAACTTTTTACTCAAGTAGTAAATGGCATACTCCTTTCTGCCCGTCTCGTCGTGCTGACTGAGAACACACCGCATACTATTCTTAAGAACTGTCAAGTACATGATTAAAGGCCGTCCAGCCACTAGGGGTATCAAGATCGGAGGTTCCTGCAGATACTGTTTTATCTTGTTGAACGCCTTCTGGCAATCCTCGTTCCAGATAATCGCCTGATCTTTCTTTAGCAGTTTGAACATCGGTTCACACGTGGCCATGAGCTGAGAGATAAACCTTGCAATGTAGTTTATTCTACCCAGGAAGCCACGAACTTCTTTTTCTGTTTTTGGCGCTGGCATTTCTTGTATCACTTTAATCTTCGCAGGATCAACCTCGATGCCTCTTTTGCTCACGATAAACCCCAGTAACTTTCCGGACCGTACTCCGAAAGTACACTTGTTAGGATTCAGCCTTAACCTGAACTTCCTAAGCCTCTCAAAAAGCTTCAGCAAATTGACCAGATGTCCCTCCTCCGTTTGGGACTTCGCAATCATGTCATCAACATAGACTTCAATCTCATGATGAATCATGTCATGAAACAAAGTTACCATTGCTCGTTGGTAAATGGCCCCTGCGTTCTTCAGACCGAAAGGCATTACCTTGTAGCAAAATGTTCCCCAGGGAGTGATAAACGTAGTTTTCTCCATGTCCTCCGGCGCCATCTTGATCTGATTGTAACCGGAGAAGCCATCCATGAACGAAAACACGGAGAACTGGGCTGTGTTGTCGACCAACACATCAATATGAGGCAGCGGGAAATCATCTTTAGGGCTCGCCCTATTCAAATCCCGATAGTCGACGCACATTCGTACCTTACTGTCCTTCTTCGGTACAGGCACTATGTTGGCGACCCACAGAGGGTAAGTAGTGACCGCTAAGAAGCCAGCATCAAGCTGCTTTTGCACTTCTTCTTTGATCTTAACGGCCATATCTGGTCGCGTCCTCCTAAGCTTCTGCTTAACGGGAGGACAATCTTCTCGTAGCGGCAAGTGATGGACCACGATGTCAGTGTCAAGTCCGGGCATATCTTTGTATGACCAAGCAAAGACGTCACTATACTCTCTTAGCATCTCGACCAATCTCTGCTTGACATTACTCTGCAATTGAGCCCCTATCCTGACGTTCCTGACAAGTTCTTCAGAACCCAGATTCACGATCTCGATCTCCTCTTCATGAGGCAGAATGATTTTCTCTTCTTGTTTCAACAAGCGGGCCAACTCTTCAGGAAGGTCTTCGTCTTCATCAATCTCTTCTTCGGATTGATAGATCGGGCAATCGAAGTCGAAGTGAGCCGTAGAAGGTCCAGAGTCGATGTCATCTGCTATATGGATCCTGCAATAACAAGGGTTAAGCTTAAGACAAGGATATGCAGGTTAGCACAAACCCCATTGCCTTTTTATTGTTTTTCAAAACAAATATAAAATAGGAATAACAGAGATCACAATATTTACATATGAAGAAAATCTCCTTTTGATTTATTGATAAAATGCATGTACATAATCAAATAAGGCCCTGACAATAAAACCACTATGCCCCGGGTAGGACATAGGGTTGTACAATGATTGGAAAAAGTAAATCATTACTCTTCGCTTGTCATCTGGATGATATCTTTGACGAACCAATTGTTGAGGCTCTCGCCTAGCTTGCTTGGCTGGATCCAAGAGTCTAGGTCCCAGTCGCTGTCTCCGCTGTCTTCAGACACCGCGTTAATGCTTTCAAATATCACCCGCCACTGGTAAACTGGATCGGCCCTTTACCTCGCGACGCACTGCTAGAAGAGGAGGCTTCAGCCGCAGGAGAGTATCCTAACCCAAACTTGTCCTGCTTGTTAGGTATCTCCAAAATTCGCCCCCAGCCTGGGGTAGATCCAGCCTGGACAATGGCTCGGGCTTCCTTGAACGAAGAGAGAGTCATCTCTGGCTTTTCAGTGACTATAGGAGCTACGTCCTTGACTTTAACAGCTTCGAACGCTTGGCATAGGGTTTCGTGGATTTCCCCATCCATCTCAACATACTTGAAGGACGACAAATGGCTCACCATTATGTCTTCCTCGCCACAAACAGTCACGATGCTTCCTCCGACAACATACTTGAGTTTCTGGTGTAACGTGGAGGTCACGGCTCTAGCAGAATGGATCCATGGGCGGCCCAAGAGACAGTTGTAGGCAGGCATGATGTCCATAATGTAAAAGACCGCGTCGAATGTTTCTGGTCCAACTTGGATTGGCAACGTCACCTCTCCGAAAACATGGCATTTGGTTCCATCGAACGCTTTCACAACCAGATCATTGGGTGTGCATATCAATCCGCGAGTATCTAACTTCATCAATGCTTTCTTCGGAAGAACATTGAGTGATGACCCTGTGTCCACCAACACGTCGGACATAATCGTTCCCCTACACTCTATCGAGATGTGCAGAGCACTATTGTGGTTTCTTCCCTTCGGCGTCAGCTCTAGGTCAGTAAACCCTAACCCATTTCCAGCATTCACGTGGGCTACGACCTCCTCTAACTGGTTTACCGATATTTCCTGCGGTACATATGCGGCATTCAACACCTTCAGCAGTGCGTTGCGGTGTGCCTCAGAACACAGCAACAGATTCAGGATGGAAATCTTTGAGGGTGTCTGATGGAGATGATCCACGATCTTGTAGTCACTCTTTTTAATCAACCTCATGAAATCTCGGCGTCTTTAACAAGTAAGTCTTTGTCTACCCCACGGGGGATCTCTTCAACGACTTTACTTTTACCTTTATCAGTTGCATCCGCTCTGTCCGCTTTGTCCGCCACGACCTCAGGTGGTGCAAACACTCTTCCGCTGCGAGTAATTCCGCTGATTCCCGCAAGGTTACCCACAGACGACCTAAACGGTTCTAGTTCCAACTTATGTCCGTTGCAGTAGACCTCAGCCCCGTAATGCCATGGGACAACATTAGTACTTTCGAAAGGTATCGGCCCAGCTTTGGTGATGGTGATCGTGGGCGGTCTGGGTGCAGAAATAGTTATCGTCTGGCGAGGGATGGTGATGGTGGCAACCTCATCATCTTGCTTCAGCATTACCTCTCCCGATCCACATTCGACCCTCCGGCTGAACTGCAAAATCCCTTCAGTCATCAGACTTTGAATCCCTTCTATCAACTGTTCACATCCATCAGGACTTGTCGCACAGCCCATACACAGTTCTCCGCAGCCCGGAAAGAAACCTCTTTTCATCAGCTTAGCTTTAACGAAGCTGAGCGGTGTCTTCAGATCTCTGACGTCAGTCAACAAATCCAAACTCTCGTCTTCAATAATGGCATTTACTCCACCTCCCCTATGATTCGACATGGGGTTCTTCGTGACGTTTGGCACATTATCTGAGAAGTTGATGATCTTAGCGTCCACCATGTCCTGCACCTTGTGCTTGAAGGCTTTGCAATTCTCTATTGTGTGGCCTGGTGCCCCTGAGTGAAACTCACAAGTTGCATTCGCATCATAACCTGGCGGAGGTGCCCCCGTCAAGGGAGCTAGGGTTCTCTTCTGGATTAGCTGTAGCTGAAGCAAAGTCTGTAATAGTTGCGCGTACGACATGGGCGGTGTCTCGAGGTGACGGCTCGACAGAGGTGCCCGGTTTTGATACTTTCTGTACCCTTGTTGATTCGGTTGCTGCTGCTGCTGTGGCTGTTGAACTGCCGGATAGTTATGCTGACCACCTGTTGGTGAGGGCCTTTACCCTTCCTTCGAGCGTTGGTCACGGCGCTCGTTTCTCCTTCCCGTCTTTTGCCACTATAAGGTTTCTTTCCTCCTCCTCCGGCTGAGGATGAATCACCTTGAATTTTCCCGAGCTTGATCCCATTTTCAATGTGCTCACCCGTGATAATGAGATCTGAGAAGGTTCCAGACATACCGCTGACCAATTTCTCATAATAAACCCCTGGGAGGGTGGCTACAAACATCTGCACAAGCTCACGTTCAACCATCGGCGGCTGAACCCTGGCTGCCAACTCACGCCACCGCTGGGCGTATTCCTTGAACCCTTCGTTGTTCCTTTACGACAGATTCTGCAATTGGACTCGGTTCGGAGCCAAGTCGCTATTGTATTGGTAGTGGTGCACAAATGCTTCAGCAAGGTCCTTCCACGTGCGCACACTGGTAGGTTCCAGACTCATGTACCATTCGAGGGAGGGTCCGGACAGACTGTCCTGAAAGAAGTGCATCAGCAACTTCTCGTCCTCAGAATGAGCCTACATTTTCCGGTAATATGATCTCAGGTGGAAGCGAGGGCAAGTGGTGCCCTTGTACTTTTCAAAGTCAGGTACCTTGAACTTGGGAGGCACCTTGAAATCAGCAATCAGTCCCAACTTGGACATATCAACACCCAGGGTGTTCTGGTTCTCGATGTTTCTCATCTTATCCTCGAGTGCCTTGAACCTTAGACGTGCTTCAGCAGTCAGCTCCCCTTCAGCACCTCTCTGTGAGAACACATCGTCTTGACGGTCTTCTAACCACGGCTGAGGCCCAAACAGATTCCCAACACCTGCATTGCCGTTGCCCAGCCCAACATTGACATTAGCTTCAAAATTCCCATTACCGACGCCCGTCGTATTGCCGTTGAGTCCCATGTTAGCTATCACATTGCCGTTGGCACTGCCATTCCCCCCGGTCACGGGGACACCATTCTGAGGAGTTTCAACTGGTGGAGGGGTTGGCACAGTCCCACCATGGAGTACGCCATTGCTATCGACCCTCGAAATCAGAGGCTGAACCAAGGTTCTGAGCTGATCCTGGCCATTGGCGACCGCTTGCATGAGCTCCATGAAGCGATCCATTCTTTCGCGGAGTTCTTGAACATCAGTTTGCATTTTTTCCATAACTCTGGTTTGATTTGCTCTGGTCGGATAGCGGTGGATAGGTCTCTGATCAATCATGGAACAACCTGAAACAACCTGTAAACACAAAAGGGTTAGGAAAAGCGACAAAGTGCTCGTCATGCAAATGCTTCATGCAAATGCAAACGTGTGTCTATGCGTTAGGGAGGCGTCCCCCGATCCTAGTGCCTGAGTGCCAGTGCTGATAATAAGAAGTCCAAGTCTAGTCGTGGAAATAACATCTCATATATAAAGAAAGCCCATCAAGGTAGTACACAACATCAGTGAGTACAAGATGAATCAATAGCATGACCTCAACCAACAAGCCTGGTGATGGTCAGCCTGCAACAACGATCAAAACAAAAGGCATACAAATAGTCAAGTACGGCCACGGGCACGAAACTCTTCTAACAACCCCTTCGTTTCTAGATGATCAGGCCGAGTGAGCAACCCTTCGACGAGTAACTCCCTCTGCACAATGGTGTACTGAAGACCTTCGACCGAATCTTCCCATGCTCCTTCGCCGAAACAATCTTCTAGCTTCCGCTTCTTAGACTCAAACGTCAGTTTGCGCTCCTTCAGGTTAGCAAGAGCCCTGTTGAGCTGGCCTTCGACGGCATATCTGCGAGCGGTTTCTTCATCAAACCTCTTCTCACTGGCTTTCACCTGGGCTTTCAACTTGGAGATCTGTTGCATCAGCTTGTCCTCCCGCTCTTTCCTGTTGGCTAGGGAGGCCTTCCAGTGCTGGTTAAACTTGGATATCCTCCGATACGCTTCGTCCAAGTGCTGCTTCTTCGTGGCTAGTACATCGCTGACAGCTTTGAAGTCTCGACCCATGCGCTCACGCTCGGCTATCTGCTTAGTCAAATCTGTACCTAGCTGGTTCACCAGCTCGGTCTGCCTCTTGAAGGAATGAACAACTTCGTTTCTCTCGCTTCTGAGCTGAGCCAATTCCTTCTCCAATTCTTCATTTGCCCTCTTCAATTCATCTCTCTCAGCTAACACCTGATTATGCTGCTGAATAAGCACAGTGGTAGGCTCTTCAATCACTGAAGGGCTTTCTGGCTTGGCAGGAAGAAACGGCATCCCTATAGCATCTGCTCTGGCTCTGATCCAAGTCACGTATGGAGCGTAGGCTTGACTATTACTTTTCCCCAGCAATGGTTTTCCCTGCTTACTGATACCATTCCAAGCGCGTTGAAGCTTAGATAACATATCCCCTTCTAGAAGACCAGTGAGGTACAGAGATTCCTGTACCTCTTCATCCTTCGACGGAGCTCTCAAAGCATAAGCAAACTGTTGGACCATCAAAGATGGATTATAGTTTATACAGCCCATCCTACCTATCAAAGGCACGTTCGGAAACCCGCTGCAGCTAAAGATAATCTCGGTACCCAACCTATCTCTGTCAAACCAGTCAATATCCTCCGCTGATAGACTCATCAAGCGCTCAGACCACTCAGCTGTGGATGCAGACGAAGCAAAGGGACCCCTCTTGGGTAGATGACTATCAAGCCATTTATAAAGCAAGGGCACACAGCACGAGACATTCTTACCCCTTCTGTTCTCGTTTTTGTAGTGGATGGAATGGTAGGCATCTCCTATCAAGGTAGGGACTGGATTCCCTGAAGCAAAGATGCGAAATGCGTCGAAGTCTACAAAGTCGGGCATATTGGGGAACAGAATGATGCCATATATGCACAGAGCGAGGATGGCATTGAACACGACCCAACATCCGTCTTTGGCGCACTGCTGAGCTTTTCCCACTAATAACTGCAAGGAGAAACCGGGAACCTTGTTCCAACTAGACAACACCAACTCGGAGGCATCCAGATGAAGTGACGGAGCTAGGCTAGCCAGATTAGGCTCAGCATCCATATGAACAAAAGGCATCTGCCTCTTGATAGGCACACCTAACAAATCAGCATACTCTTCTAGAGTGGGTGCGAGAACGAAATCCTGGAAAGTAAAGCATCTCAACGGAGGATCGTAGAACTGCAGCAGAGCGTGCAACCCATTCAACTCGAACGCAGAAGGTTTACGAACCAAACTGAGCAATTTGCCGTAAGATTTTCTGAACTCATCTCTCACAGAATCATCTGCTAAAGCAATCAAACCAGTCAGCTGAACCACATTAGAGGCAGGGAGCTTGTAAGCCACGGTCTTCCTCAGAGAACCCATAATAATACAATAGAAGGCAAGAAATCCTGGATCGGGGAAAACGGTACCTACAACACAGACACACACTAATGAAATGCAAATGAGTATGCGAAGCAATGTAAAATGCAATCACGCAGCAGGAGATCAAGGCAATTGTGCTGTGAAGATTCTGTATCAACAAAACCATAATGCTGCTCTATCAAGAACAACCATTATCTCTGATAAGAAGAAAACCCTGGTATCGGACCACAAATCTGTCCTGTCAAGAACACACACACATAGGACCATACATCTGCTCTGTCAAGAACAAACATCTGATACAGGACCAAAACTCTGCTCTGTCAAGAACACACATCTGATAATAAGGACCTCTGATACAGGACCAAAACTCTGCTCTGTCAAGAACAAGCATCTGATAATAAGGACCTCTGATACAGGACCAAAACTCTGCTCTGTCAAGAACCATCATATATCTGATGATGAGACCCTCTGATCCCAATCATCTGTTCTGTCAAGAACAAACACATCTGATGATGAGAACCTCCGGTACCAACAAAACTGATTCACTATCAAGAAAACCAGGTAGTCTGAAGGTCAAGGTTTCCTGCAACAAACCCACCCCTGCTCACAGGTATGGACCTAAACTGACACAAGTTCGGCATCCTATGCGGTCATCAGCGTCACAGACATTCAAGAGGGGTGATACGATACCCAGAAGGTGTGGCATCGCCAGCTCATGAAGCGGCCTCACTCGGCTGAATCCCAAATGATCGGTCCCCAGAGTCGACAATCCTCCAAACCAACAACCCCCTCAACCCAAAGGGTTGAAAAAGAAGTCAACCGGGAGAACCTCGTCTGAGCGTGGATTTCATGAGACACTAGTGCCTGCCAAGCAAGCACGCGCCCACTAATTTCCACAACTAATGCTATGTTCACTCAAGCCTGGGTCTGGCTTCTCACTCATCAGAATGCCCCTCCCACAACAGCACAGATAATCATATCATACTGAAAATAAAGTGCGAGAAATGAAATTCGATAACTAAACACAACCCAACAAGTAATCATACAAGCGCTAGGATTGACTCTCGCAGGGGACGTCGGATCCCCAAACTGACTCGCATACGGGACGTTGGATCCCAGGAAACTACCAAGTCCCCAGCAGAGTCGCCAGCTGTCGCTTCCGCGAAAATAAGGTGCCGGCAAAACAGAAGAGTCGCCACCTTTCGTTATTTATCCCTCAGAACGGGAAAGGAAACGATCGGAAAAACCTGACGAAAAGGTATAAGACAAGGTCATCGCAACCATTGTCTGGGTTCGGGAGTCGGTTACGCAAGGGGAAGGTATTAGCACCCCTCACGTCCGTCGTACTCGACGGGATTCACGTTTGTTGTGTTTACTGGACGAGTTGGTTTATCTATCTACCTATCAAGGCTGGCTTAAACAGAAAAGAAAATGACTCAGCAAAGCATCGCGCTTTATGCCTACGTATTCTCATCAGAGAATGAGAAATCAGAGTCTACGTAGTTCGGCCAACTACGGGTTACGGGGAAGGTGGCTCGCCAATACATCAGTATTGTGTCTACGTACTCTCAACAAGTATGAGAGATCAGAGCTTACGTAGTTCGGGTTACTACGGATTACGGGAATTCAGATTCATCTGTTTTATCGAGTAAGGTTAAACAGTAGTTCCAGCAGTTAGGGACAAAGCCTGTTTGCGGTGGCGCTGAAGTCTAACGACACTCTTTTCTTCAGAAAAGCTCTCCTTTGAATTATGGGCCCATGGGGCAAAAAGGTTTGAAGTTTGTTTTCTGTCTTTTACGAAAGAAGTGTTTTTTATTGTGTTTGCAATTTCAATCGCACTAAAGACTATGACCTGAGAGTGAATGTGTCGCATGTCACCCAAAGGGTGCCATACTAGACATCCAGACTGTTGAAAAGAAGCTCTCCAACAATCCTTTCCCAGATAGCTTAAGGCTCGTAAAGTACGAAAGAAATCATTCATGATTACTGTATCTTAAGCTGTGTTGGGATGAGAAGAGAAGGCTCAACTAAAGGGAGACTATCAAGTCCTACTGTTGTCATGCCAATGAATCATCCTATAGTTGAAGTTTGAAACAGGGAACTCCTATAAGTTCTCATACATAGGTTTCAACCTAAATTTCTATCATCATTTCCTTATCGAAGGAAATGAGAGTCCTAAGGGATCATGTCAATGATAAACAGAAACAGATAAAGCATCAGCTTAAACAGTAAACAGTAAACGACTGTAAAATGCATGCAATGCAAGTGAGGGAGGAAATGTGTGTGGGGCAGCAGCCTCCACAAGCTCATCTCAACCTCAAGCCAAATATGAATAACTGTAATCATACAGCAAAAACAAAATAAAACATGCTATCAAGCATAATAGAATAACTGCAATCATACAGAGGAAATGAAATGCTATCAAGCAAACACAAACCACATGGGCAAGGGAGCAGGGCTCTACCGACTACCCGCAAGCAAAGCCATACAGTAAAAATACAAGCAGAGGGAGCAACTCAACCTCTAGTGCAATCATGCTCCTAGCTTACATCAGTCTAGATATGAACCTGTTCTAATGCATCAAGCAAATCACACAAGGCACATCAGCACAGAAAAGAAAACAGACAAGAAAGAAAGCAGATCACCAGCTCCCTCTTTCCCTTTCAAGCTTCAGCTCTTCTGACAGCAACCCAGTCTTCAAGCTTCAACCATCCTTCATGACAAGCAGCAATTGGCTTCTCCAAGGGTTCAATCCATCAAACATAAGTTTCAACTTGCTCTTCTCTTCTCCAAGCTTCAGCTCTCCAGTCAATTCCACCTTCAGGCTTCACTCTTAACTACACGTATCAACTTGATTCCTTCAGGCTCTCAATGCATCAATGCACAAGTATCAACTTATCCTTTATTCCTCAAGCCTCAGCTCTACATTCACTCTCAATTGAATCCCCTTCATAAGTATCAACTTAGTCTTCAAGCTTCAGCTCTCCTTGCTTTACCAGTATCAACCTGGTCTTCTTCTCCTACAAGCTTCAGCTTCTCAGAGTAGTGTCCAATCACATGGAAGTGTCAACTCTCTCCTTCAATTCTTCAAGCCTCAGCCCTTCACTCAATCTTCATTTAATCTTCAAGTATCAACTTGCTCTTCTTGCTCTTCAAGCTTAAGCTGCAATGGCAATGCTCAAGGAATCATCCTTCTCCACACTCTTCAATGAAGTCCTCATCTTCAAACTCAAGCCCAACATATTTCAAGATACCCATTAGAAGACAATTGATTGAACAGATTTAGTGGAAATGATAAACAACTTATTGACAACCAAAGGAAGTCTGTAAGGGTTTATCATTCTGAGAGACTGGTTCCCTCAAAGTTCTACTTCTCAGATAAAGTCACTCATCCCTCCAAAGGAGAGATGTGAATATCTGAGAAGGACTTTTAGTCATTGGGAGTAATGGAAGCACAAGATGCTTTCCACATTTGTGAAAGAAATCATTCTAATTCTAAGGCTCTCCCTAGGTCTCCTATCTCCTAAATCCTCATCAGACACCTTCAGGCACAAGCAAATCCAAGCTCCAAGCAACTTCAAGCAACTTCAAGCATCCTCACCTTGTCTTCAACTTGTCTTCAATCTCAACCAAAGGCAAACAAAGAAAAAACCCTAATCTAAGGGGACTAAAGGAGTTAAACTAGTTGAATTAGTAAGTTAGGATCACCTAAAACCTAGTACTAAAGTTAGTCCTAACTAAAATACTAAAACCAATTGTAAAATCCTACAAAAATAACTATGGTAACCTATGTCAATCATGACTCTACAATATTAATTCCAGAGATCAAATCATCAAATAAGACCTAGAACTAAATCCTACATTATGAGGTACTAAAAAATACTAGACTCAATCATGAGTAAGATGCAAAAAGAATGGGTTTAATTGGATTAATTTTCAATTTTATATGATTTTTCCAAGAACTATGAATAAAAATGAAAAAAATAAAGAAAATCCAAATAAAAGAATAAAGGCACGGTGTGGATAGTAACCAGAATCAATACAAATTATGGATTGGGCTCGCTGGGGGGGTGCTGATATCACTTATTTCACTAAGCCCAAAACCACTAGTTAAATGAAACGCAACGTTTCATTTCTTCAGATCCTTCACAAACTGAAATTAAAACGTGGCCATTGGATCATGCTCCCATTCAAAGTCCAACCCTCATCAAATGGTGCTAACATCATCTCCTACCTTTTGAATGCCTGAACTTCGCGCCCAGCTCCGGCCACCACCGGTGGTGCTCCGGTCACCATCCCCAACCCTAGTTCTTTCTAGGATCCTCCATTGCAAATGGTCAATACATGAAACTTGTCCCAAATCTTGTCACGAATTCAACCATACCCTTTATTCAACCTAAATCCTCAAGATTCTCCATAACCAAACCTCAACCGAAAATGGTAATACCCCTATTTTGTCTCTAATTCTCAAATTAATAATATGAAATCAATCCTACACCGTTCTACAATGCTTCTAACACCTTAATTCATCTTGATTCTACCTAAATCATGCTAGAGGAAGAAAGTTGCTAACCTGAAAATCTTGGATGAACAGATGCACTAAACCTCCAATTCAAGCTCTCCAATCTTTCAGACACGATCAATGAACCTTTTCCTTGCTTCTGTATGCAAAAGAACCGGTTGAAAGCTCCTAAATCTTAAAACCCGATGGTGAGTCGCAGGTGGAAAAATTCAACTTCTCATGCATGATTCAGCCATGAATTCTCTTGGATTATGATCTGGATTCAATCCCTAGCATCCATGGAAGAAGTTTCAATCAAGAAAAGGGATGGAAAGTGAAGAATTTGGAGAAACCGAATTCAATTGCAAGCCAAGAAATCTCAATCTCAATCTATGCTCTCTCCTTCAATCATCACCAACCTCTGCATTGGATCACCTCTACTCAATATATAGATGATGTATGAGTGTTCTAGAACCCTCTAGACCCTTCTAATTAGAGTTTCAATCTCTCATCTCATGAGATTTTCAATCACATATCATGATATGCATAATGCTGCAAACAGCTTGAAACCAATCTCATTCACCTCCAATTTCTCCCCTTATGACATTTTTAAAGTGTTTAGATTGCAAAGGGTCTTGCTCATGCCTTGATTTTATGTTTTGCACATGTTACTTATGATGTAAGTAACTACCTTCCAAAGCAAGTCCACAAATTGAATCTCAACTCAAAAATGTGGCTAAACCAATGTTCTTAAAATGTTTTCTAGAGTCAAAAGGATATATTACATGCCATGGTTTGGATGTGTAGGTTGAAAATATCAATTTCCAACTTTGATTCATTTAACTTATACCCTTATTTTAGGTCATTTTTGCAACTTTGAGCTACAAGCCTTTCCAAAATCTCATGACCTTTTTACTAGTCTTAAAACATCATTTTGAACAAGTTTTATGTTGAACATTTTTCCATTTGAAGCTTGGAAATGGGAGTTATGGCCCTATGCTTGAAATGACCTGTAATCTCCAAATGACCAAAATACCCTTGACTTGTCAAAGCCATAACTTGAGTTCTACAAATCCTATCAAGGACTTCTAGTACTCTATAGAAAGCTAAGAGGATAAGGAACAACATTCATGTTGACCAAAAGTTCATAGGAATCCTCCTTCTGGGGCAAAGTTTTGATGCAAGTTGGGTAACTTTCAAGCCCTCAGATTCACATACCTCAGATGACCTGTAACTTGTCAAAGTCCTAACTTGAGTTCTACAAATCCTATCAAGGACTTCTAGTACTAAAATTAAAGCTAAGAAAAATCTCTACAACATTCATGTTGGGGGTGAGATGAGATGACAATCACATCATGAGCTAAACTGCCTTGAAGATAGGGATCAAATAGGGGATTTTACACTGTCAAGCCTTAGAAACCCTAGCTTGAAATTTCTCAAACTCTTCAATCATGATGAGTTGACCTTGGAATCATCCTTATAATATTTCAATGTATCAATCCATGATCACATGGCTCTTCGGTTAGGTCTCAACCTTGTTCAAATCATCAGTTGACCTAGGGTTGACCTGGTCAAACCCTAGCTGCACCAATCATGGCTGAGGCTTCTTATTCTTGCCCAATGACCTATCTAGGCTTCATGATGGCTTTCAAGACATCTCATGAGCTCTCTCAAGGCTTCAAGTCCACATTTATGGCTTCAGAATCATCTGAGGAGCTCCCATAACTCTCAAGTTAGGAGGCACACACTCTTGGTTTCACCACTCTCTCTAAGGATCTTCTAGCTTCTCTGACAAAGGTATCAACCCTTGAACACTTGAATAAGCTTCCTAGCTAGCTTCATACTCTTGTGTAGCTCTTGATTGGTAATCATACCTCTTGATCTCCTGCATACATGTCAATGAAATGCAAATGCTAATGCTAATGTGAATGAAATGAAACACAAGCTAGGTAAAGAAAAGTTGGTCAAATTTTGGGGTGCAACAAAGGGAAACATAGCAGAACATGTTTCAAACATGTTTGTTTTGAAAATGGAAAGTTCTTCAAGTTACGCATTCATGAAGTATCACACCAAGGAATCAAGGATATGCAGCCATTAATTTGTTTCCAAAACGAAAATTAACATTAATCTTGATCATGAATTTCTGCATCAGAAATTTAAATCCCCATACACCTATAAAAGAAACTTGATTTGAAGAAGAAAAGGGGACACATTTTTCTTACATACAAAGCTCCAAAAAAGTTCAGAAATCCAAAAATTCACACATTCACAAACACAGAAAACCATAGAAACTCGCAAACGCTAAACCGCCTAAAGGGTTGGAAAGAAAGCTTATCTGTTGTTTTCCGTCACCACTTCAAAACCACCGTCGCTGGAACCGTGAGCCGCTGCCAAAACCCTCACGTCATCTCCGCGAACCTCCGTCAGAACCCCTATCGTCGGAAAACCGCCCCTGTCGGCGACGCAAGACCCAGAGATACCATCATCTCCTTATTTCGGTAAAATATTTGATACTTTGTTTGGGTTTTATGTGTTTCTCTTGTTGTTCACAGGTTCAAAATTAGGAGATTGAGGCGTGAATCGAACAAAAGAAGGAGATTGAAGATGAAAGAAAAGAAAGAAGGAGGGATCGGAAAGGGGAGGCGCCGTTTGGAGATTGGGGAAGAATTTAGGGTTTCTGAAACACTTGGCCCCCTTTTCGTTTCACTTTCCGGACCGGGTTGGGTCCGGTGGGTTCATCACCACCGCCCCAACCCAAACTTCTTTTTTTTTTTTTATATATTTTAATTTTATTTCAGTTTTTTATTTATTTATTTGATTTCTGTATTTTGTAATTATAGTTATTAATGAAATTTACTAACTACTAACCACTAATTAACTAACTAAATAAAAATCTAAAAAATAGTAAAATATTTTAAATAAACAAAAAAATGTTCAATTTGATAATTTATTTTAAATCATGTCTCACCTCTCTTTTTCATAATAAATAAAATCAAAAAAATATTTTTTAGATTTAATATTAATTTGGTTTATTTTATAAAAAAAATAAAAATTTTAGTTTAGTTAGTGAGTTAAAACTTTAATCCAATAATAAGATTTTATATTTTAAAAACTTAAATTTATCTTTTTTATAATTTAAAAGCAAAAATATATATCTAATAAAACTAAAGGAACTTATTTATTAATTTCTAATCAACTAGTTAATTTAACTTAAGTAAATTAGAACCTTTTCTAGAATTTATTTAATCTAAAAATCATAAAATCTCAAAACAGCTAAAAAATTAATTCTTTTATTTTTAATCTAAGATTAATTGGTCTAACACTTTTCTGATAATATAAAATTTCAAAGTAAATTAAAACAATTAACCTTTAATTTCTAATCCCACCAATCAAATCAATTTCACTATTACGACTTAATCATATTTCACCAATCCATTTTAATCATAATTCGTATCTAACACCATTTCTCATATCCCGCCGTGGATACACCGCACCGTTACCTATTCCCAAACCTTTAGAATCCGAGTCGCCGTACTTGTGCCCATGCATCCCGCTGTGGACATCCACCCTTTTATCCTAACCTTAGGATTAGGAGTCGCCGCACTCCACATAAGTTTCCCACCGTGAAATACTTACTCCCCACCCTTTTAATTCGAACTTTAACATAGAAATAGGAGTCGTCGTACTCCAAAATAAGCGCTTCCCTATGAACGTTTATTTTCTCCCAGGAACCTTGACCACAGTCAAGAAATTCCTCACCTCCCTCTGTGAGGGGAACTACGATTACTCTGATTCCATCCCCTACACAGGATACGTAGGTACAAGATGCGAGTCTTGGCGAGTAAACTTAGGACTAACCCCTTTAGGTCTTTCTCTTAACCTTTAAACCTTTAGCAATACCTTTAAGCAGATAACTATAGCAATAAGCACATTTAAAACAAGAGGTTCCTGTAGAGTACTACAGAAGTTTAGGATGCTAATACCTTCCCTAAGCCTAACCAACCCCCAAACCCTAGATCTTTCCCCGATTGTAAATGAATTAAGATTCAAGTTAATCAATAGCTTGACATCCAAATTTCACCGCAACAGCAAGAAAATAAGAAAAGGGGCCCAAAATCAGAAACAGGGAACGCGAAATCATCAAGTTCATCATCAACGAGCCAACAAGTCCCCCACGAGTTCATATCAGAAAATCAAGAACACCAAGAAGCTCAGAGAGACGGAGATTTATCTCATCATCATCGCAACTGAATTCCTCAACCCAACCATGAGATTCACAACATACAGCAACAAATAAGCCTGAAGAATCAAGACCACACAACCACAAGAATCGCAACCAAAATCGTAACAACATGGAACCCAGACCCATAAAATTAATATAAGAACATCATGAGGAGTTCAACAGAAAAGAAAATTAATAGAATAGGGTCACGAATTCATCAGCTCAGAAGAACAAAAGGGCAGCCGCAAGTTCATCAGAAGAAAAAGACCTCATTAATCCACGATCAGAAAAACAAAAGAGGAATGAAGAACAAGAACTACAAGGAGGCGACGAAGGAAACCCTAAGGTTTCGACATCGGCCAAACGCAACCGGCAAGCCAAAATCACGACGGCCTTAGCTTCAGCATCATCGGTCGCCGACCATACAACATTATCCAAAGGTAAGTGTCGCGATGAAATTTGGATACCAAACTATTAATTAGTTTGAATCTTCAATTCAATTTGCAACCGATCTTTGATTTGTCCAAAGGAAGGGATAAATATCGAAATTCCCACAATGCAATGCAAATGCAAGGTTTAGAGAGTTTTGGGTTCGGGGGTTGGTTAAACTTAGGGAAGGTACTAGCATCCTAAGTTTCTGTAGTACTCTACAGGAACCTCTTGTTTTATGTTTGTTTATTGCTAAGTGTTTATCTGCTAAAGATTAAAGGACCTAGGGGTTTATTTCTAAGTATACTCGATAAGATATTGCATCTTATGCCTACATATCCTTACGGGAGTAGAATCAGAATATTTGTAGTTCCCCTAAAGGGTTTGAGGAGTTCTTTGACTGTGGTCAAAATTCCTACGGGTTTAGGGTAGTTGATTGATTGAGTTTAGGAGAAAAGGTGAGTCGTCATTTTAAGGGAGATTTAACCGCCACAAATTGTAAAAAAATAGTCTTTGCATCGTCTTAAGAGAAGGGTTCAAGTACTCGAATATAGATCGACGAGGTACGCCTCTATCTCTCTTAAGGAAAACTTCCTACGGTATTGATTGTATTGATGTGGGGTGGAGATTCTATCTCGCTTAAGATGATTTGGCATCTTTCTCTAATGTGTTTGAATAATTGTTGTTTTGAGTTGATTGAGTTTGTTTTTATCTATGTTGTAAAAGATAACGGTCCTTCCTATAGGATAGGATCTAACTTAGGAAGATCAACTTGAATGGGATCAAGGATCATGGGGAGTACGATGCAAGTGATGTGCACTACACACAATTGTTGAATCATGTGTAGGTTTTTCCTTTGGACGGAATGCGATGCAATAAAATAAATGCGATAATGTAAATTGCTGAAAGTAAATTATGGAAAGTAAAACCATACACACGCATGTAAGCGCTAAGGTGTAGGTGAGTGAATGTGTCGTGAGTGTGCACGATTAGGTTGATTATGGTGGGATTTATTTGAGGAAGGTGGTTGAATTAATTAATGGGAAAGTTGTATTATTTGTTTTAAAAAAGTTATTATCATATAGAAGTTAATTTAATTAAGAAAACGATTTTCTAATATAAAAGGTTTAGTTATCATTAACAAGAAAATATTCATTATTTAAATTATGGAAATGATTTCTTGTTACATAAAAAAAAAGTTTACATTATTATAAAAGATTATTTATATTGAAAATAAAAGAAGATTAAATAGATTATCATGAAGTGAGTTTTTTAAATAAAATAGTTTTGTCATTATTAATTATGAAATGCTTTTATAATATATTATAAAGGTTAAAAAAGACTCTTGATAATTATAAAAAGGCTAGAAGTTGATTCAAAAAAAGAGTTTATTATCTATCATTATACTGTTTTTTAGTTATCCAAAAACAATTTTTTACTTAAATAAAAGGTAGATGAATTTTGATTATCACTAATATAGACTATTTTAAAAAGAGATTTGTTAATTATAAAATAGAAAAAGACTAGATAAAAGTTGATTAAAAGTAAAAAGGTTATCTTAACTTAAAAAAAGATTTTTATATAAAAGGTTGATGAGATTAATTAAATAAAAGAGGATTTGATTAAAATGAATAAATAAATAGATGATTTGATTAAAATGGATAAATAAATAGATTAATAAAAGCAGATGATTTATTATTAGATAAATATTAAGTGAAAAAAAAGATTAAATTAAGCTGATTAGTTTTAGAAAAAGAAAACGATTAATTAAGAAAAAGGGTGATTAATTAAGATTATTTAATTATTAGTTAGAGGGTTGATTATAGATTAAAGGGGTGGTTTAACGGATGATTAGGTGTTATGGTTTTGTGTGCATACAATACAATATGATAATATCACAAGAACAACAGAAAAATGAAACCACAACGATCAAACCCTAGATCCCTTCCCCGGATTCACTCCCAAATCGCGGATATTCTTCTTCGCCCTGTCATCGCCGTTCATCTTTTTCGGTGATCTTCGGTTTTTTTCGCCTCCGGTTTCTCGATACCCTTATTTATCCTGCAAAATCCACACAGATCAAACATGCAAGAAAGTTTTAAAATGATAAATTCTTTTACCCAAGTACAAGAGTTGACAGCGGCTAGAAAGTGGCGGCGGTGAGATTGTGAAACGATCCACGATCTTGTTTGCTTCTTTCGTCCGGCAATGATGAGACTTGCGAGTGGTCTGAGCTTCGCAACGACGATGGCTTTCTCGGTTAAATTCTGAGCATGGTACTTCCTCTCCTTTTGTGATGGATTTCGACTCCCTTCGAATGGACTTCTATCGTCCTTTTTTATAGAGGGATTTGTTGGGCCTTTAATGATGATTGTTTTCAAAACTTTCATATTCTGTTGATTTCTTGTCCATTTCTATTGATGCCTTGGGGAAAAACGCTTGATCCTTCCCTATTTCGCTTGGATCTGTCTGATTCACTTGGTGAGCTGGGGAACGACCTTCAATTTCTTTCCTTATTTGCTTGATCTTGTCAATGACGTGTTGGCTTCGATTTGGGAAGTTTTAATCTTCCTCTCCGCTTGATTTTGTGATATCTGGATTCGTTGACTTTTGTTATTAATGTTTTCCTTCTCTTCTCGCAGGGAGCTTCGTACGAGTTCAGATACTGGCTTGACCTTATGCCGTGGTTGAGGTGGAGTTGAGCTGGCGATAACGACATTGCGTCTGAGCTGAGGGCTATAGTTGTCGTTGTTGTTTTCGAATGTCGTTCGACTCTTGAGTTGGTAGGGAGTTGACGGCGAACCTTCGTTGTCTTCCTGGCTACTTGGGATTGTCCAATGATGAACCGGGCTTGAGGGATGAGATTACATTCTTCTTATCTTTAACTTTAGACTTCCAATTATCTTTGCAAATGTTGGTTCGGATTATCCGTTGTGTTGTTCATTCTTACTGGTTTGGAAATGCTTGCAGATGATGGAATACTGATGCTATGTTGTTGCTAATGATATTGCAGTGTTATACCGTTGTTGGCATTTGCTTGTACTTGACATTGATATTTGTTTGCAGCTGACATTGTTGGTGTTGCTCACAGCTGCAGCTAGTGTTGCTCGCCATTGGCACTGATATTGTTCTGCTATTGTGGTTTACTCGTAGTTGGTATCATTGACGCTAATATTTCTCTTCCTCCTTCAGGTTGTCGCTGATCAGTTCAGAATCTATTGGTCTTAGCTTCAGTACCGAGAAATGCATAACGGTGATGATGACATGGATGGTCTGAACTTGCGTGCTTGAGGCTGTGCCGTTGGCCTGTGTTGAGAAAAAAACTGAGGATGATTGTCCCGTTGTCTATATTCGAATTTCTCGATGCCTGGTAAGGAGTTGATAATGGCTTCGGTCATAGTCCTCCCGGCCGCTCGAATTTTAGCCCTATGATGAGTTGATCTGAGGGATGTACCTTATCTTGATTTTCTACTTTTGGGCTTTGTATCAGCTGTTTGTACCTTGCGATGTCGCTGCCTGTAGCCGGCGATGATATTGTTGATATTACACCGTTGTGGTGAATGCTTGTTGGGGCTTGCAATTTCTTGCTCTACTTGTAACAACTGAGTAACTTGATTTCTAAGCTGTGAACTTTCTTCTTTCTCAATCTTATAAAAAAAGGCTCTGACTTCTATTATCTTCGCAGGGATTTCCGAGAATGTCGTGATGTTGAACTGAATCTGAGACACAACAATGAGCAGAGGTAGCTTTGGTTTTGGGCTGCTGTTGAGGAAGAGTTGATACTTGGGTGATGATGACATCCTGTCTGAACTAGGAGGCCTTGTGATTACCGTTGCCTTTGAATAATGTTGGTGTTTCATGACGTTCGTGCCGACGGCTGTCCGAAATTTTGTTTCTTCTCAAAGCTTTGGTAGGGAGTTGGTGACGTCGTTCGTTACCCTTCCGGCCGCTCAAAACAGCCTGATGATGACTTAAACTGAGGGCTGAACTTTGTTCAATCTCTTCTTCTTAGTTTTTACACTTTAATTAATTCTTACTAACTGTTAAATTTTCTGATTATTGGTTCTGGCGTATTGCAGGTGAAGATGCTGCAGGGAAAGCTACAAATCGAAGTTTTAGTTATGCTCATTAGAGGAGTTATACAAATATGGCCGCATTCGATGGTGAACCGTGAAGACCCTGATGATGGTTTGAACAACTTGGCACTAGCTTGCGAATTCATGCCGATACCGTAAGAAAACCTTCATTTCGAGAGAAATTTATGCCGATACCGTAGTTGCTAGCTATACCTCCCTGCTTTCGATAACTTGGTTGTTTATAGCCTGATTCTCCTTCTTACTGTTTCAGATTTTCGAGTACACTGGCGAACGGGTGCAGTTGAATCAAGTTGTTATGGGTATGGCGCCTTCTAACTTGACGGATCCGTTGGGAATTACTTCAAGAAATAAATACCACAACGGCGAGCTGAGAAAGAGTGTGGATCAAATCTGAGTTAGGAGTGAATACTATGTTTCTGTTAATTTAGCAGTAGGTTCCAACCTCGATGTGCAGGGGGTTCTATGATAGAGTCAAAAATACTCAGAACTGCTTGTAATAAAATGACGGTTGTATTTAAGTTGCATATCTTGATTATTGAACTTGGCATCAATCAGAGTTTTGAATACTTATGCTTATTCTTAACATGATTCCTAGCATGTCCTCCTGTGTTGGTTTTTGTATCACGCTGAAGTTTAGGTTGTCACCAATTTGGATTCTAACTTGAATGATGATAATATTGAAAGCGGGATCCACGTGCTCAAACATATAACTAGCATGGATGATATTCAATTCACTATTTCTTCCTTACCCAAAAAAAATGAATTTCTGAATAATCCAACATCAGAATGAAGATTGGGATGATATGGTTGTTGTAGCAAGTGGACTAGCATATCTTGATATGAGATTGATTGTATTTGTAGTATAAACTTTGCATAATAGAGATTTGGTGCTTGTAACATGTGCTGGGTATACTAGAAAACGTTCTTGGGAATTCATAATCTATCTTGGATGTGTATCTGCCAGCTCACACCTCAAATGAGAGTTCTATAACAGCGATAACTTTGGACGACACAAAACTTTAGCCATGAACGTGAAGTTCTCAAGTTTAAACATGATATGCCCTCGAGTCATAACCTCCTTTGGACTCAAAACATGCTTCTTATAAAATTGTATGATCCTTTAAAGATTTGAACCTCGTGACAATAAATTCTCTTGATGCAACTTGTCACAAACTTTGACCATGGCAGCCTTCACAGCTTCCTCAGCTTTCAACAAGAAGCTTAACTCCCCAAAACACGAACAGACGGTTAGTTATGTATAAATGATTAATAGTGAGCATGAGTGTTATCTCCACTCGATACTACTGTGTCTGCACAAAAATTGGTTAGTTACATAAATATTATTTTAAAATAAAGTCAAATAACAACATGAGAATGCAAGAAGAGGTGGAATTTTATTGTAAAAAATTAGGGTGCGACAGATGCCCCTATTTAAGTTACTGCTATCCGGAGATATGGAGATTTGAATCTCTGTCTCGACGAGATAGGAGGGACTTAAATACAAACATTGCACGAATTTTTGGCCCTAAGACGCCACCAAATGCACATGATATGCAATGATATGGAAATGCAAGATAGACAGTCTCGTGAGGAAAGGGTGTCACAGGGGAATGACTAGACACGACACGCGGGAAGAACCGGCTCGACAAAAGGAGACTCCACGGGCACAGGAAACAGCCAACAATGGGAAATCTCCAGAAGTATAACAATAACTTATACGCCAAGGATATGGCGATTTAGACAGTAGGAGAGAAACTTGTGATAGAAGGAAAGATTATTATTAGCATGGAGCAATCCAGGCAACGGTAATAGCCATAGTGACTTTTCTGGTTGAATCGATAGTTTGGTTTTATTTTGTATTTTTCTTCTTTTTTTTTATATACGTTTCTTTTTGAAATCCAATAATAAAAATGTATAACCTCCCCGAGCGTCACGGTATGGGAACCACGAGCTGGTCTCAGTCTCTGTTGTAGAACCTCCCCGAGGCGTCATGGTATGGGAACCATGAGCTGGTCTCAGTCTCTGATGTAGAACCTCCCCGAGCGTCATGGTATGGGAACCATGAGCTGGTCTCAGTCTCTGATGTAGAACCTCCCCGAGCGTCATAGTATGGGAACCATGAGCTGGTCTTAGTCTCTAATGTAGAACCTCCCCGAGCATCATGGTATGGGAACCATGAGCTGGTCTCAGTCTCTGATGTAGAACCTCCCCGAGCGTCATAGTATGGGAACCATGAGCTGGTCTCAGTCTATGATGTAGAACCTCCCCGAGCGTCATGGTATGGGAACCATGAGCTGGTCTCAGTCTCTAATGTAGAACCTCCCCGAGCGTCATAGTATGGGAACCATGAGCTGGTCTCAGTCTCTGATATAGAACCTCCCCGAGCGTCATAGTATGGGAACCATGAGCTGGTCTCAGTATCTGATGTAGACCCTCCCCAAGCATCATGGTATGGGAACCATTTGCTGGTCTCAGTCTCTGATGTAGAACCTCCCCGAGCGTCATAGTATGGGAACCATGAGCTGGTCTCAGTCTCTGATGTAGATGTAATTGTAGTTTGTAATTGTCATTGTAGACTGTAGATGTTGATGTAAGTTGTAAAACTCTGTAGATATAATTTGTAGATTGTATATTGTAGATGGGATTTGTCAATGTAGATGTAATCGTAGAACTTCGGCTATAAGCCATAATGTTATCGTAGATTGTAGAATTTCTTGGCTGTGAGCCATAATGTATTGTAGATTGTAAAACTTCATCGGGGATCTTCGGAAGAGATGTAGGTCGGTTGAATTGTAACGTATGTCCCCTTAGATGAAGAGACTGATATGATAAACTTCTTCGGCTTTTCTGGGGGGATGTCGCTTGATGAAATAAATTTGTGTAATGAACTCACTGGGGAATGCATTCCTGCGGAATATTTCTTGTTGTAGTTGCAAGATGTGTGAAATCTTTGTAGTGAAGATTCTTAAATGAAAAGAAGCGTCTTGTAACGTCTTCGGTAAGCTTCCCTGATGAATTTATAAAGTGATGTCATTTGACGAATTGATGACGTTGAAGGGCCCTACTGAGGGTGAATGAATTGTCTCGTAGGAACTATCATTTGTCATTTTGAATAAGATTTTAGTCAAAATGAGTTGCTCAAATAAAGAGATTGTTCATAATACACTGTAGATGTTCGAGAAAATCCTGTGATGCTATTGTCGGAGGAATGTCTGTCTTTATGAATATTCTTCCTGGGGAATAGGGTGCAAAATAAATGCACACTTAATCCATGTTCAAAGGTTGGAGATGTACATGATGTGATTGCCAAAGACCGAAGTTCAATCCGGGAAGTAGCCAAAGAGAAACTGTCAAGCAAGACTCGACCATTGAGGTATGAACTCAAATGGGATTGTACTAAGATAACCATCTTCCATGAGGATTGAACTCCATGGGGAAAATGAAACATCGTGCTTTTCCTGCCTAGGGTCGGCAAATCTATTTGGAGGGATAAGACACACCCAAACATTTAGGGATAACTACAGCCAAAGCGATAGAATAAAACAAACACAAAGAATGCGAAAAAAATGCACATGCCATACTGTCTACTTATATGCTATGCGGATGCTGACAGACTGGGAGAAGTGAAATAAACGCCTCAAACGGAGGGGTACTCAAGCAAAACCTCCACAGATCTCTTATCACCTGTAAAGAAAATATCTCGAACAGATATAGTCTTCATGTCTAGATAAAATAAATATCCTCTTGCCTTAGAGAATCACATAAGATTGTCGTTCTTCCATGGATGAAATAAACGCCCATGGTCATCCTTTCGTTATTTATATATCAAGTAAAACACAAAGTTTTGAAAAAGTTTAAATCAATCTGGATTTTGCTATCAAAAATGGAAAACTTTTATTGAATGGTGGTCAGCAAAAAGGCGTGACCCCAATATTACAGTGTTGGAAAATAATGGCGATTACATAAATGGAATAATGACTTGCTTCTCCTAAACTGACGAGTACTCTCCAAGTTCTAAAAGAAATACTTCTTGACAGCGCCCATATTCACAGGGCGAGTAATCTCTTCTCCGTCCATTGTTGCTAACATCAAAGCGCCTCCTGACAAAGCCTTCCTTACCACATATGGTCCATCATAGTTCGGGGCGTATTTTCCTCTAACGCCGGTGAGGAAAGATTGGATCTTCTTGAGCACAAGGTCACCTTCCCCGAACGTACGGGGTCGAACCTTCTTGTCAAATGCTTTCTTCATCCTCTGCTGATACAACTGCCCATGGCATAACGCCACCATCCTCTTTTCTTCGACTAAGTTCAACTGATCAAACCTGTTCTGGCACCAATCAGTCTCTGACAACTTTGTATCCATCAAGATTCTCATAGATGGAATCTCCACTTCTATCGGGAGCACTGCTTCCATACCGTAGATGAGTGAAAACGGAGTTGCCCCAGTTGATGTGCGCACTGTCGTACGATACCCATGCAAGGCGAACGGGAGCATCTCATGCCAGTCCTTATAAGTAACAACCATTTTCTGAATGATCTTCTTAATGTTCTTGTTGGAGGCTTCAACAGCCCCATTCATCTTTGGTCTGTAAGGAGAAGAATTATGATGCTCAATCTTGAATTCTTCACACAACTCTTTCATCATCCTGTTATTCAAATTGGACCCATTATCTGTAATAATTATGCTTGGTACACCATATCGACAAATAAGCTGATTCTTGATAAATTTGACAACCACATGTCGAGTTACGTTAACATAGGAAGCTGCCTCGACCCACTTGGTAAAATAATCAATGGCTACTAATATGAATCAGTGTCCATTAGATTCTTTCGGCTCTATCATCCCAATTATATCAATTCCCCACATAGAGAACGACCACGAGGATGAAATAACATTCAAAAAAGTCGGAGGCACATGAACCTTATCTGCGTAAATCTGACACTTATGACATTTTCTGGCAAACTTGTAACAATCTGATTCCATCGTGATCCAATAATAGCCAGCCCTTAAAAGTTTCTTAGCCATAGCATGTCCGTTGGCATGAGTACCAAAGGATCCTTCGTGAATTTCCGTCATTAACATATCTGCTTCTTGTTTGTCAACACACCTCAGCAAGACCATGTCAAAATTCCGCTTGTACAACACATTATTACTCAAAAGAAAATTCCCAGCCAGCCTTCTCAAAGTCTTCTTATCTTTGTTGGAGGCTCCCAGAGGGTATTCTTGAGTTCTAAGGAAAGCTTTGATGTCGTGGTACCAGGGTTTTCCATCTTCGACTTCTTCGACGGTAAAGATGTAGGCGGGTCTGTCAAGACGTTTTACTTCAATCCGAGGACACTCGTTCCAAGAGTTCACCACAATCATTGAGGCCAAAGTTGCCAACGCGTCTGCCATTTTGTTCTCATCATGAGGAATATGATGAAATTCGACCCTATCAAAGAACGGTAACAGTCTTCTAGCATAATCTCTGTATGGGACCAAATTATCATGTCGAGTTACCCACTCTCCAGTGATTTGGTTGATTACCACTGCAGAATCACCGAACACATCCAAATTCTTGATTCTCAAATCTATTGCTTCCTCAAGACCCATAATGCACGCTTCATACTCAACCTCATTATTAGTACACTGGAATGTTAATCTGGAAGTAAATAGGAAGTGGGTCCCTTGAGGAGTCACAATAACAGCGCCTATCCCCTTTCCATGAGCGTTGACAGCTCCATCAAAAACTAAACCCCATTGAGAACCTGGTTCTGGCCCTTCACCATGCACGGGTTCTTCGCAATCTTTCATCTTCAAAAACATAACATCTTCATCGGGAAAGTCATCGTTTGAGGGTTGATAATCCAAAATAGGCTGGTGAGCCAAATGATCAGCCAAAACACTTCCTCTGACAGCTTTCTGAGTATGGTACTCGATATCATATTCGGATAACAACATCTTCCATCTAGCAATTCTCCCAGTCAAAGCGGGCTTCTCAAAAATATATTTGATAGGATCCATCTTCGAGACTAACCAAGTAGTGTGATTTAACATATACTGGCGCAAACGTTTGGCGGCCCACACCAAAGCACAACAAGTCTTCTCTAACATAGTGTACCTTGTTTCACAGTCAGTAAATTTCTTGCTCAAGTAATATGTGACATGGTCTTGCTTTCCTGTTTTATCTCGTTGACCGAGTACACAACCCATCGAATCTTCTAAAATAGTCAAATACATAATCAAAGGTCGTCCTTCAACTGGCGGTATCAGGATAGGAGGTTCAAGAAAATACTCTTTGATACCATCAAAAGCCTTTTGACAATCTTCAGTCCAAACATACCCTTGTTCTTTCCTCAGAAGCTTGAAAGTGGGTTTACATGTAGCAGTCATGTTGGATATAAACCTGGAGATATAATTCAAACGTCCCAAAAATCCTCTGACTTGCTTCTCGGTGGTAGGAGTTGGCATTTCTCGGATAGCTTTCACTTTATCGGGGTCCACTTCAATCCCTCTTTGGCTGATAATAAAACCCAATAGTTTCCCTGATCGCACTCCAAATGTACACTTGTTGGGGTTCAGGCGGAGCTTGTATTCCCTCAAACGACCAAACAGCTTAGACAAATGTTTAACATGATCATCCTCGGTCTTTGATTTAGCTATCATGTCATCCACATAGACCTCGATCTCTTTGTGCATCATATCATGGAACAAAGTAGTCATAGCTCTCTGATATGTTGCCCCTGCATTTTTTAATCCAAACAGCATAACTCTGTAAAAAAAGGTGTCCCAGGGCGTGATGAATGACGTCTTCTCTCTGTCCTCGGGAGCCATTCTAATCTGATTGTAACCTGAAAAACCATCCATAAAGGAGAAAACCTCATATCTTGCGGTACTGTCAACCAAAATGTCAATGTGAGGTAACGGGAAATCATCTTTCGGACTGGCTTTATTCAAATCCATGTAGTCTACACACATGCGAACCTTACCGTCCTTCTTCGGGACGGGCACAATATTAGCTAGCCAAAGCGGATACTCGACAGTGACAAGGAAACATGCATCAATCTGTTTCTGTACTTCTTCCTTAATCTTTAGAGCCATGTCGGGTCGAGTCCTCCTGAGCTTCTGTTTTACTGGCGGGCACTCCGGTTTCAAAGGTAGACGATGTTCAACTATAACAGTGTCCAATCCAGGCATATCTTGATATGACCAAGCAAACACATCAATAAACTCTCCAAGCAAATCAATCAGCTGTTTCTTCACATCAGGTCTGAGCAAAGCTCCAATTTTCACTTCTCTACGGATTTCTTCTGTTCCTAAATTGATTACTTCCACCGGCTCCTGATGAGGTTGGATAGCTTTCTCTTCTGGGATGTCATCTTCTTCGTCTTCGGCTTCGTACACAGGAAACTCGAAATTCGGAGAAGGCAATGGATCATTATTCCCAGGATGTAATTTATGTAGTAATTTGCGCAAGTGATGTGATTTTTAATAAGTTTTCGTAAAGTGGAAAGTGTGTGTACGCGAGATGCTACTTATCATTTCCCAACATCATAAATAAATATAAAACACAAATGAAAATGAAAGTAATTTATTGATGATAGCAAAACCAAAAAGACATGCCCAACAAAGTCACCTTTGCCTTGGGCAGGGCAAAGGGAATTATTAAAAGTAAACCTTAATAAACGCAGTTTCGCCTCGGGCAGAGTGAAATTTTTTAAAACAAATGCTTTACTTAGATATATGAACGACGACAGGGGCTTCAACCGCACTTCAGTTCTTAACCAAAATGCCTGGGGTCACAAAGTCTGGAATATCCCCATCTGAATCTTCCTCGATGACAGCATAGACTCCAAAGGTATAGTCAAATTCATCTGAAACATAGCCTGGATCTTCCATATAGGGCTCATAGTCTTTGTAAGGAATGGAGGATCTTGCAGAACCATCTGATATGTAGCCTTCTAGCTCATCCTCTGACACAACATTAACCTGGGGATGATGGACGACTCCTTCACTATGGAACACTTCATTAATCAACGGAAACCCTGGGCTTCTGGTAGTTTGTTGAGCAGAACTGCTGGTGAAACCGAGACCTTCCTTATTTCTGTTTTCTGGAAAAGACAACACCTTTCCCCAAATTGTTTGATGACCACTATTCACTGCTCGCTGCGCGTCCTTAAATGATGACATAGATGCCCGAGATTTCCGGACACCCTCACCCACAATAGAAAAAGCTTGAAATTGCGTACCAACCTCTTCCTCAGCTTCAACATACGAGAATGATGACAAGTGACTCACCACCAAAGCTCTTTCCCCACAAACTATAACTGTTTTCCCCTCAAAAGAATATTTCAACTTCTGATGCAAGGTAGAAGTAATTGCCCCAGCTTCATGTATCCATGGCCTCCCTAGCAAACAGCTATAAGCGGCACGAATGTCCATGACTTGAAACGTAATCATAAAAGTCTGTAATCCAATAGTCATCGGCAAATCCACCTCACCAATTACTGTTTTCCTCGACCCATCAAAAGCCTTGATAATAACATGACTTGGCCTCATCAGCGGTCCTTGATAAGACAACATAGATAGAGTAGTTCTAGGCATCATATTTAGAGAAGATCCGGTATCAACCAACACACTGGACAGAGAGTCGTTTCCGCAGTTCACAGAAATATGTAAAGCCATGTTATGTTTCCTTCCTTCTTCCGGGAGATCATCTTCATTGAAACCCAAATTGTCACATGAAGTGATACTACCAATGATATTATCAAACTGCTCCATAGTCACATCTTGTTCAACATACGCCTGTTCTAATATTTTTTGGAGTGCTTCCCTATGAGCCTCAGAACTCATCAGCAATTGCAACACAGAAATCTTTGACGGGGTTTGCAGGAGCTGATCTGCAACCTTATACTCACTCCTCTTGATCACTTTTAGACATTCATATGAATTATACATATTGGATCCACCAGATTACCCCACAATCGGATCCTTTGAGCCTGGTTGTTCTAATGAAACCTCTTTTTCTTTCGGTGGTACAGTCGGGTAGACTCGACCACTCCTTGTTACTCTGCTGACATCTGCAATGTTAACTACCGAAGGTATAGTGGGCAAAGGCACTTCTTTTCCATTCTCCAACATTGTAGCATTATACCTGTAGGGGATAGCCTTACTGGAAGTATAAGGCACAGGTCTAGGCACATTGATTACCAACGGGGTAACATCCGGTTTTCTGCTATTATACACGATTTCGATACGCTCCACTTCTTTAAAGTGAGGCACTATAACACAAACCTCTTTAGCCTTTTCAACTAAAACTTTCTGATTATCGTCTGCCGAGCAATCTTGAATCATGTTAACAGAGGGTGAACCATGCGGGGGTAACAAATTAACTTTCACATTAGGGTCGAAATCTTTGAAGGACAAAATTCTGCACTTAATGAGCCTCTGAACATCTGCTTTCATACCGAAACAACTCTCAATATCGTGCCCTGGAGCACCCTGATGGTAAGGGCAAAACTTTTCAGCTCTATAAGAAGGAGGAGGATTTGCAGGAACCATAGGTGGAGCTTTTGTTTGAATATGACCCTTCTGGACCAAAGCTGGAAACAAATCAGCGTATTTCATAGGAATAGGCTCAAAAATTATCTTTCTATACGCACGACCCTGATTGTTGAGTGGCCGATTCTGCTGAGGATATTGCGGATTTTGCTGAGGCTGTGGCTGATGAGCACTGGGGGACTGAGGTTGCTGATACGGCTGCGGACTTGGTTGAGGTTGATAAGCTGGAGCATTAAACACTGGTGATACGGCAGCAACTTTGTGTGATGGCGAATACCTTTTTCTAAATTATCCTTTTTGAATGGCATTTACACCTTTCTCTTTTTTCTTCACAAAGCCACTCCCATACTTCTTAGGAGCAATCTCTTCTCTAGCCAATCTTCCTTCACGAACACCTTCTTCTAAACGCATTCCCATGTTAACCATTTCAGTAAAGTCACTGGGTGCACTGGCTACCATCTTCTCATAAAAGAAAGGACCAAGGGTCTTTAGAAAAATCTTGGTTATTTCCTTTTCTTCTAATGACGGTGTGACTTGCGCGGCCAACTCACGCCAACGTTGAGCGTATTCCTTGAAACTCTCTTTATCTTTCTGCGTCATAGCCCTCAATTGGTCACGGTCAGGGGCCATGTCCATATTATACTTATACTGCTTGACGAAGGCTCCCCCTAGATCATTGAAAGTTCAAATCTTCGTACTATCCAACCCCATATACCACTTGAGCGCAGCGCCTGTCAAACTGTCTTGGAAATAGTGAATGAGCAATTGATCATTGTCAGTTTGGGCAGACATCTTCCTGGCATACATAATAAGATGACTCTGAGGGCAGGTATTCCCCTTGCACTTCTCAAAATTAGGGACCTTGAATTTCGGTGGGACCTTAACATTTGGAACCAAGCACAACTCAGAAGCGCTCTTTCCAAACAGATCCTTTCCTCGAAGGGCTTTCAACTCCTTTTGCATTTCAGAAAATTGGTCTTGAAATCCATCCATCCTCTCTTCCAAACCCACAGTTTCGGTCGGCGACCCTTGTAAAATCGGCTCATCCAGAATATACGGAACAACGTTCACATGTGGAGATGCAGTAGTCATCACAGCAGAAACTACAGGAGTATCTTGAACAGTGGTCACAGCAGGGATCTCGGACACAGACGGGCGGTAACCGGTTGAAAAGAAATTGGGAGACAATCCCCACGGGAAACCTTGAGGCATACTGTAGGACATTTCAGCAACAGAAGACACCACTGGGATCGGTGTTGGCGACACTTCAGAGATCACAGTCCTTAGAACTTCTTGGTTGTTGATCGAGGCTTGATTGGACAAAGCTTCCACTAGACCATTCAACCTCTCCAAACTTTCTTTCAGAACTGCAACTTCATCACGGAGCACTCTGTTCTCTTGTTCTAGTTGATCCATCTTCTGGCATTGACTAGCTCGAGTGTTGTATCGGTGATTCAGCTGGTCTGCGGAGATGAAGCAAGAGTGAGACCCTGGAATGCAAACGATGCTATGCTTATGCAAAATGCAAATGAATATGAGACTTCAAGAAACTCAAATTATTTCCAGTATTGTAACGTTGGAGAAAAACTTATTTTATTTTGATATTCGAAGCATTACAAAGCAGAGTACTCTTTTAAGAGTTTATTACATTGAACCAAAAGCAAAAGAGGAACTCAGAGATCTACTCCTTACGCTCCTTCTGTGCGCAAAGCTCTTCTTCTAACTGACTGACGCGTTCTTGTAACTCGGCCTTCTCTCTGGTGAGTCGATCGACACATTCCTTCCAAGCCACAGTATCTGGGGGAAGATCATCACTGGTGACATCTTTTGAAGAGGTGTGAGAGGAAAATAAATCCTCTCACGCCTTCCTTTTCCTTGCAAGTTCTACTTTTGGCAGCTTCTGGGACTTTTCTTTCTCTACCTTGAGTGTGAAAAACTTGTTCCTCCAAGCGGCTTTCAGTTTTCGAGCCTCATCTAAAGCGACCTTCAATTGATCTACTTCGCTCACATCAAACCAATCAGGATCATGAAAAGCCAAAACTATAGTTTCATGGAAAGGAAACGACATTTTGAGGTCGATAGCTCTTTCTCGCACCCAATGTAGATATTCTTCAGAGACAGCACAATTGGGGTATCCTAAAGCAGCCACTCCTTCCTTATTGATGTATCTCCATGCATAAATTATGACGGTCTTCAGGTCTGGATCTTCTCCTTCCTTGAGAAAGATCCCTTCTAACAGAGTTTGGTCGGGTACTTCGATCATAGGATGCCCAAATTGGAGGCGAGCCAGAGCAGGGTTGTAACTTATGCATCCTTCTCTCCCAATGAGCGGTATGTTAGTGAATCCTCCGATGCTAGGGATCATACATATACCTCCATAGGTAGGGTCGTACCACACAATGTCAGAGTGAGTAAGGGCCATAACTATCTTGGACCAACGGGGCGACTTTTCCTCTTCCCAAATAGACGGATGCCGAGTCAGGCGAGCAATGAACCATGAATACAACAGAGCGGTACAACAAACAATATGTTCTCCTCCTTCAGCATTCCTCGAGTGGATTGAATAGTATGTGTCAGCTAACAAAGTAGGGACTGGGTTCTTAAGGATGAACAACTTAATTGCATTCATGTCAACAAAATCGTCGATCTTTGGGAACCAGAAAATCCCATAGACCAACAAAGCAAAGGCGGATCCTAAGATAAGGACTTCTTTCCTTTCAGCATGGTAACGAACTTTTTCGGTCAAGAAATCAGCTGGGAATCCAAGGACTCCTTCCTTAGTGGTTAAATGTGTTTGAACATCTGCTAGGCTGAGATGAGTACGTTGGCAATTTCTTGGTGACTGGGTACGTCCTCCTGGACGGTGAATATAGGTCGGGTCGTCACAGGCATCCTCAAGAAATCATAATACTCTTCCAGAGTCGGCATCAGCTGGTAATCTGGAAAGGTGAAACAATGGTATAGCGGGTCATAAAACTGAACAAGGGTTTCTAACAACCCTCCTTTCATCTTGAGTTCGAGAAAACGAAAGAATTCTCCATATTCTGTTGCGAAAGCGTGACGATTCTCGATGAGATATGCTAGTCCTCTCAAGCTTTGAATGTTAGAACTATGGAAAGTGTACTCCAATGCTTCTCTTTTGAAATCCATGGTTACAATACCTGAGAAATAAAATTGAGTTTCTTGAATTGAATAAAGAAAGAATGCAATGCCAGATGAGTAGGACTTCATGGGATCCCAACTATTTATAAACATTGTAGTAAAAGAAAACGTTTTTTTTTATTAATTTTTGAAACGGAATACAAATAATTGCTTTAAAAAGTCCCAAATAAAAGCTAAATAAAAGCTAGTAAAGACACTAAGGAAGTTTCGAATTCTGCCGCTTGAGCTGCTCTTCTAATTGCGTCTTCTCACAAATAAGGTTGTCCAAAATCAGCTTCCAAATAGTGCATTGTGGGTCAGAGAAAAATAAATCCTCTATGACTTTCCTCTTCTTGAAGGGGAGTAACTCTTCATCCTTCAACTGTAGTTGCTTCTGGAGTTCATCAATCTCTGCAACAGACACTAGATACTTGTTCTTCCATTACTTTAACTCATGTTGCGACTTCTTCAAAGCAACCTCTAACTTCTCAGTTTCGGACATAAAGACATAAGTGGGCTCCCTTCTCGGAGTTATAGGATCTTGACGAGAGTAAGGCATTCTCAGCTTGATCGCCTTATTCCTTACCCACTGAATATACGGTTCCAAAGACACACAGTTGGGCTTTCCCAAACTATTCCTATCTTTCTTATGCAAATGTTTCCAAGCTTCCACAACCTTCTCTCGGAGTTCTTGATTATCCTCGAAGAAAACATTCTCAACTTGTATGCTCTTAGGTGGTCCCTTCAACGTATATCCCAACTGTCGGCGAGCTAAAACCGGATTATAACTAATCCTTCCACCAAAGCTGAGTAACGGTATATTAGCAAAATCTCTACATCCATCAATGATTAGGATCCCATCATACTCACGGCTATACCAATCAATGTCAGAATGAGTCAAAGCCATAATCCTTTCTGACCAACGCTTATCATTAAGATGCCAAAAGGAAACATACTTGGATAAGTGGGTAAGGAACCATTTTTATAACAAAGGCACACAACATGTAATCATTCCCCCACCACGGAGGTTTCGGAGATATATAGAGTGATAGGTGTTACCCAATAGAGTCGGCACTGGATTGTTCTTCATGAAGATCTTAATTGCATTAAGGTCAACAAACCCCTCAAAACTTGGAAATAGAAACACCCCATAGACAAGTAAGGCGAAGATTGCCTCGAATGGAGCCTTGTTCGTAAAATCAGTATAAAATGAAGCCTTCTCGAATAAAAAATTTGTAGTCAAACCAAAAGTCCCACTTTTAACAACCATGTTGGCTTTAACGTCAGATACCTTGAGATAAAGGGCCTTAGCGATGTCTCTTTCTTCGGGGTCCTTTACCAAGAAGGGAAAAGGAGAATCTTCTAGAATAGGCAGACCTAACAAAAAGGAGTATTCTTCCAAAGTTGGCAACAACTGATAATCTGGAAAAGTAAAGCAGTGATATATCGGATCATAAAATTGTAATAGAGCGGAAATGAGGTTTTCATTTTCCTTGCGTCTCAACAAAGATAGTAACTTCCCATATTTACCCTTGAATTTCTCTTGGTCTTCAATCAAAGCTCCCAACTCCCTTAGGTAATCCAATTTGGGACTCTTAAAAGTATATTTTAAAGTATTTCGTCTATTGGAATCCATAATGTCCTACAATGTTCATAAATAAAGCGTAAATCCCATGAAGTCCAATGTAGTATGATGTTATATGAATGCAACAAACACAGGTAAGCACATAAGGGCATACAAAGATAAACAAACAAAAGTCCTAGGTTTGCAACGGGCATGGAGCCAAGGGTATACCCATTCCCAAAGGACAAGGACTAGAGGCGGATGGTACCTGCAGAACAAGGTTCTAAGGAGGTCCCAAAGTCATTAGTCCATCTATCGGATATTATCAATTTCCCAACTAACTCGGGGATTAATAATATTCTCAAGAGAACTTCTTTTGAGTGTAGCATCGCGTAGCACTATTTTGGGACTTACTCCCTCATAGCCTCGCACTACGTCCTAATAAAGGCCAAAGTGGGGTTAAAGGTAACTACGGTCCTTAGTATCATGGACTCCAATTGAAAGTAGTAAAAGTTTTCACGACTAAACTCGTTCAACCGAACTATTTTCAAAAGGGTCTCAACTAAGCGGGATTCTCGAGTCAACTTAGTCGGGACTCACTCCCTATAAGGCTCATCGAATATATCACCATCCTATCATAATTTCTCTCAAGTCCGGGTGTAGGACTTTGTCTCACCACTCAAAGATAACAGCCCAAAAGAAATAAGGAATAAAAAAATAAGCAAATAAGCAAGTAAGCAAGTAAGCAAATATATAAAGCAATAAAGAAACAAAACAAGATAGGGAGACCCACTGAGAGTCCCCAGTGAAGTTTCCATTTCTGTCGCGGTGAAATTTGGATACCAAACTATTAATTAGTTTGAATCTTCAATTCAATTTGCAACCGATCTTTGATTTGTCCAAAGGAAGGGATAAATATCTAAATTCCCACAATGCAATGCAAATGCAAGGTTTAGAGAGTTTTGGGTTCGGGGGTTGGTTAAACTTAGGAAAGGTACTAGCATCCTAAGTTTCTGTAGTACTCTACAAGAATCTCTTATTTTATTTTTGTTTATTGCTAAGTGTTTATCTGCTTAAGGTTAAAGGACCTAGGGGTTTATTTCTAAGCATACTCGATAAGATATCGCATCTTATGCCTACATATCCTTACCGGAGTGGAATCAGAGTATTTGTAGTTCCCCTAAAGGGTTTGAGGAGTTCTTTGATTGTGGTCAAAATTCCTACGGGTTTAGGGTAGTTGATTGATTGAGTTTAGGAGAAAAAATGAGTCGTCATTTTAAGGGAGATTTAACCGCCACAAATTGTAAGAAAATAGTCTTTGCATCGTCTTAAGAGAAGGGTTCAAGTACTCAGATATAGATCGACGAGATACGCCTCTATCTCTCTTAAGGCAAAGTTCCTACGATATTGATTGTATTGATGTGGGGTGGAGATTCTATCTCGCTTAAGATGATTTGGCATCTTTCTCTAATGTGTTTGAATAATTGTTGTTTTGAGTTGATTGAGTTTGTTTTTATCTACGTTGTAAAAGATAACGGTCCTTCCTATAGGATAGGATCTAACTTAGGAAGATCAACTTGAATGAGATCAAGGATCATGGGGAGTATGATGCAAGTGATGTGAACTACACACAATTGTTGAATCCTGTGTAGGTTTTTCCTTTGGACGGAATGCGATTCAATAAAATAAATGCGATAATGTAAATTGCTGAAAGTAAATTACGGAAAGTAAAACCATACACACGCATGTAAGCGCTAAGGTGTAGGTGAGTGAATGTGTCGTGAGTGTGCACGATTAGGTTGATTATCGTGGGATTGATTTGAGGAAGGTGGTTGAATTAATTAATGGGAAAGTTGTATTATTTGTTTTAAAAAAGTTATTATCATATAGAAGTTAATTTAATTAAGAAAACAATTTTCTAATATAAAAGGTTTAGTTATCATTAACAAGAAAATATTCATTATTTAAATTATGGAAATGATTTCTTGTTACATAAAAAAAAGTTTACATTATTATAAAAGATTATTTTTATTGAAAAAAAAAAGAAGATTAAATAGATTATCATGAAGTGAGTTTTTTAAATAAAATAGTTTTGTCATTATTAATTATGAAATGCTTTTATAATATATTATAAAGGTTAAAAAAGACTCTTGATTATTATAAAAAGGCTAGAAGTTGATTTAAAAAAAGAATTTATTATCTATAATTATACTCTTTTTTAGTTATCCAAAAACAATTTTTTACTTAAATAAAAGGTAGATGAATTTTGATTATCACTAATATAGACTATTTTAAAAAGAGATTTGTTAATTATAAAATAGAAAAAGACTAGATAAAAGTTGATTAAAAGTAAAAAGGTTATCTTAACTTAAAAAAAGATTTTTATATAAAAGGTTGATGAGATTAATTAAATAAAAGAGGATTTGATTAAAATGAATAAATAAATAGATGATTTGATTAAAATGGATAAATAAATAGATTAATAAAAGCAGATGATTAATTATTAGATAAATATTAAGTGAAAAAAAAAGATTAAATTAAGCTGATTAGTTTTAGAAAAAGAAAATGATTAATTAAAAAAAAAGGGTGATTAATTAAGATTATTTAATTATTAGTTAGAGGGTTGATTATAGATTAAATGGGTGGTTTAACGGATGATTAGGTGTTATGGTTTTGTGTGCATACAATACAATATGATAATACCACAAAAGAACAACAGCAAAATGAAACCACAACGATCAAACCCTAGATCCCTTCCCCGAATTCACTCCCAAATCGCGAATATTCTTCTTCACCCTGTCATCGCCGTTCTTCTTTTTCGGTGATCTTCGGTTTTTTTCGCCTCCGGTTTCTCGATACCCTTGTTTATCCTGCAAAATCCACACAGATCAAACATGCAAGAAAGTTTTAAAATGATAAATTCTTTTACCCAAGTACAAGAGTTGACGGCGGCTAGAAAATGGCGGCGGCGAGATTGTGAAATGATCCACGATCTTGTTCGCTTCTTTCGTCCGGCAATGATGAGACTTGCGAGTGGTCTGAGCTTCGCAACGACGATGGCTTTATCGGTTAAATTTTGAGCACGGTACTTCCTCTCCTTTTGTGATGGATTTCGACTCCCTTCGAATGGACTTCTATCGTCCTTTTTTATAGAGGGATTTGTTGGGCCTTCAATGATGATTGTTTTCAAAACTTTCCTATTCTGTTGATTCTTGTCTGATTCTATTGATGCCTTGGGGAAAAACGTTTGATCCTTTCCTATTTCGCTTGGATCTGTCTGATTCACTTGGTGAGCTAGGGAACGACCTTCAATTTCTTTCCTTATTCGCTTGATCTTGTCGATGACGTGTTGGCTTCGATTTGGGAAGTTTTAATCTTCCTCTCCGCTTGATTTTGTGATATCTAGATTCGTTGAATTTTGTTATTAATGTTTTCCTTCTCTTCTCGCAGGGAGCTTCGTACGAGTTCAGATACTAGCTTGACCTTATGCCATGGTTGAGGTGGAGTTGAGCCGGTGATAACGACATTGTGTTTGAGCTGAGGGCTATAGTTGTCATTGTTGTTTTCGAATGTCGTTCGACTCTTGAGTTGGTAGGGAGTTGACAGCGAACCTTCGTTGTCCTCCTGGCTACTTGGGATTGTCCAATGATGAACCGGGCTTGAGGGCTGAGATTACCTTCTTCTTATCTTTAACTTTAGACTTCCAATTATCTTTGCAAATGTTGGTTCAGATTATCCGTTGTGTTGTTCATTCTTACTGGTTTGGAAATTCTTGCAGATGATGGAATACTGATGCTATGTTGTTGCTAATGATATTGCAGTGTTATACCGTTGTTGGCATTTGCTTGTACTTGACATTGATATTTGTTTGCAGCTGACATTATCGGTGTTGCTCACAGCTGCAGCTAGTGTTGCTCGCCAATGGCACTGATATTGTTCTGCTGTTGTGGTTTACTCGCAGTTGGTATCATTGACGCTAATATTTCTCTTCCTCCTTCAGGTTGTCGCTGATCAGTTCAGAATCTATTGGTCTTAGCTTCAGTGCTGAGAAATGCATAACGGTGATGATGACATGGATGGTCTGAACTTGCATGCTTGAGGCTGTGCTGTTGGCCTGTGTTGAGAAAAAAACTGAGGATGATTGTCCCGTTGTCTATATTCGAATTTCTCGATGCTTGGTAAGGAGTTGATAATGGCTTCGGTCATAGTCCTCCCGATCGCTCGAATTTTAGCCCTATGATGAGTTGATCTGAGGGTTGTACCTTATCTTGATTTTCTGCTTTTGGGCTTTGTATCAGCTGTTTGTACCTTGCGTTGTCGCTGCCTGTAGTCGGCAATGATATTGTTGATATTATACCGTTGTGGTGAATGCTTGTTGGGGCTTGCAATTTCTTGTTCTACTTGTAACAGCTGAGTAACTTGATTTCTAAGCTGTGAACTTTCTTCTTTCTCAATCTTATAAAAAAAGGCTCTGACTTCTATTATCTTCACAGGGAATTCCAAGAATGTCGTGAGGTTGAACTGAATCTGAGACACAACAATGAGCAGAGGTAGCTTTGGTCTTGGGCTGTTGTTGAGGAAGAGTTGATACTTGGGTGATGATGACATTCTGTCTGAACTTGGAGGCCTTGTGATTACCGTTGCCTTTGAATAATGTTGGTGTTTCATGACATTCGTGCCGACGGCTGTCCGAAATTCTGTTTCTTCTCGAAGCTTTGGTAGGGAGCTGGTGACGTCTTTCGTTACCCTTCCGGCCGCTCAAAACAACATGATGATGACTTAAACTGAGGGCTGAACTTTGTTCAATCTCTTCTTCTTAGTTTTTACACTTTAATTAATTCTTACTAACTGTTAAATTTTCTGATTATTGGTTCTGGCGTATTGCAGGTGAAGATGTTGTAGGGAAAGCTACAAATCGAAGTTTTAGTTATGCTCATTAGAGGAGTTATACAAATATGGCCGCATTCGATGGTGAACCGTGAAGACCCTGATGATGGTTTGAACAACTTGGCACCAGCTTGCGAATTCATGTTGCAGCAATAAGGAGTATTCAACGATCGTCACCTCTGCTTTGACACTATTGACCGCTGTGCATTGATAATCGTAAGTTACCTTTAGAACTGATGCTCTTTTCTTCAAATCCCAGTTACCAAAAGAAAACCTTCATTTCGAGAGAAATTTATGCCGATACTGCAGTTGCTAGCTATACCTCCTTGCTTTCGATAACTTGGTTGTTTATAGCCTGATTCTCCTTCTTACTGTTTCAGGTTTTCGAGTAGACTGGCGAACGGGTGCAGTTGAATCAAGTTGCTATAGGTACGGAGCCTTCTAACTTGACGGATCCGTTGGAATTACTTCAAGAAATAAATACCACAACGGCGAGCTGAGAAAGAGTGTGGATCAAATCTGAGTTAGGAGTGAATACTATGTTTCTGTTAATTTAGTAGTAGGTTCCAACCTCGATGTGCAGGGGGTTCTATGATAGAGTCAAAAATACTCAGAACTGCTTGTAATAAAATGACGATTGTATTTAAGTTGCATATCTTGATTATTGAACTTGGCATCAATCAGAGTTTTGAATACTTATGCTTATTCTTAACATGATTCCTAGCATGTCCTCCTGTGTTGGTTTTTGTATCACGCTGAAGTTTAGGTTGTCACCAATTTGGATTCTGACTTGAATGATGATAATATTGAAAGCGGGATCCACGTACTCAAACATATAACTAGCATGGATGATATTCAATTCACTATTTCTTCCTTACCTAAAAAAAATGAATTTCTGAATAATCCAACATCAGAATGAAGATTGGGATGATATGGTTGTTGTAGCAAGTGGACTAGCATATCTTGATATGAGATTGATTGTATTTGTAGTATAAACTTTGCATAATAGAGATTTGGTGCTTCTAACATGTGTTGGGTATACTAGAAAAAGTTCTCGGGAATCCATAATCTATCTTGGATGCGTATCTGCCAGCTCGCACCTCAAATGAGAGTTCTATAACAGCGATAACTTTGGACGACACAAAACTTTAGCCATGAACGTGAAGTTCTCAAGTTTAAACATGATATGCCCTCGAGTCATAACCTCCTTGGGACTCAAAACATGCTTCTTCTAAAATTGTATGATCCTTTAAAGATTTGAACCTCATGACAGTAAATTCTCTATGCAACTTGTCACAAACTTTGACCATGACAGCCTTCACAGCTTCCCGAGCTTTCAACAAGAAGCTTAACTCCCCAAAACACGAACAGACGGTTAGTTATGTATAAATGATTAATAGTGAGCATGAGTGCTATCTCCACTCGATACTACTGCGTCTGCACAAAAATTGGTTAGTTACATAAATATTCTTTAAAATAAAGTCAAATAACAACATGAGAATGCAAGAAGAGGTGGAATTTTATGGTAAAAAATTAGGGTGCGACAATAAGCCCTCACATTTTAACGGTTTTTGGTGGTTTTTCATGTGGAAGAAGAACCGTAGCTTTCAAGAAGGAAATGCTCAGGCCATGCAAAGGAGAGAAGGAATAAAAGTGAAAAGCTTCAAGCCGTTCATCCATGGATGCCGCCGCGGGTCAAAGAAGAAGAAGGGACAAACCCTAACAATGCTCAGCAAAACTTGGACCGGCCCTTTTAATCTCTTTCTATTTCATTTTTTTAATTTATTTTTTTCTTTTAGTTTAATGATTTGTTATTTATTTATTATTTTTTTTCTTTTAGTTTAATGATTTTTGTAAATTATGAATTATAATCAATTTAGGAAGTTAAAACTCTTTTGAAAAATCATAATTTAAAATTTTAATTAAAACTTATTTTTTTTAAAAAAACAACTTCAAACTTATTAAAAACAAACTTAAATAAAAAACTAAAATTAAAGTTATTTTAAAATTTAATTTAAAAATCTAATTTTTTTTATAAGGGTTCAAATTTAGCATTTCTTAAATCTAATAAAAATTAATTTAGTTTAGTTTTTCAGTTTTCTAGATGAAACTTTGTAAATATTAAATTCTAATTTTTAGGAAAATTAATTTAAAATCAATCAAAATTTAACTTAAAATTTTTTAAAACTTTTTAGAAATTACTAGTTTTTAATAACTTTCCCCTTTTTTTAGTTAAGACTATTTTTTCAAAATAATTCTAACTCTTTCTTAAAGCAAGTCTAACCTAATTGTGCAGCATTTCGGTTTCGGTTTCGAATTAACTGTTGCCTAATTGCATATTTGCCCCATTTAATTTTGTCTAACGCTTATGTCATTTGTTTCATGCTTTCTCAGTTGTACAATTATTAATCTTTTACTTTTCGTATTTCATTTTATGGTTGTAATTTATACGAGACAATCGTCGCTGTTGGTTTTGTTAGAACACAGATTGGTGTTTCTTATATCTCTATGTTTTGATGATAACTCTTATGGAATTTTGTATTAAGAATATATATACTCTAAAATTTGTTCAAGTATTATTGTTTCAGGTATTAAATTGAATACTCTTAAAGAAGCAAAATACATAAGTACAAGCAACTACACAAGGCTCTAAAGCATCAGATGCAAGACAATCAGAAGACTCTGAAGCGCTGCCAGAAGAATCTGAAGCAGAAGCTGCAGAATGATCTGAAGCGTATCTGAAAGAATTGTATAAAGAGTTGAAAGCTTTGATCAAATCAGAATCTAAAGTTCTTTTCACTGCAAGAACAGAGGCTCTGATAATCAGACTCTAATCAAATTAATATTCACGCTCAAGCACATACTGCTGCATACTCTGATCAAGATTGAGACTCTGATATATCAAGTTCTGTTCATCTACCAAAGCTCTGATCATCTCAAACATTTATCTCTGATCATCTCAAGTATTTAAATCCTTTTAAAGCTTGTTACAAGTTCTGTAGTGCAGATTATGAAGACTTCATCCTGAAGGAAGCTTGTTGTAGAAGCTGTAAACTTGATTGGACGTGGTGCTACTTCCAAAGTAACCAACAGCTATTTTGTCCAATGAAGAGACGTGGTGCAAATCCCAAAGCTTCTTCAACCATACGTTTACTGCAAAAAGCATGTCTCTGCCTATACCTTTTGGTGATGAAAAGTCTTATATCTCAATATAATACTCAGCTGCACATTATTCAAAGCAATTAGAAAAATCTATAAAAGGAGAACTTCTACAACATTTAGAAGTTGCTAGCTCATTCAGAAAGAAATATTTGATACACACGCTTGAAACATCATAGTGAAAATCTCTCAAAGTTCTTATTCATTTGTTCTTTCATAAAACTGTATAGTTTTATTTGTACCTAATCTTAAGTGTAAATATCACAGTTGTGATACAGCTTATTAGAAGCATTTAAACACTTGTTTAGTTTACATTAATTTGTAAGAAGTTCCTTGAGAAGACCAAGGTGTGGTCAGTAGTTCTTGAGAAGACTAAGACAGTTGTTCTTAGCGCTTTCTATTGTAATCAGTTGATTAATAGTGGATTAAGTCCTTTTGGAGAAAGGCAAATCATCTTTGATAAGGTGGACTGGAGTAGTTGAGTTCAACGAACCGGGATAAAAATCTTGAGTTGTTTTTATTGCCATATTTCTTAAAACTCTTATTCAACCCCCCCCCCCCCCTTCTAAGTGTTTTTCTCACCTTCAGTTGGTATCAGAGCTTCGGTTCTGTTTGTGCTATCACTTAACCGTGACCAGAAAAGATCCAGTGGGAAAAACTCTTGATATTTTTTGTTGATATTCATTATGGCTGCTAAAACTTCAACATCCAGCAACAACAAATATGAAGAAAGAGTCAGCACAAAACCTCCCATGTTTGATGGAGAGAAATTTGACTATTGGAAAGATAGACTAGAAAGTTTCTTTCTAGGATTTGATGTTGATCTTTGGGACTTAGTTATTGATGGATATGTTCATCCCACTGATGAGAATGGCAAGAAAATTGACAGAAAATCAATGACTGAGGCGCAAAAGAAGGAATTCATAAACCACCACAAGGCTAGAACTATCTTGCTAAATGCTATATCTCATACTGAGTATGAGAAAATAACCAACAGAGAAACTGCCTTTGATATATTTGAATCCCTGAAGATGACTCATGAAGGGAACTCTCAAGTTAAAGAAACCAAGGCTCTGGCGCTGATCCAGAAGTATGAAGCTTTCAAAATGGAAGAATTTGAGTCTATTGAAGCCATGTTTTCCAGATTCCAGATTCTCACTGCTGGCTTAAAGGTTCTGGACAAGGGTTACTCTACAGCAGATCATGTCAAGAAAATAATCAGAAGCTTGCCAATCAGATGGAGACCCATGGTCACTGCTCTGAAGCTAGCAAAGGATCTGAACAAGATTACGCTGGAGGAACTAATCAGTTCTCTGAGGAGTCATGAGATTAAACTAGAGGAAGATGAGCCTCTAAAGAAAGGTAAGTCAATTGCTTTAAAATCTAATAAATCTGTTAAAGCATTGCAGGTAATAGAAGAAAGCTCTGAAGAATCTTCTTCTGAAGATGAAGAAGAATTATCCTTGTTGTCCAGAAGAATCAACAAACTCTGGAAGAATAAGCAAAGGAAGTTCAAGAACTTCAGGAAACCAGATCAACACAAAGAATCTTCTGGACACAGAAGATCTGGAGAACCCTCTGGATACAGAAGATCTGGAGAATCCTTTGGACATAGACGATCTGGAAAAAGAGAGGTTGTTTACTATGAATTCAAAGAACCTGGGCACTACAAGAGTGAATGCCCAAAGCTTCAGAAGGAGAAGCCAAAGAGAAAGTCAGATCATAAAAAGAAAGTTCTGATGGCTACCTGGGATGACTCAGATGCATCTAATTCGTCATCAGAGTCAGAAGAAGAATGTGCTAATGTAGCATTCATGGCTGACATAGAAGACAGTGTTGAATCATCTGGATCAGAATCAGAATCTGATTCTGAGGAGGTATTTGTTGAACTTTCTAGACAAGAACTTGTTGAAAGTCTATCTGATATTCTTGAAAACTATAGCAAAGTTAAACTCAAATACAAAAAGCTTCTAAAGCATATTGAATTTGAGAGTAACAAGTTTGAATCAGAAATAGCTGAGTTAAAAGCTGAAAATCTTCAATTGAAAAATAATTTAGAATCTGCTCAACTAAACTCTGATCCAAAGTCTGAATCATGCTCTAAAAATATTTTACAAGAGTATAACTATAGCTTCAGGAAGTTTCTAACTAAAAGCCTAGATAGAAGCAAGATGACTTCAATGATCTATGGTATTAGCAGAAACTATAGAAAAGGTGTTGGATATAAATCTTTTTCTAATGAGGATTCAAATCCAAAATCTGTAGATAAACTGGATATCAAGTATCCTCCTTTATATTCTCAGTTTACATTTGGTCACTTAAATGATATTAAACACACAAGTTCTAATCAGAACAAACCTGTGTTTAATAAATCTAAAGCTAATCAGAACAAGTCTTATGTTAAAAGACAGAAGTTCAGAAAAAGCTTTAAGGCAACTAACCAAAAAAGACCCAAGAAAATCTGGGTACCTAAGGATAAGATAATCTATGTTGCAGACATCCTTAGAAGCAAAGTCAAGACTCCAGTCATGGTACCTGGACTCTGGATGCTCAGGACATATGACGGGAAAAAGGTCTATGTTCCAAAGTCTGGAGCTTAGATCTGGAGGAGACGTCAAGTTTGGAGGGAATCAAAAGGGCAAGATAATTGGCTCTGGAACCATTGGCAATGGTAAACTTCCTTCCATAACTAATGTCTTGCTTGTTGAAGGATTAGCTCATAATCTATTGTCCATAAGTCAATTAAGTGACAATGGTTATGACATAATTTTTAATCAAAAGTGTTGCAAAGCTGTTAGTCAAAAGGATGGCTCAATCCTCTTTAATGGTAAAAGGAAAAACAACATTTATAAAATTAGTCTTTCAGAACTTAAGGTTCAGAATGTTAAATGCCTTATGTCTGTTAATGATGAGCAATGGGTCTGGCACAGAAGATTGGGTCATATTAATATGAGACGTATATCTCAAATTAATAAACTTAATCTGGTCAGAGGACTTCCTAATTTGAAGTTCAACTCAGATGCTCTTTGTGAAGCATGTCAGAAAGGAAAATTTTCAAAATCATCTTTCAAATCCAAAAATGTTGTTTCAACTTCAAAACCATTAGAGTTACTTCACATTGATCTGTTTGTGTCGCTACTGCGAAAATTGGCGCCGGCTGAACAGAAGAGTCGCCACCGCGCGTTATTTATCCCAAAGAGGGGAAAGGAAACGCTCGAGGTAAACCTACCGCAAAGACGGGAAAGGAATGGTCATCGCAACCAAATCCTGGATTCGGGAGTCGGTTACGCAAGGGGAAGGTATTAGCACCCCTCACGTCCGTCGTACTCGACGGGATCCACGCTTGTTTTCTGGTACGGATTGTTATTCTATCTACTCTACAGGTCAGGGGTTAAAAGAAAAGAAAATGACTCGGCAAAGTATCACACTTTATGCCTACGTATTCCCGTCTGGAACGAGAAATCAGAGTCAACGTAGTTCGCCTACCTACGGGAAAGGAGGGGAAGGTTGCTCACTAGGATATCGCATCCTATGCCTACGTACTTTCATACAGCATGAAAGATCAGAGCAAACGTAGTTCGGGCCACGTACGACACAAGTCTGTCTTGATGGTTTTTATCTTCTTCTAAAAAAGGGTTTTTCTGATTACTGGTCCAAGCGGACAAAAATGACGTTTTGATGAGTTCACATTCTTTTACGGAAGAAGTGTCTTTTATTGTGTTTGAAATCTTATTGTGTTTTTCTGTTTGTTTTAAGAAAGAAGAGACAGAACTCTAACATATGGTTGCAAAGGGAATCAAACTAACCTAACCTAATGTTATCATGCATGGGTTAAGACCTAATGTCTATCATGTTCCTCTCTTGCGCAGAGAGAAATAGAGATCCTAAGGGATAAACGGAAACAGAAACAATAACATATATACAATAAAGCAGTAAAATATGCATGAATGCAGCAATACAAGCGAGGCAAGGGAGTCCCACTCAACCTCGAACCTAGAAAGCAACAGGCAAAAGCGAACAAAATTTGCTTTCAACCTAACAGATTAAATGGCACACAATACAGTCAGGGAAATTCAAACAATACATCAAAAATTATAAACAGCAAAAGTAAACAGCAAACAGCAGTCTTCATCAACATCTGTCTTCAAGTCATCTTCAACCATCTACAAGCTTCAAGCAAGCATCAGTCTTCATCTTCAAGCCTTCAAGCAAGGTCTCTATCTTCAATCTTTCAATGGCTTTTCTTCAAGTCTCACTCTCCAAGATGAGTAGCAGTCAACAAGATGAATTGGATGTTAAGCAGTCAGTTGCCTACCAAGGGTGGCCTGCTGACTGTTAACATGATACAGACAGTTTTCTCTCAAAAGTTCTATCTTTTAAATACATTCACTATTCCTTCCAAAGGAAGGAGGCGGGTATTTAAAAGAGACTTTGAATCACAGAGAAAGAATGGAGGAAAACAAGACCTTCCATGTTTGTGAATCAAGTTTCTATTCTAGAGCTCTACCTAGCTCCTAGATCCTATAACCTTCAACAGCTGCCAGCAAGATATACTCCTCATCAACTCTGGAAATTGATCTTCATTCCTTGTCTTTAATGGGCTTCATCAGCAAAGTCTTCAGCTCAAACCCAAACCCCAAGCAGGCCCAATACCCCACACAGTCAAACAATAACCCTAGAGAGGGCACACCACACAATCAATCAATTACAGAAAATATACTAATATTAATAATAGAATAGGGGAACTCCTAACATTTTCTAAGGGATCTATTACTTACCCATAATACCCCTATAGTCCCATCATCTAATTTGTCCTAAAGAAAAACCCAAAAAGAAACTCGTTTTGTTATACCTACATCATATTCACAATCCTAGTTGACTATCCTAATAGTTTCTAACTAAACTACCTAAAATAAATCCTAAAAAAATGGTATAAAACTCAGGGGGGGCACCTAATATCCATATCTAGTTATACTAAAAAGAATGGGGTGAAAATCCTAAAGGAAGATCCTAAACTAAATTCAACAAATAGAGGCATCAACTAAAAGAATTAAAAAAAGCTATTAAATGTAAAAATATACAAAAAATATGAAAATGCAATAAAATGGGAATTTTATGTTTTTATATTTTTCTTGACAGAAAATAGAAAATGGGAAAAAAGTCTCATTAAAAAATATGCATTTTTCAATTTTATATGAATTTTTAAAGTTTGAAAAAATTTGGAGTAAAATTTAATATGGAAATGAATGAGGGGTGCTAGAAGTAGTAAAATGCAGTTATTTATCATGATGGGCCCAGACTGGGGGGTGCTGGAAGCAGTCCGCGCCCAAGCCCATGGTATTCAGAAAAACAAAAATAAAAAAAAAAACTGGACAGTGGTGCGAATAGCATGCATTATAGTGCAACCGAGTGGGCTTGGAAATGGGGGGGGGGGGGGGGCGAATAGCAATCCGATGTGAGCCCAGCTAGCTTCATTAGTTAAAACGCAGCGTATGGGGCTGCTCTTCCTCCTTCAATTTCGTGTTTGATTGTTGTCCGTTGGATGCCATCTTCAGTCAACATATCCACGCAAATCCAATGGCATAAAGGTTGTCTTCAACCTTTGGACCTTAGGGTTTTATAAACTTCCATGAAAATACTTCCCATGCATAAACTTCATCTTCTTTGTTCTCTCTCATTTCTCCATCAAATGACACAATCCAAGAACCAAACTTGACTAGAATTTTATGTAGAATCCAACCATGCCAATAGTTTGTATTAACACTCTCTCTATCATTCTACCCGAACAGTACAACTCCATGGATCCAAACTTTCTTCAATTTTCAACCATCACAAAACTCAACAATCTTTGTATATAATTAATCTTCATGCCATGCTGATTAAAACCAACCAAAATTCGTGCATTATCATCCATTAAATCATGTGTTCTACCTCCATCAAGAATCAACCTCCATTAATGAAACCTCACTAATTGGTCTAAAACTCATCCAAATGAATCCCCTAATGGTCTCTAATAGTTTCACAACAAGAATCAATCCTAGCCATGCCTAAATCAAAGTGTGGGAAAGATTTTGCATACCTTGACCCTACAATGGCAAGTGTTGAAAAGCTTCGAACCAGGCCTTGTGGATCTTCAAGAATGGTCTCTATGTGATGAATAATACTCTACTTGCACAAGATTTGATGGAGATGGCTTGTATCTTCAGATCCAATCCCTTTTGCTCTCTTGCAACTTCACTTGGAAAGCTTCAATTCTTCAACAATGGAGGCTCACTCTAGCATGAACATACTCAGGGATGTTTGTAGTGATGATTTGTGGAAGAAAATGGAAGGGTAATGAAGAGAAAAATGAAGTTTCAATTCAATTTGCAAATGGAGAATTTTTGGTTCAAACTCTTTTCTCTACCACCATTAACATCAACAATCACCAACCTCTCACCAATGGAGATTGTAATCCATATATAGACTAATTTGGAAGGGTCTAGAATCATCTAGATCAATCTAGTAGCAACTTGAACTTTCATGAAGATATTTTGCATTTCACTTCCCACCACATGAGATATCATGACAAAATCCTTACAACTTGAGTAATTCACTTGATTTTCTCCTTAAGTGGTATTTTGGACAAGATACAAAGCTTAAACACCTTGTTTATGAAGCTTTTCTTTGTTTTGGTTTGGTATGCCATTATGCAAGTAAGACTTTTACAAAGCAACCCCAAGATTTAAGCCTCAAATCAAAATTGTGGCTGAACCAATATTCTTAAAATGTCCTTGGGAGTCAAAATGACCTATCATATGCCATGGTTTGGATTTGGAACTTGGATTTTAGGATTTTCCATTTCACTTGAATTAACTTATACCCCATTTTTAGGCCATTTTTATCACTTTTTGCTATGAGCCTTTCCAACATCTCATGACCACCCTACTAGCCTTAAAACATAATTCTAAGAAACTTTGATGTTGAAGGTTTTTTCCATTTGAAGCTTGGAAGTAGGAGATATGGCCATATGCTTGAAATGACCTATAATGTCCAAATGACCAAAATACCCTTTGCTTGCCAAAGTCATAAGTAAAGTTCCACAAATCAGATGAAGGCATACCATACCTTTATAGATAGCTAAGATCACGAGGAACAACTTTCATGTTGGCCAGAAATCCATTTGAAAGCTCCTTGAGGGGTAAAAGTTGCTTGGAAGTCAAGTAACTTTCACAGACAAATTTCAGATGCCTCTGACGACCTGTAACTTGCAAGGACCCTAACTTGAGTTCTATAAATCTCCTTGATGTCTTCCACAACTCAAATTAAAGGTCTTGAGATCCTCTACAAGTTTCATGTTGGCCAAGGATCCATTTGAGACTTGCATTTTGAATTATCTTGCTTGGAAGTTTGACCTAAATCAGGGGATTTTACACAGAAACCCTAATTTAGAAACCTCTCTTCTTCTTGATTTCTCTTGATCTCTCCTTGGCACAACACCACATCCATATCTACATGTCAAATGAGGCATCCCACATCTTTCAAACAGGCCTTGATGCCCTTCAATCAAGCATTTGACCTAGGGTTGACCCAGGGTTGACCCAGATGAAACCCTAGTTGACTGTCTTCAACTGCAGCTCTTGTAATCATATCAATGACTTGTCTCACTTTCAAAATGACCCTTTAGGCCTTCCATGATGTCTATATACCCTCCATGACCTCAATTCCTTGCTCACAACTTCTTTGATGATCTTCAAATACCCTCAAGATAGGAGATAGATCCACTGCTTGGTCCACTAACTTCTCAGATTTCAATTTCTTTCTGATGACTTGGATGTGCTTGAATTTGAATAATACCCTCTTGATATGCTCATAAGAATTGCATTTGGTCCCTTATTGGATGACTTGCCCATGCTATGCTATGCAAATGATTAGACTATGTACATGACTTTTTATGCAAATGACAATGCAATTGAAACATAAGATCAGGTGGAATAAGTTGAGCAAATTTTAGGGTGCAACAGCTGCCCCTATTCAAGCGACTTGGACCCGACTGGGTGAAACGCCCGGAGCCTTCAGACATTCGAGGTACGAGACGGTTGAATACTAAGAACCTGGAAATTTGCCAACCGCAGAAATAAACTGCACAACTGTTTAGGGAATGACATCCACCAACTGAATCTGGTTGTTACGGCAACAACTGATCCGACGTTTGATAATTATGATTTCAACTTCAACCACCTATGTAACGCCACAGGTACTGAACACTTTTCGCAAAACACCTCTGTCCACAACTGGACTAACCTTATCAACACAAGAAGAGAGACAAATTCGTCAACACGAATAGAGATTCTGTTGTCACAGGAGTAACCTTGTCCACATCTGGACCCAAATTTCGCCAAATCACGAATAACCACAAATCTGTCCACGTCAGGACTCACATCACGGAAAAATCCCGGCGCTTTCGCTGGGGAAACATTTCTGCCTAATCACAGGAAACTCCATCCGTCTATCCATACGGGCAAACCATCTGTCTAAAAACAGGAAACTCCATCTGCCTATCCATACGGGAAAATCATCTGCCTAAACACAGGAAACTTCATCCGCCTATCCATACGGGAAAATCATCTGCCTAAACACAGGAAACTTCATCCGCCTATTCATATGGGAACATCATCTGCCTAAACACAGTAAACTTCATCCGCCTATCCATACGGGAAAATCATCTGCCTAAACACAGGAAACTTCATCCGCCTATCCATACGGGAAAATCATCTGCCTAAACACAGGAAACTTCATCCGCCTATTCATACGGGAACATCATCTACCTAAACACAGTAAACTTCATCCTCCTATCCATACGGGAAAATCATCTGCCTAAACACAGGAAACTTCATCCGCCTATCCATACCGGAAAATCATCTGCCTAAACATAGGAAACTTCATCCGCCTATTCATACGGGAACATCATCTGCCTAAACACAGTAAACTTCATTCGCCTATCCATACGGGAAAATCATCTGCCTAAACACAGGAAACTTCATCCGCCTATCCATACGGGAAAATCATCTGCCTAAACACAGGAAACTTCATCCGCCTATCCATACAGGAAAATCATCTGCCTAAACACAGGAAACTTCATCCGCCTATTCATACGGGAACATCATCTGCCTAAACACAGTAAACTTCATCCGCCTATCCATACGGGAAAATCATCTGCCTAAACACAGGAAACTTCATCCGCCTATCCATACGGGAAAATCATCTGCCTAAACACAGGAAACTTCATCCGCCTATTCATACGGGAACATCATCTGCCTAAACACACAGGAAATTTCATCCGCCTATCCATACGGGAAAATCATCTGCCTAACTCACAGGAAAACTTCATCCGCCTATCCAATACGGGAATACACATCTGTCTAAAATCACAGGAAAACTTCATCCGCCTATCCAATACGGGAATATACTCTGCCAAATACAGGAAAACAACTCAGTCGCCATTACAGGAAATACTCTGTCGAATACAGGAAAATAACTCCGCCTTTGCTACGGGTAAATGCTCTGTCAAATACAGGAAAATAACTCTGCCTTTGCTACGGGTAAATGCTCTGTCAAATACAGGAAAATAACTCCGCCTTTGCTACGGGTAAATGCTCTGTCAAATACAGGAAAATATCTCCGCCTCTGCTACGGGAAATACTCTGTCAAATACAGGAAGATAACTCCGCCTCTGCTACGGGTAATACTCTGGTACAGCTTTTCTGCCTATCTTTGCAGCAGCTAGCTCCATCAATCACATGGGTAACACAATCTGAGTCTAATCTTCCAATTTCCAGTGCTGACATGGCAGCAAATCTGAGAAGGACTCTACTGGGGATTTTCTGAATCCACACTGCCAGACAAATTCGAAAGATCGATTCACGAAATCTTCTGATGCTGTCACAACAACGACCTTGAAGAAATACTCCGCTGGAGGGGTAAGAGAAACTTTAAACAAGCAACTCTGTGGGGAATAATGCCACAATTGACATTATCATTACATGTCTCACGCCGAGATCTTGAATGTTTGGTAATTAATTTGAGCAAGAGCTCCCTCCACCTGCAAGGGAAACAACACTAGCAAACAAAAGGTTAACCAACCTGGTTTATGTTTCAAAATGCATATGTTTGACAATGACGCAATGCTCCATTCGACATGGAAATGTTATGCGTTTTTATTTGGTAGATGCAAATATGACACTATATGCCAATGCAGATGCAAGCTCGAACTGCTGGGATACAGAAAACCGCTTCAGCAAAATAAATGCTGAAGACAATGTCAACTCCGCTGGGGATAACCCGGTGTTACAGAATTATTCCAGCAAAATAAATGCTGGAAGAGTGAAGCCCGCTTCGCTGAGGAATAACTGAATGCGCCAATCATGATTGGACTTCTGTCAAGGACAGCTTACCCGTGCCAATGAAAATTGGACTTTTGCTGGGGAGTGAACGGGTATCACACGGTATTCCGGCAGAATAAATGTCAGGACACCCAACCAACTCTGTCGGGAAGAGTTTTAACCTTCGAGTTCCACTGGGAGGAAAAAGAACACTTGCTGAAAAGAGAGAACTCCATTGGGGACGAAACGACTCTCTTGGGGAAACTCAACTGACTCCGCTGGGGGAGAGCAAATGACCCTAATGGGAAGGGTAAACTGTATGAGTACAGCTCACAAGTTGGAAATATTAATCTTCTGAGGCTAAACCACTCCGCTCGGGATGGGGAATCCTTTTGGGGACACCACACTGTCTGAATACAGCCTTTGATCTTGGAATCATCAATTCTGCTGAGGGTAAACGACACTGCTGGAGAATGCCCTTTAGCTATGCTGCGACTAGCTGGGGAATTTGATCCTTCTTCAGTAAGGAACATTGTTATCTCAGAAGCGCGACCTGCGTGGGGATTCACTTCACATAACGATCAAGTCTTTTCGTTACGAGCTTCTGGTTAGGACTCTATCTTGAAATAGCTTGCCCCTGAATCTGCAACAATTTTGAAATGGACCCTACAGTCTTTGTATCCTGACGGCCAGACATGAACTGCTTCTACATCTCGAACCTCGAAGAGGTATTTCAACAACATAACTTTCGTGCTTCTAGGGTGACCTGCCCCGGTATCGCAATAATCCTTTGTCCCTGATTGACGGATTCGTGGAACAATGCCCATAGTTATGAGAGATTTGCCAAATCTCGACCTGATTGCCCCAGATTTACTGATTCTAGGATGACTGACTCTACTAGAATTAATCGATATAGCTTGCCCCAGTTCACGAAACATTTGGGCATTCTGCATTTTATCCTGATCAGACTTTCCACTGTAGGGATCTTTCTTGTCGGCATGCGTTTACTCGCAAGTAACACAAGTTGTTCTGCATAAAAGATATATTAAACGCAATGTATATGACAGTTTCAACATCCAAGTCTGTTCACCGGAAAAAATTTTGCGACATATAATGAATCAATTATCAAAATGTCAATATGAAAGCTGGTAAGAGGAACCCTTTTAGGAGTCAGTTTCGATGCGATCTTTACCGACGTATGCTCTCGACCAAAACCTGTTTCAATTAGGACTTTTTCGGGTTGTAACATGGTCAGGTTCATGGTTAACAAGGAAAGACACAGGCTCAAAGTTTATTCTGACCCACCCATTCTCCATGATATTCTCCAATCCTATGTTCAGCTAATCTGACACAAGCACTCATCTTTCACAGGTTGATTAGTAGGAATGATGGTCCAGGATACCACACCTTTTTTCGGAGTGACAGTCACTTACTTTTTCGTCTTTGGGTGCCTAGAGTCACACGACTCTGTTCTTTTCGAGGATTTTCCTTTGGGTAATCCTTTTCGTCTTTTGCTTTTTCGTTCCCTAAATTTTGCCTGGACTGACTCTTTTGAGTATCTTTCGCTTTCGAAGTCCAGCGGGATGCCCTAATTTTTGCCTAAGTCGCTTTTTCTCAAGATTCGACTTAGCGGGCTTTCGGCTTTCAATTTTCTCCTTTTTCTTTCTTCTTTTTTTTTCTTTTGCACAAGTCGTGTGGCACTGGTTGTATGACTTTTTATGGACTAATGTGACTGTTTCACTCTTGGGTTGGCGAACCTTAACCATTGTGGTTTTTTAGGCACGACCCATATGGGTGTGATTTATCCTCGAACGGACACTCCTTTCGCGATTTGAACGCTTGGCCAAACTAACTGACGCCTACCCTGCCCCGGTTTAAGATTTAGGGTTTTTCATTTTCAAAAGGAAACTCCTACTACTGGCTCAAAGGAGTTAACAAGGGATTATCTTCCTTATATCTCCGGTGTTTATGGATTGAAACAATGCCTGTATATCGTCAACAGGTTTTTTTTTTCAAAAGCCTACAATCGGAAAATTACTCGTCATCTGTTTTCGTCATCCTCCCCGGATTCCTGCTAAAACAAGCATTAAGCATTAAAGAAAGCAAAGAGTGAACACGACTGGATTAATTCAAAACATGCATATTTATTTCATTTATCAATATCAATTGAAAAAACAACAAGTTTTACAAGCGAAATTTGCAATTAAACAGAAAAGAAACTACAAATGCGAAGACATGAACAAGATAACATGAAAAATGTCGGTGTCTCAGAACCGGACTTCCTGCACTTTGACTTATTGGCGAGTCAACCATCCTCAGAAACTATTATCAGGGGTAGTCCACTGCTGTCTCGACCTTCTTTCAACAGCCCGATCAAACCTGGGAAACTTTTTCATCACCCCGACTTTCGCTTGTCTATGGCCTTGCACCACCTTGGGGACCCTATCAGAGAAGTTGATAACCTTGCTGTCAATTAAATCTTGGACGTTATGCTTGAACGCGTGGCAACCCTCAATATCATGTCCGGGTGCCCCAGAATGGAACTCACAATGCCTGCTGGCGTCGAAACCACACGGAAGTGCGCCCTTTGGTGGGGCTGACGTTCTCTTTTCAATAAGGTTCAAACCTAACAAGGTCTAAAAGAGTTCTGCATACGTTGATGGAGGTGCCTCCAATACCCTCTTTGGTCTGTTTCCCCGAATTCTTTGTTGAGCCGGATACTGGCATCTTGTATGCTGCTGGCTTTGCTCGGACGGTTCCTTAGGCTCACGCGCTATCATCCTTAAATTCAACCCTGGCATCGGCAACTGTTGTGGACATGGGGATTTAGCTTCCAGTGGCTCTGGGATATACCTCGATTCGTCTGCAACCTCTGGCGGAGAAATGGGAATATCAGTCCCTGAAACTTTTATACCCCCCGGTACAAACTCAATTGTTTTCTCATCCAGCAAATCTTGAATCTTATGCTTAAAAGCTTTGCAGTTTGCAATGTTATGCCCCGGTGCGTCGGAGTGGAAGGCACAATAGGCGTTTAGGTCATAGTCTGGTGGCGGCTGCCCAGTCAGTGGAACCAAAATGCGGGGCTCAACCAGTTGAAGTTGGAACAAGAGTTGCACCAGCTGATCATAATCCACTGGGATCTCATCGAATACCCTGTTAGAAAACCTCATCCTCTTACCACACCTCCTTGAGTTATCCGGAAAAATCAATTGCGACTGCTGATGAGGAGAATCCTGAGCTTCAAACTGTGGAAATGGTCTCTTAAGCTTATCATGCGTGGGTAATGGTTCTTCAGACCCCTGAGGAGCAAATAAGCCAGCCGCGTCTTCAGACATTTGCCCTCCTTCTCTTCTGAGTACGTTCCTCAATATTTCAGCCATCAATCCTACCTGGGCCTTCAATCGGCAGATCTCTTCTTCAAGCGTCTCTTGATTCGAGCGCAACACTTGCATATCTTTCGTGAACTGCCCCAGCTGGCCTCGAACATCAATTAATTCCGCTTGAACCTGCTCGATATCTATCCCCACAAGTTGGCGTCTGAGGCCTGGGAGAAAACCTTGATTTCCTTGCTGAGCAAAATCGGCAGCACTATCATTAGCCCGTGCAATCAGAGGTTGCACCATATTCTGCAACTGTTCCTGACCCTTGGCCATGGCTTCCATTGCCTGTATGAACTGCGTCATGTTGTTGCGCATCTCTTGCATCTCAATCTGATCCTGACCCATGACTTTCTTACTGCTGTTTCTGGTTGAATGTCAGGGAATTCTTCGGTCGCTAATCTTGGAAGACCTGGAAGATGTAGGAGATGAGGTACAGATCCAATAGTTACTGGTGAATGCAATATGTATGTGTATGCAATGCAATATGTGTCTGTGCATTAGGGAATATCATTCCCCGATTCTAGTGCGAATGTGTCAGTGTGGTGATAGTGATAGCAATACGAAGTTCGGAGCCGAATCATAGAAAACACCTCATATATTGCAGAGAAATCCATTAAGCCAAGAATACAATATCAATGAATGTACAATAAGAAGGCATGACCTCAACCAACAATCCTGGTGATGGTCAGCGCTATGCAAATAAAGCATACACATTAATACATGAAATGGTCAAGTGCCCCCATAGGCTTGGTACTCTTCTAATAACCTCTTAGTCTCTGGATGACTTGGTCGGGTAAGCAGACCCTCAACAAGTAGATCTCTTCGCTTGAGAACACGTCGTAAATCACCAGCAGATTCCTCCCATGCCCCTTCTCCGAAGCGATCCTCTAGCTTCCGTTTATGAGACACAACCTCTTTCTTGCTTTCGATGGCCTTGTTCAATGCATTCTGGAGACTATATCTCGCCATTACCTCCTCTTCATACTTTTTAGTGCTAGCCTTCAACTGTTCTTCAAGTTCAGAAATTTGCTGCTTCAATTTGTCTTCCCTCTTTTTGTTGTTGGTTAGCGTAGCATTCCACGTTTTGTTACAAGAAGAGATTTCCCGGTGGGCGGCATCGAGTGCTTTCTTCTTTGACTCCAACATATCATGAGAGCTTCTGAATTCTTTCCCCAGGCGTTCACGCTTCTTCTTCTCTTCGATCAGTTCAGCACCTAGCCTGTTTACTAATTCAATTTGCTGTTGGAGAGAATGCACAGCCTTGTTCTTCTCACTACGCATCTGAGCCAGTTCCTTTTCTAACTCTTCATTAGCCAACCGCAAGGCTTCCTTCTCTTTTACAACTCGCTCATAGACCTCCATAGCAACGGTGGTTGGTTCCTCCACTGGAACATGAACATGAACCGGTGCAGCTGGAAATGGCATCAGCAGCTGTTTTGCCCTCTCTTGGATCCAATCTTTGTATGACACATAAGCCTGACAATCATTCTTCCCCAACAGTGGTTTCCCTCGTCTGTTGATACGCATCCAAGCATGCTGAAGCTTGGCTAGTAACTCTCCACTCAAATCACCGGTGAAGTACAGAGATTCCTGTACTTCTTCCTCCCTAGGTGGGATCTTCAATGCGTATCCGAACTGGCGAACAAACAGCGATGGGTTATAATTGATGCACCCTTTTCTTCCTATCAAAGGAACATTAGGATATCCGGCGCAACTAAAAATAAGCTCAGACCCCAGCAAGTCTCGGTCAAACCACTCAATGTCTTCAGAAGATAGTCTCATCAGGCGCTCTGGCCAGTCAGCTGTAGTTGCACTATCTACAAAAGGTCCCTTTAGGGGGAGATGGCTCTTAAACCACATGTTCAACAGCGGTGCACAGCAGTAAACATTCTTTCCTCTTCTATTTTCATTTTTGTAGTGCAATGAATGATAGAGATCTCCAATCAAAGTGGGTACCGGGTTGCCAGCAGCAAACAGATGAAAGGCGTCCAAGTCCACAAAATTGGGTAAATTAGGAAACAACACTATTCCGTAGACGCACAGAGCCAATATAGCATTAAAGACTATCCAGCACCCGCTCTTGGCGTATTCTTGAGCTTTGCCAACCAGAAAATCGAGGGAGAAACCTAGAACCCCGAGCCAAGAAGTCACTAATAGTTCAGAAGCGTTCATGTGCAAGGCCTTAGCTAAGTCTTCCAGCTGGGGCTTAGCGTCACGATGGATGAAAGGAACCTTATTTTGCACCGGCAGCTCGATAAACTCTGCGTATTCTTCCATCGTAGGCCCCAAAATAAAGTCAGCAAATGTGAAACACCTCAGGGCAGGGTCATAGAATTGCATCAAGGTGTACAGCCCATTCATCTCAACAGCAGTTGGCTTGTAGACCAGTCTCAACAATCTTCCATAACTCATCCTGAAACTTCTCCTAACCTCCTCATCAGCAAGGGACATCAGACCAAGTAGGGGAGTAATGTCAGGTGTAGGTAACTTGTACGCAACTGTCTTTCTCAAACCAGCCATGATCAATAAGCAGAAGTCCGGACACTAGAATCAGGGAATATGCAAATGCACCTGCAGCACAGACACACGTTAATGAAATGCACATGATAATGGTTATGCGAGCAATGCAATGCAAATAGATGCAACAGGGACCAAATGCCATGGCTGAGAGGCCTGAACCACATCATAAGTCTCAGATAGACCATCCAGAATTCCTCAAACCCTGGTCTTAGACAGACCCAATATGAAGCTTCAACTCTGGTCTCTGATAGACCCCATAACATAACTCCAACTGGTCTCTGATAGACCTCTCAACTGTCCATAAATACCCTGAATCTCCAATCAAGAAACAAACCGGTATCTGAAGGTCTAGTTACCTGCATAGCCCCAAACCCTCTCACAGGTAGGTGTCCTAGTAACTGACAATGGTATGGCATCCTATGCGGTCATCGGCGTCACAGACTTTCAGGGTTGATGATACGATTCCCAGAAGGAGTGGCATCATCAAATCCTGAAGAGGCCTCACTTAGCCAACTTCCAAATGATCGGTTCCCGGAGTCGACAATCCAACTAACCAACAACCCCTTCGACCCAAAGGGTAGAAAAAGAAGTCAACCAGAAGAACCTCGTCCGAGTGTAGATTTTGTGGGACACTAATGCAAGCAAAGTCGGCACGCGCCCACTACTTTCTACTCTAATTCTAAGTGCACTCAAGCCCAGGTCCGGCTTATCTCTCAATCATAGAACACCCGTCACACCCCAATACAGCAATAATAACAATAATATAATGCTGAAAGTAAATGACAGAAAAAGTAAATCCATACAAAATCCTCGACGGGAAAACAAGCGTTAGGATTGACTCGCTTAAGGGACGTTGGATCCCAAATGCATAAGGAACTATCACAGTCCTTAGCAGCCAGGGGACGTTGGGTCCCCAGCAGAGTCGCCAGCTGTCGCTACTGCGAAAATCGGCGCCGGCTGAACAGAAGAGTTGCCACCGCGCGTTATTTATCCCAAAGAGGGGAAAGGAAACGCTCGAGGTAAACCTACCGCAAAGATGGGAAAGGAATGGTCATCGCAAACAAATCTTGGATTCGGGAGTCGGTTACGCAAGGGGAAGGTATTAGCACCCCTCACGTCCGTCGTACTCGACGGGATCCACGCTTGTTTTCTGGTACGGATTGTTATTCTATCTACTCTACAGGTCAGGGGTTAAAAGAAAAGAAAATGACTCGGCAAAGTATCGCACTTTATGCCTACGTATTCCCGTCTGGAACGAGAAATCAGAGTCAACGTAGTTCGCCTACCTACGGGAAAGGAGGGGAAGGTTGCTCGCTAGGATATCGCATCCTATGCCTACGTACTTTCATACAGCATGAAAGATCAGAGCAAATGTAGTTCGGGCCACGTACGACACAAGTCTGTCTTGATGGTTTTTATCTCCTTCTAAAAAAGGGTTTTTCTGATTACTGGTCCAATCGGACAAAAATGACGTTTTGATGAGTTCACATTCTTTTACGAAAGAAGTGTCTTTTATTGTGTTTGAAATCTTATTGTGTTTTTCTGTTTGTTTTAAGAAAGAAGAGACAGAACTCTAACCTATGGTTGCAAAGGGAATCAAACTAACCTAACCTAATGTTATCATGCATGGGTTAAGACCTAATGTCTATCATGTTCCTCTCTTGCGCAGAGAGAAACAGAGATCCTAAGGGATAAACGGAAACAGAAACAATAGCATATATACAATAAAGCAGTAAAATATGCATGAATGCAGCAATACAAGCGAGGCAAGGGAGTCCCACTCAACCTCGAACCTAGAAAGCAACAGGAAAAAGCGAACAAAATTTGCTTTCAACCTAACAGATTAAATGGCACACAATACAGTCAGGGAAATTCAAACAATACATCAAAAATTATAAACAGCAAAAGTAAATAGAAAACATCAGTCTTCATCAACATCTGTCTTCAAGTCATCTTCAACCATCTACAAGCTTCAAGCAAGCATCAGTCTTCATCTTCAAGCCTTCAAGCAAGGTCTCTATCTTCAATATTTCAATGGCTTTTCTTCAAGTCTCACTCTCCAAGATGAGTAGCAGTCAACAAGATGAATTGGATGTTAAGCAGTCAGTTGCCTACCAAGGGTGGCCTGCTGACTGTTAACATGATACAGACAGTTTTCTCTCAAAAGTTCTATCTTTTAAATACATTCACTAATCCTTCCAAAGGAAGGAGGTGGGTATTTAAAATAGACTTTGAATCACAGAGAAAGAATGGAGGAAAACAAGACCTTCCATGTTTGTGAATCAAGTTTCTATTCTAGAGCTCTACCTAGCTCCTAGATCCTATAACCTTCAACAGCTGCCAGCAAGATATACTCCTCATCAACTCTGGAAATTGATCTTCATTCCTTGTCTTCAATGGGCTTCATTAGCAAAGTCTTCAGCTCAAACCCAAACCCCAAGCAGGCCCAATACTCCACACAGTCAAACAATAACCCTAGAGAGGGCACACCACACAATCAATCAATTACAGAAAATATACTAATATTAATAATAGAATAGGGGAACTCCTAGAATTTTCTAAGGGATCTATTACTTACCCATAATACCCCTATAGTCCCATCATCTAATTTGTCCTAAAGAAAAACCCAAAAAGAAACTCGTTTTGTTATACCTACATCATATTCACAATCCTAGTTGACTATCCTAATAGTTTCTAACTAAACTACCTAAAATAAATCCTAAAAAAATGGTATAAAAATCAGGGGGGCACCTAATATCCATATCTAGTTATACTAAAAAGAATGGGGTGAAAATCCTAAAGGAAGATCCTAAACTAAATTCAACAAATAGAGGCATCAACTAAAAGAATTAAAAAAAGCTATTAAATGTAAAAATATACAAAAAATATGAAAATGCAATAAAATCGTAATTTTATGTTTTTATATTTTTCTTGACAGAAAATAGAAAATGGGAAAAAAAGTCTCATTAAAAAATATGCATTTTTCAATTTTATAAGAATTTTTAAAGTTTGAAAAAATTTGGAGTAAAATTTAATATGGAAATGAATGAGGGGTGCTAGAAGTAGTAAAATGCAGTTATTTATCATGATGGGCCCAGACTGGGGGGGTGCTGGAAGCAGTCCGCGCCCCAGCCCATGGTATTTAGAAAAACAAAAATTAAAAAAAACTGGACAGTGGTGCGAATAGCATGCATTATAGTGCAACCGAGTGGGCTTGGAAATGGGGGGGGGGGGGGGGGGGGGGGGGGGGGGGCGAATAACAATCCGATGTGAGCCCAGCTAGCTTCATTAGTTAAAACGCAGTGTATGGGGCTGCTCTTCCTCCTTCAATTTCGTGTTTGATTGCTGTCCGTTGGATGCCATCTTCAGTCAACATATCCACGCAAATCCAATGGCATAAAGGTTGTCTTCAACCTTTGGACCTTAGGGTTTTATAAACTTCCATGAAAATGCTTCTCATGCATAAACTTCGTCTTCTTTGTTCTCTCTCATTTCTCCATCAAATGACACAATCCAAGAACCAAACTTGACTAGAATTTTATGTAGAATCTAACCATGCCAATAGTTTGTATTAACACTCTCTCTATCATTCTACCCGAACAGTACAACTCCATGGATCCAAACTTTCTTCAATTTTCAACCATCACAAAACTCAACAATCTTTGTATATAATTAATCCTCATGCTATGCTGATTAAAACCAACCAAAATTCGTGCAATATCATCCATTAAATCATGTGTTCTACCTCTATCAAGAATCAACCTCCATTAATGAAACCTCACTAATTGGTCTAAAACTCATCCAAATGAATCCCCTAATGGTCTCTAATAGTTTCACAACAAGAATCAATCCTAGCCATGCCTAAATCAAAGTGTGGGAAAGATTTTGCATACCTTGAACCTACAATGGCAAGTGTTGAAAAGCTTCGAACCAGGCCTTGTGGATCTTCAAGAATGGTCTCTATGTGATGAATAATACTCTACTTGCACAAGATTTGATGGAGATGGCTTGTATCTTCAGATCCAATCCCTTTTGCTCTCTTGCAACTTCACTTGGAAAGCTTCAATTCTTCAACAATGGAGGCTCACTCTAGCATGAACATACTCAGGGATGTTTGTAGTGATGATTTGTGGAAGAAAATGGAAGGGTAATGAAGAGAAAAATGAAGTTTCAATTCAATTTGCAAATGGAGAATTTTTGGTTCAAACTCTTTTCTCTACCACCATTAACATCAACAATCACCAACCTCTCACCAATGGAGATTGTAATCCATATATAGACTAATTTGGAAGGGTCTAGAATCATCTAGATCAATCTAGTAGCAACTTGAACTTTCATGAAGATATTTTGCATTTCACTTCCCACCACATGAGATATCATGACAAAATCCTTACAACTTGAGTAATTCACTTGATTTTCTCCTTAAGTGGTATTTTGGACAAGATACAAAGCTTAAACACCTTGTTTATGAAGCTTTTCTTTGTTTTGGTTTGGTATGCCATTATGCAAGTAAGACTTTTACAAAGCAACCCCAAGATTTAAGCCTCAAATCAAAATTGTGGCTGAACCAATGTTCTTTAAATGTCCTTGGGAGTCAAAATGACCTATCATATGCCATGGTTTGGATTTGGAACTTGGATTTTAGGATTTTCCATTTCACTTGAATTAACTTATACCCCATTTTTAGGCCATTTTTATCACTTTTTGCTATGAGCCTTTCCAACATCTCATGACCACCCTACTAGCCTTAAAACATCATTCTAAGCAACTTTGATGTTGAAGGTTTTTTCCATTTGAAGCTTGGAAGTAGGAGATATGGCCATATGCTTGAAATGACCTATAATGTCCAAATGACCAAAATACCCTTTGCTTGCCAAAGTCATAAGTAAAGTTCCACAAATCAGATGAAGGCATACCATACCTTTATAGAAAGCTAAGATCACGAGGGGTAAAGGTTGCTTGGAAGTCAAGTAACTTTCACAGACAAATTTCAGATGCCTCTGACGACCTGTAACTTGCAAGGACCCTAACTTGAGTTCTATAAATCTCCTTGATGTCTTCCACAACTCAAATTAAAGGTCTTGAGATCCTCTACAAGTTTCATGTTGGCCAAGGATCCATTTGAGACTTGCATTTTGAATTATCTTGCTTGGAAGTTTGACCTAAATCAGGGGATTTTACACAGAAACCCTAATTTAGAAACCTCTCTTCTTCTTGATTTCTCTTGATCTCTCCTTGGCACAACACCACATCCATATCTACATGTCAAATGAGGCATCCCACATATTTCAAACAGGCCTTGATGCCTTTCAATCAAGCATTTGACCTAGGGTTGACCCAGGGTTGACCCAGATGAAGCCCTAGTTGTCTGTCTTCAACTGCAGCTCTTGTAATCACATCAATGACTTGTCTCACTTTCAAAATGACCCTTTAGGCCTTCCATTATGTCTATATACCCTCCATGACCTCAATTCCTTGCTCACAACCTCTTTGATGATCTTCAAATACCCTCAAGATAGGAGATAGATCCACTGCTTGGTCCACTAACTTCTCAGATTTCAATTTCTTTCTGATGACTTGGATGTGCTTGAATTTGAATAATACCCTCTTGATATGCTCATAAGAATTGAATTTGGTCCCTTATTGGATGACTTGCCCATGCTATGATATGCAAATGATTAGACTATGTACATGACTTTTTATGCAAATGACAATGCAATTGAAACATAAGATCAGGTGGAATAAGTTGAGCAAATTTTAGGGTGCAACAGTTTGGACCAGTGAAAACTGCATCCATCAGAGGCAAGAAGTATGGATTAGTCATTGTTGTTGACTACAGCAGATGGACATGGGTAAAATTCCTAAAGCACAAGGATGAGTCACATTCTGTGTTCTTTGACTTCTGCAAACAAGTCCAAACTAAAAAAGATTTCAAAATTGTTAAAGTCAGAAGTGATCATGGTGGTGAATTTGAAAACAAACATTTTGAAAAATATTTTAATGAAAATGGCATTGCTCATGATTTCTCCTGTCCTAGAACTCCACAACAGAATGGAGTTGTAGAGAGGAAAAATAGAACATTGCAAGAGATGACCAGAACCATGATCAATGAGACTAACATGGCAAAACATTTTTGGGCAGAAGCAATTAACACAACATGTTACATTCAGAACAGAGTGTTTGTTAGACCTCTTCTGGAAAACACTCCTTATGAATTGTGGAGGAATAGAAAGCCAAACATTTCTTATTTCCATCCTTTTGGATGTATATGTTTTATGTTGAACACTAAAGAGAATCTTAACAAGTTTGATTCTAAAGCAAAAAAGCGTTTCATGCTTGGGTATTCTGAATGCTCTAGAGGCTACAGAGTATACAATACTGAGACACAGATTGTGGAGGAATCTATACATGTTAGATTTGATGATAAGCTTGGCAATCAAAAGCCAAAGCAGCTTGAAAACTCTGCAGATGGAGAAGTTATTCTCACAGAATCTGAGAAACCAGAGGTAGAGAAAGCTCAAGAAGAAGCTACGCCAGATGCAACTCCATTGGCTGCTCAGATGAATAACATGAATATTTCTGAAGAACCAACAGTTAAAGGATCATCCAGAATCAAAGCTTCTCACCCAGAAGAAATGATTATTGGAAAGAAAGATGACCCTATAAGAATAAGGTCGTTTATCAGATCATCTGGAATATCACTCTTAGGGTTGGTGTGTATCATTGAACCAACATCTGTGGATGAGGCTCTGAGTGATAATGATTGGATACTTGCAATGCAAGATGAGCTGAATCAATTTGCAAGAAATGATGTTTGGGATCTGGTTCCAAGACCAAATGGTTTCAACATTATTGGAACAAAGTGGGTATTCAGAAATAAACTAAATGAGCAAGGAGAAGTTGTTAGGAACAAAGCAAGGCTAGTAGCTCAAGGATACAGTCAACAAGAAGGAATTGATTACACTGAGACTTATTCTCCAGTGGCAAGGTTAGAATCTATACGCCTTCTTATTTCATTTGCTGCATAACATAACATCACTCTATATCAGATGGATTTTAAGAGTGCCTTCTTAAATGGTATTATAGAAGAAGAAGTTTATGTCCATCAACCTCCTGGTTTTGAAAGTGATAAATTTCCAGATCATGTTTTTAAACTCAAAAAATCTCTTTATGGTTTGAAACAAGCTCCCAGAGCTTGGTATGAAAGATTAAGTAATTTTCTTCTGGAAAAGAACTTTATCAGAGGCAAAGTGGACACAACTCTTTTCTGTAAAACATTTAAGAAAGATTTACTAATTTGTCAAATTCATGTGGATGATATTATTTTTGGATCTACCAATATTATGCTGGGAAAGGAGTTTGCTTTGTCTAAGTAGGCTGAATTTGAAATGAGCATGATGGGAGAACTTAGATTCTTTTTGGGAATTCAAGTAAATCAGACTCCAGAATGCACATATATTCACCAGACTAAATATGTCAAAAAGCTTCTGAAGAGGTTCAATCTGAATGAAAGTAAATTGGCAAAGACTCCAATGCATCCTACAAGCACACTTGGTAAGGAAGAGGTAAGCAAGAAAGTTGATCAAAAACTTTACAGAGAAGATCTGATGATTATAAAGTAGTTGGATTCTGGGATGCTGACTATGCTGGAGACAGAATAGAATGTAAAAGTACTTCTGGAAGCTGCCAGTTTCTTGGAAGTCATCTGATCTCATGGTTCAGCAAGAAGCAACCCACAATTGCACTTTCAACAACAGAGGCAGAATATATTGTTGCTGCTAGTTGTAGCACCCAGATGCTCTGGATGAAAAGTCAGCTGGAAGATTATCAGATTTTTGAAAGTAACATTTCTATCTTCTGTGATAATACTTCTGCTATATGCTTATCTAAAAACCCTATTTTACACTCTAAAGCTAAGCATATAGAGATTAAACATCATTTCATCAGAGACTATGTTCAGAAGGGAATTATTAATTTAAAATTTGTGGATACAGATCATCAGTGGGCTGATATCTTTACAAAACCCCTTGCTGAAGATAGATTTAAATTTATTCTGAAAAATATAAGTATGGAATTCTGTCTAGAATAAAATATTCATCAGATGAAATTTTTACTCAGATGATAAATGTCTAAACTCTGAAGTTTTTCTTCATTTCAATTCTGTGTTTATTTCTGTGTGTATAAATCTGAACTAACAAGGCTCAGAGGATCTGAATGTTGCCTAACGTTTCATTTCTCAAGAAGTTTCAGAGGCACATGCAAGCAAACACGTGTATCTCAGAATCTGGAAAGATAGAGTGCACCATACTGAATTGACGTTTGAGGTATTGCTTTGAAAATCTAAAATCTCTTGATTTTCCCCCCATCTGTCAGAATCATAAATGCTTGAAATGATTTTATTCTTTGCATTAATTGCTTGATATGATTATTTTCACTTCATTAATGGTTTTGTGTACGCGTGAGAATCTGTGTGTCTCTTGCTTGCCCTAAATTGCTCTATATATATATATTCTCACAACAGTTCACATTTCACACTTTACACTATCTATCACATTTTCTCATATGCATTTCTGTCTTCTTTATTGCTTCCATCTCATTTCAAAACCAAAATCCTCACGTAAACCTAGACGTATCTCAAGAACATCAATGGCACCATCATCTTCAACATCTGCTCAGATGCAATCCTCTACTGCTGTGTCATCTCCAAATGCTGTTATGTACAAGGAACCAGTGAGAACTCTTCTCACTCCAACAAAGGATCTTGAGGTTCTGTGTGAAAACTTTGTGGATTTTGCTTCCATTGAAGAAAATGGTTTTGATCTCAAACCAACCATTAAAACTCAAAACTGGGAAAAGTACTTTGACAGGTTGATGGGTCCTGTTTATCCAACATTGGTGAAAGAGTTCTGGATACACGCCCAAGTTTGCCCTAAGTTCATTCATTCTTCTTTTCTTGGAAAGGAGATTGTTATTACTGAGAAGTTAATCAGACAGCTGATTAAGTACAAAGAAACTGATGGAATCACAAGTATGGCAACTGCTCGTGTGGACTTGGCTAATGTTTTTCAAGAAGTCAGTGTTTCTGGTGAACCATCCAACAAAGTCAGAGATCTGAAGCCTGTTTACAGAATCTGGGCTAAGATTTTCATGAGCTCTATTTTTCATAGAAAATCTTCAAAATCTCCAGATTGTGTCAACACAGAACAATTGTACTTCATGTTCTGTATGAGTAAAGGCAAGAAGGTGGATCTGCCTTATCTTCTGTTCAGTCATCTTCTGAACCACATAAAGGAAACAAGAGAAGAAGTAAGAGTTAAGGCTGGAAAGATCAGAAATTGGATCCCTATGGGAAGGCTGATATCAGACATTCTAACAGAGAATGGTCTTGTAAAGCATCTGACTGATGCTGGGTTGACAGATGATCTGGCTTACATTGTAGGATCTGTCATTAATGGGAATACTCTGAAAAGGATGAAGGTCATCTCAGAGCTTGTTGGTAAACCTAAGAATTTTGACTCTGAAGAAGTCAGCAGAAGGAGGATTCCTATAGCAGATTTTCCCATGTTTAGTGCAGATGAACCTAGGGAAATCATTCTATCATTCATTTCTGACTGTTTGAGAAATGGTATTCCTCTGCCTGCCAACATAGTACAGAAGGAAGGAGAAGTGCTGCCAAATCTTACGAGAGAAAGGCGCAAGAAGAGGAAAGCTAAGGAAGGATCTGTTGCACAATCTAAGAGGAAAGCCTCTGATGCTGCTGACAAGCCTGAGAAGGACAAGAAGCTGAAGGAAACTCCTTCAGAAGCTAGCTTGGAGGAAATAAGAGAAACGATTAAACAGGTATTAACATCTGATCCATAACCATCTGTCCCTTCACCCTCACCTTCACCTCCACCATCTCCATCTCATACATCTGAACATCATTCATCTGAACCCATTTCATCTCCTCATACACATTCTCAACCATCTTCTGTTCAACAACCATCTGAACCCCTTCAACAAAAATCATCTGAATAACAACCCCCTCAACAAACAGCATCTGAACCACAATAACAAACAGCATCTGAACCACAACAACAAATACCATCTGAACCACCCTCTTCTACTCAACCACCAGAAGAACCAACCATCCCAAATCCTTAACCATCTATCCCACAAACATTTGAAGACATTATGGATGTGCAACCCATTGCAACCATGTATGTATTATCTTCCACTTCATGTCATTCAACTGAATCATCTGATTCTGATGAATCTGAAGTTCCCTCTCCAACTTACTTACAAATTCCTGATCCTTATAAACCACTACCATCTGACCTACCTGCTTCTGAATAGCACCTTCATCACCTTGCTCTTTGCTCCAAATTTAACTTCACAGACTTTCTACTATCTTCATCTGATGTTGCTACATCACCACCATCTGTTGTTGATACCTCTACACCCACTGCACCTCATCTCACCATACCACAACCATCTGAACAACAACCATCTGAACAACCACCATCTGATCATACACCTCCTGAAAAAACTCAAACAAACCCTGAAACTTCACAAAAAGTCTTCCTAGAAGACTATCTAAACCCCAAACCCAGATCAAATGTTTCTACTTTGTTTAAGAATTTCAAGAAGGAAATGTGTTTGGGGATTGCTTCTGTAGAAAAAGAGTGTCTGTCTAGTATGGATCCTGCTGAATCTGAAGCTTCTTGGAACAGATTCATCTCCAGGTTCAACACTGCTGCCTCTGATCTCAGAATAGTTTGCGCTAATGATGCAAAGGCAAAGTTTGCTGAAATGGTCAGACAGACTCTGCTGAGCATTCTCACAACACCAGTGCTACTTCTGGAAGATGCTCCTGCTGAAGATTCTTCATCTGAAGATACTGCTCCAATGATAGAAGATACTCCTGATCCTCAGACTGCATCTAACATGGAGATTGATCATCCTAAGGCAACTGCATCTACTTCTGCACCCTCTGCATCTGAGATGAATACTGAGACTCCAGATGTTGTCCAAGAAGTTAAGGAAATCAGATCATGGATGGTAAAACAAAAACAAACTACTGAGGAGATCAAAACTTAGATGGCTAAGCAAGAAGAGTCTACTGCAAAGATTACTGATCTTCTGACCCTGATTGCATCTCGCCAGCCCTAGTTTTATTTTCCATGTTTTTGCATTCTTGTTTGTACTTGTTTTCTGTTGGTTGTTTTTTGTTTTTTGTTTTTTTGTTTCTGTTGTCTGTTCTGAACATCTTATTTTGAATGAATCTGGCTGTTTTGTTTTTCATTTATGTGTTTTCTTTTCTTCTGTTATCTTTTCTGTCTTTTAAAATCTTTTTGATTATGACAAAAAGGGGGAGAAAAAGAATCTGATTGTTCAATCAATAAGCAATACTAAAATGAAATTCAGACATAATATTAACTAACATTGAATTTTAAGACTTTCATATCTTATTGTTTCATCTGACAAAAATTCTTTGAAGTTACCCTGAGAATTACCCAACCAGAATCTGATCCTTGAAGCAAATTTGACTCTGATTCTGGAAGATAAACCAGACTCTTTATTTGAAAGAATTCATCAGGTTCTGATTTTGGAAAGCATCCAAGCTCTAATTCTTTATTTTAACAAGGATTCCTACCAGGTTCTGAAATATACTCAAGCAAAAAGGGAAGTGTTCTCCTCTATTAGAGTATTCATTTCAGGGGGAGATTCTTAATCTCAGGGGGAGTTATATATTTTATTCTCTGAATTGAACAAAATTTCCCATGTTTTGTCATCATCAAAAAGGGGGAGATTGTTAGAACACAGATTGGTGTTTCTTATATCTCTATGTTTTGATGATAACTCTTATGGAATTTTGTATTAAGAATATATATACTCTAAAATTTGTTCAAGTATTATTGTTTCAGGTATTAAATTGAATACTCTTAAAGAAGCAAAATACATAAGTACAAGCAACTACGCAAGGCTCTGAAGCATCAGATGCAAGACAATCAGAAGACTCTGAAGCGCTGCCAGAAGAATCTAAAGCAGAAGCTGCAGAATGATCTGAAGCATATCTAAAATAATTGTATAAAGAGTTGAAAGCTTTGATCAAATCGGACTCTGAAGTTCTTTTCACTGCAAGAACAGAGGCTCTGATAATCAGACTCTAATCAAATTAATATTCACGCTCAAGCACATATTGCTGCATACTCTGATCAAGATTGAGACTCTGATATATCAAGTTCTGTTCATCTACCAAAGCTCTGATCATCTCAAACATTTAGCTCTGATCATCTCAAGTATTTAAATCCTTTTAAAGCTTGTTACAAGTTCTGTAGTGCAGATTATGAAGACTTCATCCTGAAGGAAGCTTGTTGAAGAAGTTGTAAACTTGATTGGACATGGTGCTACTTCCAAAGTAACCAACGACTATTTTGTCAAATAAAGAGACGTGGCACAAATCCCAAAGCTTCTACAACCATACTTTTACTGCAAAAAGCATGTCTCTGCCCATACCTTTTGTTGATGAAAATTCTTATATCTCAATATAATACTCAGCTGCACATTATTCAAAGAAATTGGAAAAAGCTATAAAAGGAGAACTTCTACAATATTTAGAAGTTGCTAGCTCATTCAGAAAGAAATAATTGATACACACGCTTGAAGCATCATAGTGAAAATCTCTCAAAGTTCTTATTCATTTGTTCTTTCATAAAACTGTATAGTTTTATTTGTACCTAATCTTAAGTGTAAATATCACAGTTGTGATACAGCTTATTAGAAGCATTTAAACACTTGTTTAGTTTACATTAATTTGTAAGAAGTTCCTTGAGAAGACCAAGGTGTGGTCAGTAGTTCTTGAGAAGACTAAGACAGTTGTTTTTAGTGCTTGCTATTTTAATCAGTTGATTAATAGTGGATTAAGTCCTTGTGGAGAAAGGCAAATCATCTTTGATAAGGTGGACTGGAGTAGTTGAGTTCAACGAGCCAGAATAAAAATCTTGAGTTGTTTTTATTGCCATATTTCTTAAAACCCTTATTCAACCCCCCCCCCCCCCCCTTCTAAGTGTTTTTCTCACCTTCAGTTTTCAATTCCGTTGTTAAGGTTTCAAACTAGTCTGATTCTGTTGTTATGGTAGGATTTTGGTAAATAAGTTTTTGATTTCAAAAGAGGAAAAAAAGAGTGGGGGTTCATGTTTAGAGTTTTGAATTTGGTGGTGGTTCGCTGCCGGAGAGGACGGTGATGTTGCCGCTGACCGCCACCCCTTTCTGGCAAGGTCAATCGAAGGTGATGATCAGAAACTAGAATTGAGAGAGGGTATAGAGCTAAATAGAGATGAGAGAGAGTGAAAGGTTTAAATGAGCCCCCTTTCTTCCACTTGTTTCGATTATACCCATCCCTTCTTTCACTATGCAAGACTGCGACACGGTGGCTTCCCTAACAAATAGTGTTCCCTTATCCTGCCACACGTTAGGTTGACTAAGTCAATATGGGGATCCCATGTGGATCCCCCCACCATAGCCTCCCTGCACGCACGCCACACTACCATCAGATCCTCTTGACTTCCCTTAGTTAGTGCATCCTATGATCTAGAGAGAGCCAAAGTTTTGACTCGCTCCTACCTCCTTTGACCCTAGCTGATGGGGCATCTTCTGTTAGGCTGGATTGGGTTTCTCATTGCACTCCCTTATTATTGCGCTTTGCTAGTAGTCCTAGGTCATTTGAGCTTGCTTTTTTTCCTTTTCTTTTAAACTTATTTGTTTGTTTTTTTGTTTTGTTTAATATTTGTTCTTGCTTTATTATAAATTTCTATTTTTTTTTATAAACATTAAATTAACAAATGATTAATTATAAAATATAACTCTGTTTCTATATATATATTGGCATACCCCAAATTTTACCCTTAAATCATTAGGTTCATTTCGCATTTCATCTTATTCTGCATTGCATTTTAACTAACCGTTAACTAGTTTATTCAGTCTGTTGGTTTTTGCAGGAAAAGTCACACTGTGGGCGATTTAACTGCGAAGGGCAAAAGGGTCATTAATTTGCATCCTACCAACAATTCAGGATTCCAAGTCGTCATCAGGAACTCCTCAAACGATTGGAGTTTTAACCTCCGGGTCATGTGGTTTTATTTGAGAATGAGCTGAATTTCAAGGCAATACGGACGTTAGGTTTCTCGTGACACAGTACATTTTATTTAAAAGCCGAGATTTAGTCGTCAGTTGGATTTCAGAAGTGTTGTTTGATTCATAAACCATCTGGAGCTGAGTGCGTTGCAATGCAGGTGGATTCGGGTTAAAGCGGTGCGAGAATTTGCTTTGAAGAATTTAATCAGACAAATTTATTTGAATGAGTTTAATCAGATGAATTTAGTCGATTGAATTTAATCGGATGGATTTAGTCGGGTAAATTGAATCAGAGGAATTAATTTGTATAAATTTAAGCACATGAACTTAGTTGGACGAATTTAGTTGGACGAGCTTAATCGGACGAATTTATCTGGACGAATTTACTTGGAGGAACTTAATCAGATAAATTTAATTAAATGAGTTTAGTTGTTTAAGTTTTATCGGATGAATTATTTGGAGAAATTTGATGGAAAACTAAAGAATTGAATTTATTTATTTGAATTCTATTTTTTATTACAAAGATAATTACAAGTACAAAATTCATTCCTAACTCCTAAATGCCTAATTTTTCTAAGATGGTCTTCGAGGCGATCTTCATCTTCGACTTTTTTTCCGAACCTACAAAGAAAATTGACAACATTTAAAATAATGGTTAAACGGTTAGAATCGATAAAATTGGTTTGTTTACTAATTATTCCGATACCCTCAGTTAATTTTCATCATCGAGTATGTCGGGAGGGCAACAACGACAAAGTCGTCGTCAGCTCCCGACTGTTATCTTTCGACCCCAACACCGACCCGACAACATCTGTCCAATTTGTTCCAAGAGAGAGAAAAGTGATTTTTTTGGAAAAGTGATTTTGAAAAAAGTGCTTTTGGGAAAAGCACTTATTCTGGAAAAATGATTTTTTGCCAAACATGTCATAAACAACTTTCCCAAAATTCATGCAACCTAATAAGATCAAACAAGTTCCTGGAAAATTTTGCAACAATAGCCAACAGATCCATGGAAAACGCAAGGTCCATAACAACAAGACCAAACTTCCCAAATTTTCAGCAACAAATTCCTTAACCAAGCCATATAATCTACAACAACCAAGCAACAAAATTTCCTCCAAAATCGCTACAAAAATGCCACCAATTTCTGGATCCAATACCATCAAAACAAACTTTCTTGAAAATTGTAACAAACAATCAACACCAATAAATCATTAAAGAATCGTAACAAAGAGCGCCCAAGCCCACATTGTCACAAAAACTTCATATAAGAACATCACATTGTTCATCATCAAAAGGGGATCACGAGATCATCAGCAGGAAAATAAGAAAAGGGGCCCAAAATCAGAAACAGGGAACACGAAATCATCAAGTTTATCATCAACAAGCCAACAAGTCCCCCACGAGTTCATATCAGAAAATCAAAAACACCAAGAAGCTCAGAGAGACGGAGAGTTATATCATCATCATCGCAACTGAACTCCTCAACCCAACCATGTTCACAACATACAGCAACAAATAAGCCTGAAGAATCAAGACCACACAACCACAAGAATCGCAACCAAAATCGTAACAACATGGAACCCAGACCCAGAAAATTAATATAAGAACATCATGAGGAGTTCAACAAAAAAGAAAATTAATAGAAGAGGGTCACAAATTCATCAGCTCAGAAGAACAAAAGGGCAGCCTCAAGTTCATCAGAAGAAAAAGACCTCATTAATCCATGATCAGAAACACAAAAGAGGAACAAAGAACAAGAACCACATGGAGGCGACGACGGAAACCCTAAGGTTTCAACGTCGGCCGAACGCAACCGGCAAGCCAAAATCACAACGGCCTTAGCTTCAGCATCATCGGTCGCCGACCACACAACATTATCCAAAGGTAAGCCCTCACATTTTAACGGTTTTTGGTGGTTTTTCATGTGGAAGAAGAACCGTAGCTTTCAAGAAGGAAATGTTCATGCCATGCAAAGGAGAGAAAGAAGAAAAGTGAAAAGCTTCAAGTCGTTCATCCATGGATGCCACTGCGGCTCAAAGAAGAAGAAGGGACAAACCCTAACAATGCTCAGCAAAATATGGACCGGCCCTTTTAATCTCTTTCTATTTATTTTTTTTTAATTTATTTTTTTCTTTTAGTTTAATGATTTGTTATTTATTTATTATTATTTTCTTTTAGTTTAATGATTTTTGTAAATTATGAATTATAATCAATTTAGGAAGTTAAAACTCTTTTGAAAAATCATAATTTAAAATTTTAATTAAAACTTATTTTTTTTAAAAACAACTTCAAACTTATTAAAAAGAAACTTAAATAAAAAACTAAAATTAAAGTTATTTTAAAATTTAATTTAAAAATTTAATTTTTTTTATAAGGGTTCAAATTTAGCATTTCTTAAATCTAATAAAAATTAATTTAGTTTAGTTTTTCAGTTTTCTAGATGAAACTTTGTAAATATTAAATTCTAATTTTTAGGAAAAGTAATTTAAAATCAATCAAAATTTAACTTAAAATTTTTTTAAGACTATTTTTTCAAAATAATTCTAACTCTTTCTTAAAGCAAGTCTAACCTAATTGTGCAGCATTTCGCTTTTGGTTTCGAATTAACTGTCGCCTAATTGCATATTTGCCCCATTTAATTTTGTCTAACGCTTATGTCATTCGTTTCATGCTTTCTCAGTTGTACAATTATTAATCTTTTACTTTTCGTATTTCGTTTTATGGTTGTAATTTATGCGAGACAATCGTCGCCGTTGTTTTCAATTCTGTTGTTACTCTTGCACTTTTTCCATATTTTCATACTGCCGCTTAATTATCTTTCATTATATTATTTCACCGTATATTCCCTTCCGAAGGAATAGGTCTAGCCGTTTGACCGTCGCGTCAATAGTCCTTACCTTTGACCCTTTCCTTTTCCAAAACTCTAATCACATAGGCGTCCCGTCGTGGACCAAATTACCTTTTTCCCTAGCATTAGGATAAGGAGTTGCCGCACTCCATATTAGGTTTCCCGTCGTGGAATACCTAACTTACCATTTTTAATTCAATTCAATTACAACGTATAAATAGGAGTCACCGAACTCCACGTAAGCGCTTCCCTACGAACGCTTATTCCCCCATGGAACCTTGACCAGAGTCAAGAAAGTTTCTCTAACCTCCCTTTCAAGGGGAACTACGATTACTCTGATTCCATCCCCTACCTCGGATACGTAGGCAAAAGATGCAAGTCTTGGCGAGTAAACTTAGGACTAACCCTTAGGTCTTTCTTTCACCTCTAACCCTTGGCATATACCCTTAAGTAGATAATAAAGCAAAATAGCAACATTAAAGCAAGAGGTTTCTGTAGAGTACTACAGATGTTTAGGGTGCTAATACCTTCCCTAACTTTAACCAACCCCCGAACCTTAGATCTCTCCCCACGTTGTGTTTATGATGCAAAATTAGGGTTTTCCTTTCTTTGACCTTTCCTTCGGATAAATTAAAGACCGGTTGTGAATCAAAGATTTGCGATTCAAATTAATTAATAATTTGATATCCTATTCTCACTGCAACAGAAAATGGCGACTTCACTGGGGACTCCAATTTATTTGAGGGTTATCCCTATCTTGCTTTCATATTTGTTATTTGCTTTATTATTTTCTTGTATATATTATATTGTACCTGTCGCGGTGAAAATCGGATACCAAACTATTGATTAGTTTGAATCGTTAATTCATTTTGCAACCGAACTTTGATTTGTCCAAAGGAAGGGATAAAGATCGAAATTCCCACAATGCAATGCAAATGCAAGGTTAGATTGTTTAGGTCCGGGGGTTGGTTAAACTTAGGGAAGGTACTAGCATCCTAAGTTTCTGTAGTACTCTACAGGAACCTCTTGTTATGTTTGTTTATTGCTATGTGTTTATCTGCTTAATGGTTAAAAGACCTAGGGGTTTATTTCTAAGTATACTCGATAAGATGTCGCATCTTGTGCCTACATATCCTTACGGGAGTGGAATCAGAGTATCTGTAGTTCCCCTAAAGGGTATGAGGAGTTCTTTGACTGTGGTCAAAGTTCCTACGGGTTTAGGGTAGTTGTTTTGATTGAGTTTAGGAGGAGAGATGAGTCTTCATTTTAAGGGAGAGATAACCACCATAAATGTAAGAGGGGTTGTAGGAAATGGTCTTTGCATCGTCTTAAGAAAAGGTCTTAAATACTCGGATGGTCGCCAAGTATGCCTTTATCACTCTTAAGGCAAAGTCCCTACATGTTTGATTGTATTGTTGTGGGGGTGGAGATTATATCTCACTTAAGATGATTAACATCTATTCTCTATTGTGTTTGAAAACTTGTATTGTTGATCGTTTGTTTGTCTAAGTTGTAAAGATTAAGACAAGGTCCTTCCTATGGGGTAGGTCCTAAACTTAAATGATCAACTTGAATGGAATCAAGGATCGAAGGGAATATGATGCAAATGATGTGCAACTACACACAACGTTGAATTATGTGTAGGTTTTTCCTTTGGACGGATGCGATGCGGAAAATGTAAATATGATAATGTAAATTACGGAGGATAAATTGCGAGTAAAGTAAAGGGCAAATAAGTAGACATACACGAACGCATGAAAGCGCTAGGTGAGTGTGTGCTTTGTGGATAAATAGGAGCAGATAAGAATAAAGCATACATACGCATGAAAGCGTTAAGTGTAGGTGCATGTGTCGTGAGTGGACGTGCACGATTGCGTTGGATGCGATGTTAATTGATTAAGGGTGTGATTAATTTGTAGGCGAGAAGTTGCTTTTAAGAGATTGATTAATTTATTTGATTTTTTAGTCGAATGTTGGATTTAGCGGGTGAATTGACTTTAAGAGAAAAGTTGAATTTGTGAGGTTGATTTTTTTTATAAAAGAAAGTTAATATTATTGTTCTAGTTTTAAGTGAGAGGTTGGTAATAAGGATTTATTATAACAAAATAAATAGTTTAAAGGAAGTTGTTTTTTTTTTTTTCAAATTAAATAAGTTATCTATTTCTAATATTGAAAGCTTTAATCCAAATTAATAAATTTATTAGAGTAAAGTGATTTTGTTATTATTAATAAATAAGTATTAATTAAGTAAATTATGAAAATGGTTTCTTATTAATATATCATTATAAAAGGTTATCAAATTATTTTAAATAAAATAAAGTTTTAAATATAGTGATTACTTAAATGGTTGATACAAGGTTTTAGTTATTTTATTTTTAAAACTAATTAGAGAAAAAACTAATAGTTAATTAATTTAAAAGAGATGGTTAGGTTATTAATTTGATTTTTTAAAAAAAGTTGGTTAAGATTGCGGATTAAAGAATTGGTTAAGGGTTAATTAAGGATTAAGGGGGGGTGATTAGTGTGGTGTATGTGTGTGATTATTTGATTATAGTTTACAAAAATAAAAATTAAAAAAAAAATACAGGAAACCCTAATTCCCCCCCCCCTAATTCCCTTTCCGTCATCGCGATTCACTGCGAATCCCTCTTTCTCCCTCAATCGCTCTTCTCATTCCCCTCCTTTGATTTTCTCATCGATCTCCTTCTTCCGTTTTCTTCCACCATTCTTTCATCTATGAGATTAACGAAGCTCTCTCCCCAAGTTCGGTTCGTGGTCGAACGATGGTCCTTACAATGATTCAAACAGAAAACCAATCACAAGATATATGAACAAACATTATGAATCAAATGAAAGAGTAAAGGAGTTTCACCGATTCGTTAATAGCAAATGGCGACAGCGTTCCAGTGTGAAGCGGTTGGTGGACGGTACGAGAGCTTGGAGTGAGTGAAGGAGATCTCGCGTCCTTGTGAGGGAAAATCAGATAAGTTTACTTTCTTCTTCACACGCTCTTAGGGTTTTCTTTCTGAATGTGGGATTGTGATTTTTTTCTTCATGAAATTCGGGCTTTGTGAATGATGTGAATCGTTGTGTATATGTCCCTCCTCCCCCTTGTGAATTCTCGTGCGTGTTGGATTTATAGGCCTGATGTGATTAAGAGTCATAATTCCCATCATTGATTACGCAATATTCTTACCGAATATAAAAAATATGACTGCCCTGAATGTAATTTTTGTGATAAATGTCTTTGATTCACCCTCTTGAATTCTTTCCCAATTTGTCTTGATATGTTTACGGTTATGATAATTCTCTGCTCTATTCAGCACGTGTATGCTTCCTGTTACCGTTCTTAACTTAGTACGTTCTTCCATGACACCAGTGGAACTTTGTTGGCGATTGATTTTGGAAAGAGGAGGAGGCCTGCTGGAATTCATGTCCTGGCGGCAAAACACTGCTGATTTTCCTCGCAGCAACTTTCCAAGCAACTGGACCAAGGTTTGCAGCAAAATTGGCTAGGCTTCTTGCATAGCTGTGCTTCACATGTAAACCAACTGAAAGAAGCTGCTTGAAATTATCTTCAAATGCGGTCAATACTGGTGGTTCATTTCCTACAGGAACTGGATTTCTGTAAGTGTCATGCCTGGTCTCATCAACTGTGAACTGCTTATTTCCATACCTTAACACAGCTATTACAACGGGAGCTGGAAATTCATCCTCCTATTCAGATGTCAAATTTTGTGTAACCTCCAGTGTTGTCGTGGTAAGCCCTGGCCGATTCTTCAAATTCTTAAATTGTGATTCACTTCTTTGACAACATTCTGAATATCGGTTGTATTTTTCAGGTTCTAAATTCCTAAACGTAAGCTGCTGGCTTTGGATTTGCTTGACAGGTTGAAATGATAGCCTGCAGATTCGAGACGTTGCGAGGGCTGTGCGGGTTCGTTGTCGATGGTTTCTCTACTTGAAGAAGCTCGGAACATATGAATTCACGGCTTAACATCAGAAGCTCTGTTTTTGGATTCAAGCTAAATGCATTTGGAGATTACTATGTTGGCTGAATGTGTTAATCTTGCTCATCGTTTCCTTCTGAATTTATGTCGCTTATGCATGACTTAAAATAATTTCCCTTTTTGTTTGACAGGTTGAAAGAAATTGCAGTGACTAAATGAGCTTTTACAACTCAACAGTATACCGACATTGGTGTTGTAGTGCTCTAAACTCCGCAGCATGCCGGTAATTAGAAGAAACAAACTGCATTCAAAGTTGTCCTGGAGATGAGGTGAACTAGGATTTGGTTGAAAGTCTGTATCGAGTATTGCGGTAGATTCGAAGTTCTTCACAGCTCCTTGCAGAACTTAAACATCCACCTTTTACCATTCACCACATAGAAAATCGGCATCGTTCTTCTTCGAAGGCTTTGCGACGGCGAATCCCCAAGTTGTCTTCATAAAGCTTTGATTCGAAACTTGAGTCCCTCTTATGCGGTAACCTTCTTTTATGCTATGGAGGCAAATGGAAACTCGTATGCTTGGATTCTTCTATGTCGTAACTACTTGATTTTCCTTATGACAAGTTGCCTCTTTTGGAGCTTGAATGGCTTAATGACGAAGATGGACGGCGCTCTTGGCCGCGGCCTGTTTTCCTCGATATTTCTCATTTTGACAGGACAGGTGACTTGCAAGTAGGTGGCTCTTTAGACCGATATAAATCCTCAGAAATATCTTCATCTTTGAGGTCTGCTCATATGAATTATGTGTTTTCTCGTGTTCTTAATTCCAAATGTAAATTGTTGACTTTGGTCGTTTTCGCAGGAAATTTGAGGGTGCCGCCGAACGGAGCTGAGTTTGAGCTTCAACATTGCGTTGGAGCCAACGGCTCGGGTTAGTACGGGAAAAGATGCTCTTCAGTAGATCCTCACTCGGTAAAGCAAAGGCAGCCGCGATTATCTCATTCCATTAGTCGTTGTTTTATTGGAAAACTTATGACATGTTGTTGGTAAGTCCGACCAAATGTCAGTTCTGCTTTCGTGATCATGAACCTTCCTTTATTGGTGTGCCGGTGTATTGATTGAGAGAGGCTGAATGTCGTCACCATAATAGCTGCAGGTCGGAGCAACAATGAACCCAATTTGCACTCAGGGCCGAAGTCAGAATGAAGGGAGTGGTTCGCCGATTAGAGCGAAAGCAGGTGATGGTGTTCAAACTTGTTTTTGTTTCCTCTTAATCTTAGTTTTACATGATGTACTGGAAAACTGTATTGAAAAAGAGATAGCTCTTGAGGATACTCGAATGTGATTTATGAAGCAATGAGATCATCCATAGGTTGTCAAGTTTCATAAGGTTGGTATGGCCTTTGTACGATGTTCATGAGAATGTAAAGCTTCCAATCAATGTTGTTCCCCCCAAAAAAACACACTACTATGTCTGCAAGAGTTAATCTTTACTTTGATTTTTGTTAATGGCAATTTGGTTTTCAGTTGTGTTTCTCTGCAGGTTATGGCATTCGGCTCCATCCGATAGAACAGGTCATACTCGAATTTGGTTACAAGTGTCTCCTATTTCCTTTCATCTGCCAACATTATTGCTTATCACCAAATCGTCATCGGAATTGTGACGGTACTGTTTTTTATAATTATTCTATATAATCAAGAATTGGGTTTATGGTGACCACTCTTCAACTCTTTAAGCGTAACTATCGTCACCGATATCGCTACCTCTGTTTGATCATTTGTATGTCTTTTCATGTGATGATGTAGTAGACACAAAGCACTGAAGTAGAGCAACCGTAAATTTCTGATGTAAAATGGATATCCAGCGCATCATGTTGTGAATGATCATCATGTGTTGGACGGCAAAGTGACAAAACTCAGTTCCAGCTATGTAGTAGATTAAAGAATTAGTTGCTATTATGTAATGAGTTAAGGAATTTGTCTTGTAAAGCAAATCGAACGGCTTCGAACTTGTATGTCATAAAAATCATTTGAACTTGTACGTTATAAATATCAACAGTTCTTGGCTATTGTAATTGAAGTCAATCCTCTGTAAACATGTGACAGGCATTCGTAGTGAATTATGCTGCAGATTTGTAAATTTTCGAAACACATTTAAAACCAAAGTTGTATGCACGTTGGATGTGTTAGAGTAAAAGAACCAAAACTATCCTCTTGGTTTGAATTTAATTATTGGGCCGAATGATGATGAATTTCATCATAGTAGACAACTCTTGACAATAAAATGGCATAAATCTCAATCTTCGAATAATAAGCCCTTATGTGTATCACTTCATGATTCCCTGAACTTCCAGCAGTAACCCAACCTTTCACAAATCAAAACAAACAAATGGGTTAAACGGTTAGCTATGCATAATGATTGACTATGAGAATGAACGCCATCTTCACTCGATACTACCGCGTCTGCACACAAAATTGGTTAGTCACATAAATATTAAATAAAGAAATATAGTAAAATAACACATGAGAATGTAAGAAGAGGTGGGATCTTATGGTCAAAAATTAGGGTGCAACAGTACCTTGCTTGGGGTATCCATTTTTGTGAGATAAGTCCTACACCCGGACTTGAGCGATATTATTATAGGAAGGTGATATATTCGATGAGGCTTATAGGGAGTGAGTCCCGACCAAGATGACTTGAGAATCACCGCTCAGTTGAGACCCTCCTGAAATGTAGTTCTGTTGAACGAGTAGTCGTGAAAACACTTACTATTTTCAGCTAGGAGTCTGTGATACTGGGGACCATAGTTACCTAACCTCACTTTGGCCTTATCTAGGACGTAATGCAAGGACTATGAGGGAGCATTCCTAAAATAGTTGTTACGCGATACTATACTCAAAAGAGGTTCTCTTGAGAATATTATTAACCACCGAGTCAGTCGGGAAATTGATAATATCCGAAAGATGGACTGATGACTTTGGGCACCTCTTTAGAACCCTTTGTTCTGAAGGTACAACTAACCTATAGTACATACCTTATGGGGATGGGTAGACCTTGACTCCACTCATGTTCCTCTAACCTAGGACCTTTATTTGCTTATGTGTTTATGCATTGCATCCATAAAGCATCCCATTACATTAGATTTCATGGAATTCATCTTTACTTATGAACATTGCAGGATACCATGGATTACAATAGGGAAAATACTTCGAAATATTCTTTTAAGGGTCTTAAATTGGATGACCTAAGGATGTTAGGAGCTTTGGTTCAAGATCAAGAGGGATTGAGAAACAGATTATCAACTCTTACCTACTTTAGAAGAGTACTCTTAAGTGGTGGGGTTACCTATTTTGGATGTATCTTCTTTCCCGTTCTTGGAGAAGGACCCTAAAAGAGTAAGACAGTGCTAGATCCTTATGTTTGAGGTTATCCGACATCAAGGGCATTATGATCACCAAAGGTGGAACTTTTGGTTTACTGTGCACATGATGGGACATTAATCACCAACAATTGTGGAGACTTTTCCATCGTACCCTTGCATGGTTTTAATGGAGGATTTTTTTCCTCTGACGTTCAATCTATCTTTTGAAGACAAGCTCATCCTCGAAAAGGCCCAACTAGAAAAGCAGAGCCAGGAGCAGAACATGAAGCTTCCTTAGGGTCTTATTAGCTTTTATTTAGTTATTATGGCAAGATTTTCTTTTAAGAATGTTCACCTGTAATCCATTTTCAAAAATAATAAATAAAGCTTTCTTTGGTATTCTGCGATGTTCGTAAATATTTGAATTCCATGAAATCTTTCATCCGCATTCTGTATTGTAGCATCATGTTTTGCATATCGTATGTCGGTCTGGTAACTCATGTCCAGTTGTCTTTACCTTCCAGTGTCCCTTTGAGTCGTCAATCTGATTCCCCGACACAGATATCGGACAAGAGCTAACTTTAGACGCCAGATGTCAGAACAAGAGACATATAATGCGGAAATCTGAACGGAGATCGATGAGTTAAAATTAGGCATGACCAAGCTCACCAAGATGCTTCAAGTACTGATTTCCAGCGGAGAGCCATCTCAGAGGATCGTCATTCAGGAAGTTTCAAGTGCTGATCCACCCCCTGTTCAAATGCCACTATCTACTTGGCCAGAGTTTGGTTTACCTCCTAACTACTCTCCACCTCTTGCATCTGCTGCTATAATTAGTCAAACTGTCAGACCGGTTTTTCAAGCTCCCATCCTTGCCGAGACCAGACCTGTGGTCCACACTGTTAACCAGACTGTCTGAGCTCCCTTTGAGAACCCTCCCTATGAGTACCATGCTGCCAGTGTAACACCCTTTTAAACCCCGCAGAATATATATAAATAATCAGAGTAATTATCATGCATCTCACAAAAAGGTGTCACATAATTTTTTAAAACATCACACAAACACCTGTCATGCTCAATAACACTTAAATAACTTCATGCTTTTCATACACTTTCACATTAGCATGTAGCAGCGGATTTACTTTAATCATAATAGACATAATGAAAGTCTCATGCTCATCTCATTCATAATCAATACGTAGGCTTAAAATCCAATAATTCATATAATTCAAAATAAAAATAACAGAATGAAGTAGAGTACATAAACTATCTCTCAAAACATGAAATCGAAACATTCCTCAGTGTTACATAATCAGAGCATGACTCGACCCAAAATAAATAAAGACACAAATCGAGCTACTCCAACGGCTATCTCGCGCTAGAAGCAATTCTATTCCTCGGTACCTGAGCGATGTCGTATAAAACATCATTCCAACAGAAGGGTGAGAATTCACATAATTATTGAAATTATAAGATAATAACTAATCTAAGGCATACAAGCATAATTTAATTATTCTCACACTTCAAAGTTTCATCAACAAAGTATCACTCAAGTAACCATACCATTCACAAGTATATACACACAATTCACAATTTTAACAATTCACATAGATACCCATAATCTCATAGCACAAACATATGCACAGTTAAACTCAATGCAAGACTCAATGCAACTCATGCCATGTGGTACCAACACTTGTTATTATTTTTCAGTTTGTACATTTAAACCAGGTCTGTTCCCTAGACCAATAACACACAAAAGCCCATTCCCTAAGCTTTCAAACCCCGCTCTAGGTTTGGGACAAGTCACTAGTTTCCACGAAACTAACAAGCATTGCCTCTTGACGCAAATGACGCGTGTGCAAATTCAACAATTATATGCAATTAAGACCATTCCCTAATCTTAACATTCACGCATATCTTCAACAATTCATCACACTTGAATTATCACACATTTGCATATAAACAAGCATCAACACAATTCAACCTCAATTCACAAAACACATACTGCCGATTAAATATAAAATAATTAATCCATCATCAATAATTAAATTTAATATTCATAAATAATCAATATTCAATTAATAATCCAATATTCCATAAACAATTCAATATCCAATAAATAAATCAATATTTAATAAGTAATTCAGTATTTTAATAATTATTCAATAATTAATAAATATTCAATAATTATTCAATAGTCAATAAATAATTAATATTTTAACAAAAAATCATTATTTAAATAAATAATCAATATTTTTATTAAACGTGCAAGAAATATTTAATAAATAAATAAATATTCAATATTTTAATAAATATTTTAATAATTAATAAATATACAATATTTAATATAGATATCAATCATTTAAATTAGATTTTCAACCTTAAATAGACATTCAATATTAAATATAATTTTATTTATTTAATAAAGTTCTAATAATTAAATATAATCTCAATATTTAAACAAAATTCTATAAATAATATAGTTTCAATAATTAATATAAAATTCTATTTTACAACCTAAGTATTTACTACAGTATAAGATAAAAGAAATATCACATTCATTAATTACTTCATACTGAACTATTAATTCTTGTTTCATTTCAATTAATTTCCGCTACAGTGAAAAAGGTAGTCATATTTCTCTTACTCATTTCCTACCACTCATATGCGCTACAGTTGTAAGGGAATTAAATGATACATTAATTTGGGAATCAAATAAAAAGCTACAACACAAGTAATATAAGGGATCTCATTCTCATTGATACAATAAACATCATTATCGTTTTTTTTTTATAATTAAAATTTTATAGGAATGTGATAATTTAGGGGTACTATAATAGTATGATGAATTAATATGCCACAATTCTTTTGGTTCTTGTTTCGTTACAGTAATGATGGAAAATAATGGTTTACCACTTTAATTTTTTTTCGCTACTGTTTCAGCAAATATATATTTCAATTTTAATGGATAGCTAATTGTTAAATGGGTCTCTATATTATACCAAATATCAATTTCAAACACACTAAAATTAACACATTTTAAAGATTAATATTAAAACCCAATAATTTCTAATCTCAAAGAAAATTTGGAGTTTTATCCTAAACATTTTTCTACCCACTAATCATTATCAAATAATTCCAATAAATGAGTGAAAACTCACACTTACCTTGATTTATTTTGGATTCTAGAGCTCTTGAACTTGAGTTTTCTCCTCTTCTTCTCTACTTCTCTCTTTGCCTATTTTCCTCATTTCCCCCCTTTTCTTACTAACTTTCTATTCTTATCAACCCTAATAATTGTCTTTAAACAATTGGGCTGATCACAATTTCTATTCACACCCTCCATTAAGCCCAATTACCAATTCTAATAATTCTATAATATTCTACCAAATAGAATATAGCATATAAGTTAAATAATCAAATTAAATCAATTATTTCAAATATGTTCAATAAATCAATTAATTCAACCAACTCAAATAATTTAAATAATTTATATAAATTTAATAAATCAATTAATTCAAATATATCAAGTAAATTAATTAATTCAAATAAATCAATTAATTCAAATAAATCACATAAATTAGTTAATTCAATTAGGCACAAAATCACACAATTAATCAATTAATTTCATTAAATAAATAATTACTAAAAATTATGGTGTTACAGCCGGCGCTCAAGGGGAAGACCATGAAGAATTTTTTGAGTCTGAGATTACCCGTGAACAGTTTCTGATCATAAATAAGAGACTTCAAGCTGTCGAGGGTACTGATTTCTTCAACGTTAATACAGACAATATGTGCCTAGTTTCTGGTCTTGTTTTGCCTGCCAAATTCAAGACTCCTGAGTTTGTGAAGTATAAACGTCACTCATGTCCAAGAGCCCACCTAGTTATGTACTTCCAAAAGATGGCAGCTTACACCAATAATCAGAAGCTGCTCATCCACAGCTTTCAGGATAGTTTGAGTGGTGCTTCTCTCAAATGGTATATGAACTTAGAGCATAACAGCGTCCACTGCTTCCAGGATCTTGCCAACGCTTTTATGAAGCAATACAAATACAATTTGGACATGGCTCTCGATCGCCGTCAGCTTCAAAGTATATCTTAGAGTGAAAGAGAGTCGTTCAAGGAATATGCTCAGAGTTGGAGGGAGTTAGCTTCCCAAGTTGAACCCCCTATAGCAGAGAAGGAACTAACAAGAATGTTCATGGATACTTTGTCTCCTTTCTATTGGGAAAAGATGATTGATAGTGTCTCTTCAAGCTTTACAGATCTGGTGACTATTGGCCAAAGGTTAGAAGAAGGTTTGAAAAATGGTAAGGTATCCAAAGGTGTCGAATCTTCTAGTGAGGCAAAGAAATCCTATGGGAATTTCCAGAAGAGGAGGGACAATCAGACCAATGATGTCATGACTGAAGCAAGAAGGCCTCGCCAGGGACCTCAGTCTGTTGATCATCATGCTATTATTGTTGTTACTGCTCCACAGCCACCTCAGACTCCTCAACGTCCAATTGTTAGACAAAACCAGTATCGGAATAGGAATCAATTTGATGTTATTCCCATAACCTACACAGAACTATATCCTGACCTAGTTCGACAAGGGTTGATCACTACAAGGGCTTTACCACCTCCTCCAGCTGGATTTAGGGCTGATCTCCATTGCGCTTTTCATGAGGGTGCGATAGGCCCCGACTTGGAGCATTGTTTTGCACTGAAAGCTATAGTGCGTGAGTTGGTTAGAGCTGGAATACTTGATTTTGAGGATAGTCATCTGAACGTCCAAAACAATCCTTTGCCAATGCATCAAAAGTGAAGCTTCGGCCTGACTCCAGTGGATTATTTTCCTAAACGCCAGTGTTTCAGACAAGATAGCTCATCTTTGTACTGATTTAGTCACTAGGCCTTTTGTTTCTTGTTGTTTGTACTTTTCTTATTTTTGTATTAGTTGTTTGCTTTCAAATTGTGTTTGTACTTTTATATTAAAGAAATGAGCATTGTGACTTTTGATTCAATTCATTTTAGCCATTGTTTGCATCTTTATGCTTTATCTTTTAAAATATGCACCTTTTTTGTTTAAATTTTTGATATACAAAGATTGGAGGGAGGATGACGAAGGCGTTATACCCATAACTTCTGTCAGTAGGCTTTGAATCAAATTTTGTTGACGATGTAAGGCATTGTTTCAATCCCTAAACACTGGAGAAATAAGGAAGTTATTCCCTTGTCACCCCCTACGAGCCCAGAAGTTGGAGTTTCTTTCTTTACAAAAAAACCCGCAATATTAACCTGGGGCATGGATAGTTCTCAGTTAACTTAGTTGTGTCTTGCTGTAATACACCTTTCATGTGAAGGTTTTATTTACAAGTTTTCCTTTGCACATCACAGGCGAGTGTTGGAGATGGCTTTTAAGCAGATGATGGTTCACCGTAATCACTAGAACTAGGGTCACTTTCTTCCAAAAAAAATCGAGAAAAAGCCCGCTAAGTCAAAACCTATGAAGGAGACTTTGACAAAATTGGGGCATCCCGCTGGCTGTGTGCTTTAAAAGAAACAGTTCAGGCAAAAGTTAGGGATGATAAAAAGAGGAGATCTTTAAATCCTTACCCTGAAAATCCTCAAGGTCAAAACAACCAAATGTTATAGGGAAGTAGTGGCTGCCTTTTCATAGTTCCCTTGACTTCCGAACCATCATTGCTACCATTAGTGCAATTCCTAACCTATAGGAACCTGAATGCATACTAGGAGTTAACTGAGCGTAGGACTGAAGATTATCACGTAGATTGGGTGGGTACAAATAAAGTTTGAGCCTTTATTCTTTGTTTCATAAACCGTGAACCAGGCCACATTACAACCCTCAAAAGACCTAACTGAAGCAAAGTTATTTTGAAAGCATACTACAACAAGGTTGCGTAAGCTGACTCCAAAAGATCTTTGCAAATCATTTATTTTGGAAGTATACCTCTATTTTAAACTTTGAGCGTCTTGAACCACCATGTTCTGACCCACAACTCATTTATTTTTCATCTTTCAAAAATAAATATGATTTCAAAAGTTGCATGAACTTTGCATTACCATGTTTGTATGAATGTTTTTGTTTGCAAACTGGCTTTCCTTTAAGGAATTTTCAAACAATGAGAAACTTGGCCAGTGATCCTATCAGGGGCAAGCCCTTCTCAGATTTAGCTTACCCAGAAGACCCTTCAAGACTCATACTAGGGCAGACCTTCCAGGGGCATAGTAGCGCAATCATCGACAGAATCAAACAAGCTGAAGTAGTTATCAGTTCATCTATAACAGACGGTTTAATCCGGGGTAGTTTACTTGAAGAATCCCCAAGCAACTCCCTATCTTTCCTACAAGGATCCTCAACCTGACACAGTTTACCAGTGTGGTAGAGACATGCTCAACAGTAACATCTTGGGCCCTAAGCAGAAAAACAATGATCTCCGTGTTAAGGAATCAGTCTTCCAATCTTATCATCTCACCAGAAGAGTCGAGGCTTGTCGTCGGCATCTGCATTTGCATTTGGTCATATATCATAGCATTATTCTTATACATATACATATCATGAGTGTTTCATCCTCATTTGCATTTCTCCCGAGGTTGTGTTTTATCCATGTCTTACCTTGTGGTCAAAGTCCATGTTGCGGTTAGAATAGGATATCAAATTATTAATTAATTTGAATCACATCTTTAGTTCACAACCGGTCTTTGATTTATCCGAAGGAAAAGGTCAAAGAAGTAAAAACCTAATTTTTGCATCGTAAACAATGCAGGGAGATATCTAGGTAAGGGGTAGGTTAAGCCTAGAGAATGTATTATCATCCTAAACTTCTGTATTACTCTACAGGAACCTTTTGTTTACTGTTTACTATTTGCTTTATTATTTGCTTAAGGGTATATTGCTAAGGGTTAGAAGGTGACAGAGACACCTAAGGGGTTAGTCCTAAGTTTACTCGCCAAGATTCGCATCTTGTGCCTACATATACGAGGTAGGGGATGGAATCATAGTAATCGTAGTTCCCCTTGAAAGGGAGGTTAGAAACTTCTTGACTGTGGTCAAGGTTAAAATGGGGAATAAGCGTTCTTAAGGAAGCACTTACGTGGAGTGCGGAGACTCCAATCTCTACGTTATAAAGAGTTTGAGTTGAAAAGGGTAAAATAGGTATTCCACGGAGGGAAACCTAATATGGAGTGCAGCGACTCCTTATCCTAATGCTAGGGTAAAGGGTAAACTTGTCCACGGCGGGACGCCTAAAAATATGAGTACGGCGACTCGAATTCTCTAGGTTGTAAAGTTGAATTGAATTTGAAAAGGTCAAAGAGGTATTCCTCGGCAGGAAACCTAAAACGAAGTGCGGCGACTCCTTAACCTAATGCTAGGGTAAAAGGGTAATTTAGTCCACGGCGTGACGCCTATGCAATTAGGGTTTTGGAAAGGGAAATGCTCAAAGGTGAGGACTATTGACACGACGGTCAACAACTATACCTATTCCTTTGTAAGTATTTAACGGTAAATTTGCAAATGAGTAATTGATTATATGGAAGAATTGAAATATGAGAAAGCGAGAATAATAACAAACAAAAGCGACGACTGCCTCGCATAAATTACAACCATGAAAAATGCAAGAATAATAACGAAATAAAGGCAACGATGTCCTCGCATAAATTACAACCAAAAACAAAATATGAAACATTACGAAATTAGTAAGTTGTACAACTGAGAAATAAGAAAATCACACGACAACTAACGAGACTGTTGGGAATTTCTATTTTGTGACTTTTGGGTTAGAAATTAGATCGAAAGTGTTAGCAAATTAAGTTAGAATTATTTTCAAGTAAAAGTATTAGAATTAAATTAAAATGATTTTTTAGGTTTTAATGTCTTAAAAAAAATAATTTTAATTAAAAGATGTTTCAATCAAAAGTCTTAAAAGAGGGTTTTATTTCTAAGTTATTAAAACAAAATGAGATTAAATTATGATTTTTTGTTTTAGTTTTTTAAGAATTTTAATTTACAATATATTTACAGTATTATTAACTTAACTAAAAAATAAATAAATGGATAAATAGATAATAAATAAAATAAAAAATAAAAATAGAAAATAGAGAAAAAAAGGAAAGAGAATAAAAGGGGAGGGGGACGTTTTGCATGCTGAGTCCTTTTAGAGTTTTTCTGGACCCTTCTTCTTGAGCTGGCGGTGCGACATCTTCTTTCTCCCAGTTTTCTTCTTCATCTTCGTTCCGGTGCCATGGCTATGATTCCTTCTCTTCTGAGCTTCTTCTTGATGATATCTGCAAAAGACATAAACATTCAGTTAAACAAAATTGCTCACCCTTTTTGGGTTAGGAGCGGTTTTCCAGCCAGTGATGAATTTCTGAGGCTGTTGTTGATGAAATCATGATGTTGATGTTGGTCGCTTTTTTCGATTATTTGTGATGATCCCTTGAGGGGTAATGATGATGAGACGATGGTTTTTTTGTATCTCTGAGCCTTCTTGCTCGTGGCCACCGTTGGATGCTGCTCCAGTATTTTTTGCGGTTGGATTTTTGTGGCTTCTGGCCGCCGTCTTGCTGATTTCTTCGTGATGAACCCTTAGGGTTCTTGACCTATTTCGAATGATTAATGACCGCTGTTGGATCTCTCCCCTTCTCTTTAGGGTTTTCTTATTGATTTATACTACTGCTTAAAATCCTCATTTAATCTTCTTTTTGGGCCTGAATATGTGATTTCTGTTATTCACGATTTTCTGTTTGACTTGTTGTTGCGACTTTTAATGATTCTGGAGGGTGATTTTGAACCTGTTGTTGAGTTTGCTGGATTTGCTGCGTTTTTTATGGTTCTGTTATTGTTTGCATTGGCTAGAAACATTGGAAGGCTGTGTTTAGTTTGTTGCGAAAATTATGGCCCCATTGTTGGTTTTTTTTTGCAATTTTCTAGGCCAAGAACTCGTTTAATCTATTTGGAGGCATAATGATTGGGAAAACATGTTTGTGGTCTGTTTGGCAAAAACCCATTTTTAGAAATAAATTCTTTTTCCAAAAGCACTTATTTCCAGAATCACTTTTTTTAAAAAACACTTTTTCTCTCTCCTGGTTAAATTGAACAGATGCTGTCGGGTCTTGTGCCGAGGTCGGAAAAAATAAAGTCGGAAGTTGGCGACGACTTCGTCGTTGCCCTTCCGACATACCCGATGATGAGCTAACTGAGGGTATCAGAAACCGAAAAAAAACATTTTTTTCACCAACTCTAACCGTTTGAATTATTTTCATATGTTGTTGGTATTTCTGTAGGTCCGAGAAATCGAAGATTTAAGATCGACGCGATGAAAATTTTAGGAAATTAAGTCTTTTTAGAATTTAGGAATAAAGTTGTAAATTGGAATTTTCTTTTGTAATTGTAATAAACAATAGAATTCAAATAAACTCAATTCTTTATTTTTCCAATCAAATTTCTCCGATTAAATTTCCAAATAATTCATCCGCTTAAGCTTAAACGAATAAATTCACTTAATTAAAATGATCCGACTAAACTACTCCAAATAAACTCAAACGGCTACATTCCCTTAATTAAATTTAATCGATTCGGCTCCTCCATATAAATTCGTCTCAATAAGTTTGTCTGATTACATCCACACCAATAAATTCATCTGATTCCATTTACCCGACTAGATTCATCTAGTTAAACTCATCCAAATAAATTCACCTGACAAACTTCATCTAGTTAAAACTCGTCTGATTAAATTCAAATGACTAACTTCTCCCGATTAGACTCATCCAAATAAATCAATATGAATAAATTCCTCCAATGAGATTTATCCGATTAAGCTGCGATGTTCCAACTCTGAACTCGGCAATTAATCATTTTGTGTGAATTACTAACCCTTTTGCCCTTTACCGATTAACCCACACGCAGTGTGATTTTTCCTGCAAAACTAACAGACTGAGCAAACTGGTTAGCGGTTAGCTTACAACGCAATGCAAAATGAGATGAAGTGCGAAATGAACCTAATAATCTAAGGGTAAAATTTAGGGTATTACAGTTGCTCCTATTTAAATAGCTTTGCCGAATGATTTGAGCAACGTAAACTCGAGAAATCACGGTGAAAGGGATTTAAATACAGATAACCAAAAATTTTTCCCTTCGATGCAGTGATATGCAATGCTACAGACAGCGAAACAAACTATGATGCTGACAATGCCATGAATCTAGTATGATGCGTATGACAAAAATGATTAATGCAAGGATGCAGATGACACGATGACACACGGGACAGACGCGACGACCAAACCATACCGGGGAATACGACACACCGAGGAAACAACACGACACTAGGGAGTTCTAAAGCGATGGCCAACTGGTCCAAGCACGACCAACTGTCACTTTAGGGTGAAACGGTAAGAATGGGATCCTCAATGGAGATGGCACCGGCGAGACGGCCTCCACTGGGGAATATCCAAGAGTAACTACGCAACAGATTCAGGCATGACCTGCTGGCACTCTAGGATGACAAGGTAACACAGGATCCACACGGCGGTAGGATCAGATAAATGACAAGTGCTGGAATTTTCGGGACATTCCTTTAAATAAAGAGATCGAGCGGGATATTCAGGAATCATCGGAAAATATACAGGGAGAAACGAACATCAGAAACATCCGGAAGAACGTCGAATGAACTCTGAAACACACCAGAGATACTCAGAAAAACATTGAATAAACTCTGGGACACATCCAGAAACAAAATGAAAGTGTATATAAGAGCACGAGACGAAGACAAGGCTCTGAAGGTAGATACGAAACATTTAGGAAAATATTAAATGTACAGGAAGAGTTTAAAGATATATCTGGAAGAACATCAGATAAGCAACAAAGGAGTTCTGGAAGAACATTAGAACTAAAACTCAATCTGGAACAACATCAGAAAGAGAAACAAATCTGGAAAAACATCGGATAGATTCTGGAAAACCATCAGAATTGAAGGACTATCTGGAAAACCATCAGATAAGTTCTGGAAGAACATTAGAACAAAGACTCAATCTGGAAAACCATCAGAAAGTGAAACAAATCTGGAAAAACATCAGATAAATTCTGGAAAAACATCAGAATCAAAGGGAAATATCTAGAAAGCCATCAGATAAGTTCTGGAAGAACATAAGAACAAAGACTCAATCTGGAAAACCATCAGAAAGAAAAATAAATCTGGAAAAACATCGGATAGATTTTGGAAAAACATCATAATCAAAAGGGATATCTGGAAAACCGTCAAATAAGTTCTGGAAGAACATCAGAACAAAGACTCGATCTGGAAAACCATCAGAAAGAGAAATAAAAGTGACATCCAAGAATGGCGTTGGACAAAAAGGATACCAAACATCCAGTAATGGCTTTGAATGAAAGGTATAAACACACTATCTGAGAATGGTATTTGACGTAAGAGGAACAAACATATCCAGAAGAACACTCAGATAAGAAATATCATATCTGGAAGAACGTCAGATAGACGCGACACAAACTGTTGGGTAGGTTCCAAGTGAGTTGGACTTTGACCATAAGGTAACACGAATAACACCACGACCTCAGGAGAAATGCGAATGAGGATGAAACACTCGTGATATGTATATGTATATGAATAATGCTATGATATATGATCAAATGCAAATGTAGATGCCGACGACAAGGCTCGACTCTTTTGGTGAGATGACAAGACTGGAGAACTGATTCCTCAACACGGAGATCAATGTTATTCTGCTAAGGGACCCAAGATATTACTGCTGAGCATAACTCTGCCACACTGGTAAACTGTGTCAAGTTGATGATCCTTGTAGGAAGGATGAATATCTGCTTGGGGATCCTTCAAGTAAACTTCCCCAGATTAAGCCGTCTATTATAGATGAACTGATAATTGCTTCAGCTTGTCTGATTTATGAAAATGATTGTTTTACTGTACTCTCGGAAGGCTTGCCCCAGTATGATTCTTGAAAAATCTTTGGGATAACCCAAATCTGAGAAGACCTTGCCCCTGAACCACAAATATTAAATTGATTCTCAATAGGATGTAAGAGGAACTTTCCCCTGATAGGATCACTTGACCAAGTTTCTCGATTGTTTGAAAATTCCTTAGAGGAAAGGCAGTTTGCAAACAAAAATATTCATACAAACATGGTAATGCAAAGTTCATGCAACTTTTGAAATCAAAATTATTTTTAAAAGATAAAAAAATAAATGAGTTGTTGGTCAGAACACGGTGGTTCACGACGCCCAAAGTTTAAAACAAAGGTGTACTGCCCAAAATAAATGATTCACAAAGATCTTTTGGAGTCAGCTTACGCAACCTTGTTGTAGTATGCTTTCAAAATAACCTTGCTTCAATTAGGTCTTTGGAGGGTTGTAATATGGTCTGATTCACGGTTTAAGAAACAAAGGATAAAGGCTCAAAATATATTTGTACCCACCCACTCTACGTGATAATATTCAGTCCTATGCTCAGTTGACTCATATTATACATTCGGGTTCCTATAGGTTAGAAATTGCACTGATGGTAGCAATGATGGTTCAGAAGTCAAGGGACATATGAAAAGGTAGCCACTACTTCCCTATAATATTTGGTTGTTTTGATATTGAGGATTTTCGGGGTAAGGATTTAAAGCTCCTCTTTGTATTATCCCTAAATTTTGCCTGAGCTGTTTCATGTGAAGATTACAGTCAGCGGGATGCCCCAGTTTTGCCTAAGTCTCCTTTATAGGTTTTGACTTAGTGGGATTTTTCTTTTGATATTTTTTTTTTGAAATAAAGTGACTGTCTGGATTAAATGATCACAGTGAATCATCATTGGCTTTTTGGCTAAAAACATCTTCGAAACTTACTTGTTGTGTGCGAAGGAAAATTTGTGAATGCAACCTTTATATGACAGGTGTATTGCAGACAAGCACAATCGAGCTAACTGAGAACTATCCATCCCAAGGTTAAGATTGCGGGTTTTTTTGTAAAGAAAGAAACTACAACTTCTAGGCTCGAAGGAGGTGACTAGGGAATACATTCCTTATTTCTCCAGTGTTTGGGGAGTTGAAACAATGCCTTACATCGTCAACAAAGTTTGATTGAAAGCATACTGACAGCAGTTGTGGGTATAACGTTTTCGTCATCCTCCCTCCAATCTTTGCATATCAAAAAATTGGACAAAAGGTGCATATTTTAAAAGATAAAGCATAAAGATGTAAACAATGAAAAAAATGAATTGAATCAAAATTCACAATGCTCAGTTCATTAATATAAAAGTACAAACATAATTTGAAAGCAAACAACTAATATGAAAATAAGGAAATTGCAAACAACGAGAAACAAAAGGCCTAGTGACTAAATCAATACAAGGATGAGCTGTCCTGTCTGAAACACAAATAATCCGCTGGGGTCAGGCCAAAGCTTCACTTTTAATGCCCTGGAAAAGGATTATTCTGGACATTTGGATGATTATCCATAAAATCAAGGATTCCAGTTCTAACCAACTCACCCACTCTAGCTTTCAGTGCAAAATAATGCTCCAAGTCGTGGCCTAGAGCACCCTCATGAAAAGCGCAATGGAGATCAACCCTAAATCTAGCTGGAGGAGGATTAGGAGGAGGTTGTAAAGCCCTTGTAGTGATCAGCTCTCGTCGAACCAGGTAAGGATAAAGTTCTGTGTAAGTCATGGGAATAGGATCAAATTGGTTCCTTTTTTGATACTGGTTCTATCTAACAACGGGACGTTGAGGAATCTGAGTTGGTTGTGAAGCGGCAACAATAGCAACAACATGATGATTAATAGATTGAGGTTCAAGGTGAGGCCTTCTTGCCTCATTTATGACAGCATTGGTCTGATCCTCTTTCCTCTTCTGTAAATTCCCATAGGATTTCTTTGCTCCACTAGAGGATTCGGCAGCTTTGGATACCTTACCATTTTTCAATCCTTCTTCTAACCTTTGGCCAATAGTCACCAGATCTATAAAGCTTGAAGAGACACTCCCAATCATCTTTTCCCAATAAAAAGGAGACAAAGTGTCCATGAACATTCCAGTTAGTTCTTTCTCTGCAATAGGGGGTTCAACTTGGAAGCTAACTCCCTCCAACGTTGAGCGTATTCCTTGAACGAATCTCTTTCCTTCTGAGATATACTTTGAAGTTGATGATGATCGGGAGCCATATCCCAATTGTATTTGTATTGCTTCATAAAAGCATTGGCGAGATCCTGGAAACAATGGACGCTGTTATGCTCTAAGTTCGTATACCATTTGAGAGAGACACCGCTCAAATTATCCTGAAAGCAATGGATAAGCAACTTCTGATTGTTGGTGTGAGCTGCCATCTTTCGGAAGTACAAGACTAGATGGGCTCTTGGACATGAGTGACCTTGATATTTCACAAACTCAGGAGTCTTGAACTTGGTAGGCAAAATAAGACCAGAAACTAGGCACATATTGTCTGCATCAACGTTGAAGAAATCAGTACCCTCGATAGCTTGAAGTCTCTTATTTATGATCTGAAACTGTTCACGGGTAATCTCAGGCTCAACAAAATCTTCATGGTCTTCCCCTTGAACACCGACAATATTGTACTCATAGGGAGGGTTCTCAAAGGGAGCTTGGACAATCTGGTTAACAGTGTGAACCACAGGTCGGATCTCGGTAAGGACGAGAGCTTGAAAAACCAGTATGACAGTTTGAATAATAGTAGCAGTAGATGCAAAAGGTGGAGAGTAGTTAGGAGGTAAATCAAACTCTGGCCAAGTAGATAGTGGCAGTTGAACAGGAGGTGGATCAACACTTGAAACTTCCTGAATGACAGTCCTCTGAGTTGGCTCTCCTCTGGAAATCAGTACTTGAAGCATCTCGGTAAGCCTGGTCATGCATGCTTTCAACTCATCAATCTCCGTTCGTATTTCCGCATTATGTCCCTCTTGTTCTGACATCTGAAGTCTATAGTTAGCTTGAGTCTGATATCTGTGTCGAGGAATCAGCTTGACGCCTCAAAGGTACACTGGAAGATAAAGACAACTGGACATGAGTTACCGGACCGACATATGATATGCAAAACATGATGCTACAATGCAGAATGAGGATGAAAGATTTCATGGAATTTAAATATTTACGAATATCGCGGGATACTAAAGAAAGCTTTATTTATTATTTTTGAAAATGGATTACAAGTGAACATTCTTAAAAGAGAATCTTGACATAATAGCTAAATAAAAGCTAATAAGACCCTAAGGAAGCTTCATGTTCTGCTCTTTGCTCTGCTCTTCTAGCTGGGCCTCTTCGAGGATGAGCCTGTCTTCAAAAGATAGATTAAGGGTCGGAGGAAAATAAATACTCCATTAAAACCAAGCAAGGGTACGTTGGAAAAGTCTCCATAACTGTTGGTGATTAATGTCCTTGATGTAGGATAACCTCAAACATAAGGATCTAGCAATGTCTTTCTCTTTTAGGGTCCTTCTCCAAGAACGAGAAAGGAGATACATCCAAAATAGGTAACTCCACCAATTGAGAGTACTCTTCTAAAGTAGGAAAGAGTTGATAATCTGTTTTTGAATCCCTCTTGATCCTAACCAAAGCTTCTAACTTCCTTAGGTCATCCAACTTAAGACCCTTAAAAGAATATTTCAAAGTGTTTTTCTATTGTAATCCATGGTATCCTGCAATGTTCATAAGTAAGGATGAATTCCATGAAACCTAATGCAATGTGATGCTTTATGGATGCAATGCATAAACACATAAGCAAATAAAGGTCCTAGGTTAGAGGAACATGAGTGGAGTCAAGGTCTACCCATCCCCATAAGGTATGTACTAAGGTTAGTTGTACCTACAAAACAAAGGTTCTAAAGAAGTGCCCAAAGTCATCAGTCCATCTTTTGGATATTATCAATTTCCTGACTGACTCGGTGGTTAATAATATTCTCAAGAGAACCTCTTTTGAGCGTAGCATCGCGTAGCAACTATTTTGGAACTACTCCCACATAGTCCCCGCACTACGTCCTAGATAAGGCCAAGGTGGTGTTAAGGTACTAAGGTCCCCAATATCACGGACTCCTAGCCAAAAATAGTAAGGGTTTTCACGACTATACCCGTTCAACCGAACCAATATCACAGACCTCCAGTGAAGTCGCCATTTTCTGTTGCGGTTAGAATAATATATCAAATTATTAATTAATTTGAATCACATCTTTAGTTCACAACCGATCTTTGATTTATTTGAAGGAAAAGTTCAAAGAAGTAAAAAACTAATTTTTGCATCGTAAACAATGCGATGAGAGATCTAGGTAAGGCGTTGGTTAAGCCTAAGGAAGGTATTAACACCCTAAACTTCTATAGTACTCTACATGAACCTTTTGTTTACTGTTTACTATTTGATTTATTATTTGCTTAAGGGTATATTGCTAAGGGTTAGAAGGTGACAGAGAGACCTAAGGGGTTAGTCCTAAGTTTACTCGCCAAGATTCGCATCTTGTGCCTACGTATCCGAGGTAGGGGATGGAATCAGAGTAATTGTAGTTCCCCTCGAAAGGGAGGTTAGAAACGTCTTGATTGTGGTCAAGGTTTCAATGGGGAATAAGCGTTCTTCAGGAAGCGCTTAGATGGAGTGTGGAGACTCTGATCTCTACGTTATAAAGAGTTTGAGTTGAAAAGGGTAAAATAGGTATTCCACGGCGGGAAACCTAATATGGGGTGCGGCGACTCCTTATCCTAATACTAAGGTAAAGGGTAAACTTATCCACGGCGAGACTCCTAAAAATATGAGTACGGCGACTTTAATTCTCTAGGTTGTAAAGTTGAATTGAATTTGAAAAGGTCAAAGAGTTATTCCTCGGCGGGAAACCCAAAATGGAGTGTGGCGACTCCTTAACCTAATGCTAGGGTAAAGGGTAATTTAGTCCACGGCGGGACGCCTATGCAATTAGGATTTTGGAAAGGGAAATGTTCAAAGGTGAGGACTATTGACACGACAGTCAACGAATAGACCTATTCCTTCGGAAGTATTTATGCAAATGAGTAACTGATTATATGGCAAAATTGAAATACAAGAAAGTGAGAATAATAACGGACAAAAGTGACGATTTCCTCGCATAAATTACAACCATGAAAAATGCAAGAATAATAACGAAATAAAGGCGACGATGTCCTCGCATAAATTACAACAAAAAACGAAATACAAAAAAATACGAAATTAGTAAGCTGTACAACTACGAAATAAGAAAATCATACGACAACTAACGAGACTGTTAGGAATTTATATTTTTTGACTTTTGGGTTAGAAATTAGATCGAAAGTGTTAGCAAATTAAGTTAGAATTATTTTGAAGCAAAAGTTTTAGAATTAAATTAAAATTATTTTTTAGATTTTAATGTTTTTTAAAAAAGAAGAATTTTAATTAAAAGATGTTTCAATCAAAAGTCTTAAAAGAGGGTTTTATTTCTAAGTTATTAAAACAAAATGAGATTAAATTATGATTTTTTTTAAGAATTTTAATTTACAATATATTTACACTATTATTAACTTAACTAAAAAATAAATAAATGGATAAATAGATAATAAATAAAAGAAAAAAGAAAAATAGAAATAGAGAAAAAAGGAAAGAGAATAAAAGGGGAGTGGGACGTTTTGCATGTTGAGTCCTTTTAGGGTTTTTCTGGACCCTTCTTCTTGAGCTGGCGGCGCGACATCTTCTTTCTCCCAGTTTTCTTCTTCATCTTCTTTTCGGTGCCATGGATATGATTCCTTCTCTTCTAAGCTTCTTCTTGATGATTTCTGCAAAAGACATAAACATTCAGTTAAACAAAATTGCTCACCCTTTTTGGGTTGGGAGCGGTTTTCCAGCTGTCACTACTCGAAAAATGCATCGCGCAATGGCGGGGAGGCGAAAAAGATAGACAGAAGAGTCGCCACCGAACTTTATTTATCCCATGAGGGGAAAGGAAAATATCGATAAAACCTTAAGAAACGAACGGATAAGATGGTCTCGCAACCAAGAATAGGTTCGGAAGCCGGTTATGCGAGGGTAAGGTATTAGCACCCCTCGCATCCACCGTACTCGATGGGAACCATTTGTTTGTCGATGTGTGAATTTATTTGCTTAAATATAATGCTATAAAAAGTGTTCCAAAAGATAGGGAGAAAAGGGTTAGAAATAGGAGAGAGAGAAGTAACGGGCAAAAAGAGAGAAAGAACAGACTCGATAGGACTTCGCGGTCATAGGCCTACGTATTCTCAACAGATATGAGAAAATCAGAGTTCACGTAGTTCGGGGCTACGAATATAGGGGGAATGTGCTCGGAAAGGATTGTGGCCCTTGTGCCTACGTATCTTTACTTAAGAGAAGTAAAAAATCAGAGCAGTTGTAGTTCGGCCTACGGTTTATTAATGTTTTTATGGATGATGCTATCATGCGCATTCTAGCAGTTTAGGTGTTTTGCCGCTCGCATGTGAGAAGACTTATGCGTTATCTGTTTGCGGTAGAACGGACGTAACATATCCTTTTGGGAAAGGGTGGAAAAGAGAAAAGGGTGCTCGCTAGGATTGTCGCAATCCTATGCCTACGTATTCTCAACATGCAAGAGAAATCAGAGCAACATAGTTCGTGCTACTACGGGTAACTGGTGTTTTTGTGGATGATGTTATCGTGCATATTCTAGCAGTTTAGGTGTTTTTCTACTCGCATGTGAGGAGACTCATGCGTTACCTATTTGTGATAGAACGGACGCAACATATCCTTTTTGAAAGACTGGTTTTCGCTACGTGAGGCAAGAAGTCACGTTTGATTGGTTAGAGTTGTTTTTAGAGGCGAGATAGATCCTCAGATAGTAACCCCTTGCAGGTAGTATCCAATTCTTTATCTCAAATTTGTTTGTTATGAAATGGTGTGACAAATGTAGCTTCTTCGTATTGAAAGACGAGTATCAAGATCACCCACACTACAGTGAATATCCTGATACTCGGAGAGGAAGAAGTCTACACTCAATCCTCTCTCTTTAATTCAATGCAAAGAGAACTTCGTTCTCTTATTAAATATGTTTTTGGTTTTGAATGGTAAGTACTTTTTGATAGAGAACCCTACGGTAAACGTCAAACACTCGGGATAGGAGAAAGCCTACGCCTAACCACTCCACGACCATTCAAGTTTTTGTTGTGAAAAGAAGTTTGAAAGTGCACTCGGTACGAGACCGAGGTTTTAGGTGAGAAAGGTTGTGAAATGGAGTTGTGGGAAGAGGTGTGGAAAGAGATAGGTGATGGATAAAGTTGTGCCTTCGTATTGAAAGATGAGTATCGAGACCACCCACACTACAATGAATATCCTGATACTCGGAGAGGAAGAAATCTACACTCAATCATCTCTCTTTATTTTGATACAAAGAGAAATCGATTTATTTATGAAAAGTGCACTTGATACGGGACCGAGATTTGAAAATGTACTCGGTATAGAGCCGAGGTTTTAAAATGTACTCGGTACGGGGCCGAGGTTTTAAAAGGTACTTGGTACGGGACCGAAGTTTGAAAAGATACTCGATACAGGGCCGAGGTTTGAAAATGTACTCGGTACGAGGCCGAGGTTTTAAAATGTACTCGGTACGGGGCCGAGGTTTGAAAAGGTACTCGGTACGGGGCCGAGGTTTGAAAATGTACTCGGTACGGGGCCGAGGTTTAAAAATGTACTCGGTACAGGGCCAAGGTTTTAAAATGTACTCGGTACGGGACCGAGGTTTTTAGGTACTCGGTACGGGGCCGAGGTTTGAAAATGTACTTGGTACAGGGCCAAGGTTTTAAAATGTACTCGGTACGGGACCGAGGTTTTTAGGAGAGGAAGGTGGTGGAGGCGTCTTCGTATTGAAAGACGAGTATCAAAACCACCCACACTACAGTGAGCATCTCGACACTCGGAGAGGAAGAAGTCTACACTTAATCCTCTCTTTTTAATTCAATACAAAGAGAATTGATTCCTTATTGAAAGGTGTTTTGAAAATGCACTCGGTACGGGACCGAGGTTTTTAGGAGGAGAGGTGTGAATGAAAGCATCTTCGTATTGAAAGATGTAACACCCACTCTAAACTATCATGGAAAAATAAGATAAATAATAGAAACAATTCAGAGTGCAGCAAATAAAGTCTCATGACGACCGTCATGGATGTCATGACCGTCACGGTCATGACGAGCGTCAAGGAGCTGTGACGACCATCACACTCCCAAATTCTCAGACGCATCAGGGTGTCACATTCTACACTTAACCAAAACACATACACCTGCAAAAGATCATTTACTAACATACGTAGCACAAAATTCGGATGAACAAACAACGATAATTTGTTTAACATTTTAATCATAAAACGACATGTTATAATACACTTCCAACGATTCGTAATAATTAAATTCCATTAAAATTCAGCAAGTAATTATCTTGCATCAATTCACTAAAACAACTATGCATCCAAGCAACATTGGCATTATCAGAAACAACCAATCTATTTGCCATAGTACTTAATAAAATTCAGAAACAAGGAATTCAATTAAAACAATAACATTAATCGTTCATCCCCCCAGAGTGCTACGTATCAGAGCGACCAACGACCTTAAACATAAAGCGACACTTTCTTCCGAGTTACTTGCAAATTACCACCAACGGAGGTAACACCCAACATAAAGGGGTGAGATATCAACAATATAACATAAGGCATGATAAAAGTCATGTCAGAATATTATCACAACATTATAATTCCAGCAGTTCGCATAAATATTAGTAATAATTAAACTGCAACAATTCATTATTCCTATCCACAACAATTATCATCATAACTCAGCAGCTCATAAAAACAACTCAACAACGCAACTCAATAATGCGACTCAACTGTGCATATACATGTGGTACCAGATTCGGGAGACAACACTCCACAATAATTCGGGAGACAACACTCCACAATAATTCGTGAGACAACATTCCACAATAATTCAGGAGACAGCACTCCATAATAATTCGGGAGACAACACTCCACAATAATTTATTTTGCCATTAAGGCACAACCGTCGCCAATCCAGGCCAAATGATATGTTATGAGACGCAACTATTATAGACTATAACACAACAACAACAACTGTGCAACAACCGTGCAACAAGGCATCAAACCTACAACCAATTATCCATAACAGAAACATCACATTTCGCATACATCATATACTCACCACTTCAACCTGTTCATGTCAGAGAACAAGTAACAATATCGTTCCTACGAATAAGAATCCAACACATTTTCGCAGAAAACAATTAAAAACAACATCGTGTCTACAATTGAGAACTCAACAGCATTTTCATGTCAGAGAACAACTACCAACATCATTACTACAAATAAGAACTCAACACATTTTCATATACTTTCATATAGGTAATATAACTACAACTTCTAATTTAATTAAATAGGGACATAATAGCAACACCTTCTTAATAAATGGGAAAATAGCGCGTGTCGGCACCGTTTCCCAATTTCCCCCAAAACTAATGACATAACACACTCATTCATACACAGACAGGCATTAACCCTTAGTATTTCTCAGACACAGGTAAACATTAACCCTTAATATTTCTTCAACCTACGGGAACTAACCCCATGATTCAATTCCCTACCTGAAGTCGATTAAGTAAGAGCATAATAACAACCTTTCCTCAACAACTGGGAATTTAGCGCGTGCCGGCGCCGATTCCCAACATTACTACATAGAACTAATGACATAACACTAATTCGGCGTAGACAAACATTAACCCTTAATATTTCTCAACTCACGGGAGCATTTACTACGGGAACATTACTACGGTAACATCACTACGGTAACATCACTACGGGAACATTACTACGGGAACGTTACTACGGGAACATTACTACAGGAACGTTACTACGGGAACGTTACTACGGGAATATTAACCCTATGATTCCATACCCTTCATGAAATCCATCATACCCACAATTATAGAATTGAACCCCACCCTTACCTTTGGAATTAAGGTCAACTCTACGCTTCCGGTTCCCGTTAGCTCTCCGGCGACTCTTCTGCAACTACCGTGAATTCTCTCCGGTGGTTACTTCTTCTCTTCTCAACTTCTCTCGGTCACAATCTCTTTTTCCTTTGATTTTGGTTCTGAGCAGTTTTAACGTGTTTCCTCTTTCTCCCAAAATCCCTCTTTTATATTTACTCAAATAATAATAATAATAATAATAATAATAATAATAATAGTAATAATAATAATAATAATAATAATAGTAGTAATAATAATAATAACATTACTATTAATTATTAAATTATCACCAATTATTAATTATATTATACTAATATTAAACTCCAATCGTTATTAATAATTCTTACAATGTAAGGGCATTCACCAACGCCACTCAGACACACCTCCGTAAGGACACACCAACATAAAAATAACGCCAAGGAGACTAAATAGTTAAAAAGGGGTGTTACAAAAGACGAGTATCAAAATCACCCACACTACAGTGAGCATCTCAACACTCGGAGAGGAAGAAGTCTACACTTAATCCTCTCTTTTTAATTCAATACAAAGAGAAATTTATTTTAAAGATGGTTTGATAGCATTTTGAATCGAAGGGACAATGTAACGCTAAACCGTCTTAGCTCGACTTATAAGGGAGGCCAAACTATAAGAGGTCGCGTATTGATTTTCGTGCTAAAGACAAGATAGAGAAACGATATTAAGGATCGTTCTCCAATTGAATCGTGTCGCACAGACCAAAACAGTGGGATCTCGTCTTGCAGATACAAGACTTCATCGATCACAGAAAGTCAAAATAAAATTGCAAGGGAATAAGAAATGAGGAGAGAAAGAAGGTCTCAGATCCAACGTCATTTATCAATAGTATGACTTAATAATGGTTTACGGAGGTCTCGTCATCGACCCAAAACGGACAAATGAAATAAAGTCGGAATAAGAAAGAAGAGAGAAAGTCGGGATAACTCAAACCTCGTCTTAATCGCAAACTTTAAGTTAATTTAATCAAAGGGAACCTCTCGCGGTCCCAAAGTAATGAAAATGACCCAAATGGTCATTCTCCTTAGATTTGAAATAACGAAGGTTTCAACATCCTCAAGAATTAACGTTTGACGAATCGGAGACTTCATTGGTTCGAAAATAAGAATTGTAATAAAAATGCGAGGTGAAAAAGAGGTGGGTATGGAATAAAAATGGGGGTGTGTGTAAAATAACCAAGTGGGCTTTAAAAGCCCAACTATAAACTGAAAACCAAACAACAAAAAAAAAAGGAAAAATAAACAAGAAGAAAAGAACATGGGCCGGTTGATGCACACTGAAGGCCCAAATGTCAACACCCTGGGTCGGACCGGTTGGGTACTAGTTTAGATCCAAACCAAGTTCAATTCAATTACAGGAATGGGAACCTAATAGCTTGCACAACCAATTTCCTCATTTCCTCGTAACACCATTCTCCAACCAGAAATGATTCGCATCATTCGCTCAAGTGGTGGTTCTCTTCAGAGGCGTTTAGGTTTTGTCGTGATCCTCTTCTTCTTATTTCAGTTTTGAGTTTAAGATTCACATAATGTTTTGGTTGTTGGTTGTTTATTCATGGTGATGGCGACATTTCTAGGTTTATTGAGGGTTAAGAAAATGGGAAGCTTGAGGATTATAACAATGGTGGAAAGGGTCTTTTGCTGAACATGGCTGTTGTTGGGTTTCGTTAGAAGGAAGTGATAATGGTGAAGTGGATTTTGGTTTAGGGATTTGCGGTGAAAGGTGTCGAGAATGGGTTTTTCGGAGAAGGTTTATGGCTGATGGAGGTTCGGTGTGGGTTGCTGTTGACGGGAAGAAATGGAGGTTACGGCTTTGTGTAGCTTTCGACTATGATGATTATGTCGCGGTGAGGATGTTTTCGTTTTGCAGTGAGATGAATATCACCTGGTTATGGAACGAGCAAGGTGATGTGTATGGTGTGGTTTGAATGGGGTCGTACACCAAGTGTTTGTGAAAATTACCTCTGTTTGCTTTTGAGCTTTGGATTTGAAGGAGAGAATTTATACTGTGGGTTTTCGAGGTTTGATTGAAAAAACAGGTCGGTGTGAAGGAAGATGATGATGGGTTAATGGAAGACAATAGTTAAAGGGTTTGAAGGTTTGCCCTGTTGTTGGTGAATCGTGTTAAGTTGTTGTTGTTAAAGTTGATTCACGTCTTGTTGTTGGAGTATGGTGAAGTTTTATATGAGCATGGTTGTTATGGTGGATTCAAGGTTGAAGGTTGAGTGAAGACGGTGGTGAGAGAGGAGAGGTTGCTGTTCTGTTTTTCTTTTGAGTTGTTTGAAGGTTAGCCATTTGAAGGTGAGTTTGGTTTGAATCAGTTATAGATGAAAAAGAAGAGGTAGAGATGTGAGATTTTGATGTCGATATTTGGTTATGGAGGAGGTATTTGGTTCATGGTTTTTTCGCAGATGGCCTGCACAACAGAGAATAGGTGCATTTTTATGATCTCCCACTGCGAGTCAGTCTTGGAAGAGTGAGGGCTAAGGTTGTGTTAATGAGAAGATTGAAAAAAGTTTTTGTTGAAGGTTCATGGGATGAAGGTGACTATTGAGGTTGGTGAATGAAGAGTTTTGGGGCTGTTCGAAGGGTTTTTGTGGATTTTAGATGGTGAGCGAGAAAATGGTGGTTGAGTGAAGAACAAAAATGAGCTTCGAAGGTTGATGTTAAAGATGACGGTGTTAGATTCGTGTTAGAGAAGTTGAAGATGGTGATGGAGTCAAAATGAGAGGAAGGGTTTGATTCAAGTATTAATTTAAGATTTCCATCTCTTGTTCCAATCCCTCTTCATCTTTTTTCTATTCTTCTAGTTTCCTCATCTCTGATTTTTGTGGGTGAAAACAAAAGGAAAGATTGGTGTTGGTCTGTTTTGAAAAGGAAAAGAGAGGGTTTGTGGTTAAAGTTGGGGTTGTTGGCTTGAGGATATGAATGAGGATGGAGGGTGATTACGGTTTTGAAGGTGAGGACAGGCCAAGAGTTTGAAGAGTTGAGAATGAAGAAGGGTGAATGAGCTGTTTTGATTTTCAGAATTGTATGGTTTTGTTGTGTAGTCTTGGGGGAAGGTGAAGAGAAGCTGGAAGGGTTTTTGAATGGCAGAAAGGATGTTGGTTGGCGAGTTTGAAGAAGGTAGATGGGAATTTTGTTATGTGTGTTTGATGTTCTTGAAGGTTATTGATGGGATGACGATGAGAAGAAGGTGAGCATGAATAAGGGTGGTGTTTTCAATATCATTTTCTTTCTTCTGTTTCTCCTTCTCTTAAAAACACTTATTTCTGAGAAACTTTCTGTTATTGCTTTATTGTTGCAGTTTTCTCCAGGTCATTGTTGATGCTGTAATTTATTGGTGCAGACTGTTCATGATGTAGAGGTGGTCTAGCGTGGTTTTGTCCGGTGCGTTTGTCAGTACGGTTCTGCTTGTAAATGTTGCAGGTACGGATTATGCAGCGGGTTATGGGCAGGTTGTAGTAGCGTTTGTGACTCGGTTTTGTATGGGGATGTTTAGCTAAAATGCAGATGTGTGGTGCTTTTTTTGCAATTTTGGTACGTGTTGTCCAACCCTTTCTTACGTACTCTGTGCAAATTGGTGGTCCCCCCATTTTCTCCTTCTGAAATATGCTTTTGTGCCAGTTTTTGTGCTTGGTAGTAGTGTGCCTCTTGGCTGAAGACAGGAAGCGTGCCGTTTGTATATCGTGGTTATGCAGGTTCTGCTCCTATGTTGTACCTGTGATGAGAGCATATAGCAAATGGGATTGGACTTCTTCAACTTCAAGTGGCCTTTTGGTTTAGCTTGAGTTTGTATAAGTTTATGTAGTCACAAGTGTTAGTCTACTTTTGAATTGCAATATCAAGCCTTGATTGTTTATGAGCTTCATGATGATTTCTTTTTAACATATTTTTATGACGATATGGGCTTTCAATTTATTGTAAGAACCAAGGACAATGGACTAGGCCATGTGAATTCATGATTTTTTGTACAATTTATTAAAAGAAAGACAATGGGTTTCTTGAATTGAAAATGGACTCCCTTTTGTACATGCCTTTTTTTTATAAATTTAAGTGGGCTTTGAAAGAAAGAAAAAAACAATTCGGGCTTTGATTGTATTCGCATTGTGAGTTATTGGAAATAATGAGTTTTCATGAGTTTGAACCTCTCATGAGTCGGACTTTCCTCTGACGATTTTTAAGTGGACTTAGTCTTGAAACAATTTTGAGGTACCTTCCACACGGCTTGCAACAACAAGTCAGCCAAACATGTCTTGAAAATAACTCTCGTCCACGACTCGAAATATGGATTAAGACCTTAAATTGAACTCCCTGGCCTGAGCATAAATTGATCTCATCTTGAAAATAACTATTCAAATGGACTAGGACCAATCTTTGAGCCAAATCATTTATGGATTGTAAAAATGAATTTGTAATCATGACATTGTATCAACTTGGAACATGCCCTAGAACCACTTTGCAACGAATTGAGTAATAATTTGGAAACAAACTTGAACCAAGTTAAGTCCAAACTTGATAAGTAGATGACACAAAGTCCACTTGAAGTATAGTTGGAGGACGGATTGAAATGAAACTTGAAATCAACTTGAAACCAATTGATCATGCCTTGACAACTTAACCAAAGGAATAAGGACATTTCTTGCTTTTATCTCTACCGAAATTCAAACACCCACACACAACCTCCATAACCTAACTTATGGAAGATCAAGGCTAGAGGCCAGATAATCATTCAGAAGAAAAATCACCAAGCCACATGATTACTTGATATAAGAAGAATGCAAAAGGTAGGACAAATTTGGGGTATGACAGATGCCCCTATCTAATTGGCTTAAACCAAGTAAGTTGAACTGCTATGGCGTTTATTCCTTCAAGGTAAAAGACAATTAGATATGAAGAAAACCCCGAATTTGTCCGAAAAGGGAGAAAGTGTTTGGGAAACGAAAAAACTGGATATATCGCAAAGGTCGTTACCAACACAAGGATGACAACAAGAGAAATCTGACACTAAAAGGATGACAGACCCATCACCAGAAGAATGATGGAGCGAAGCACAAACAAACCTGACACCCAAAAGGAGGTAAGGGGGATAAGCTTCTCTGAAGAGATTGGCACTTATCGCTGAAGACGGATAAGCTTCTCCCAAGAGATTGCCACTTATCACTGAAGAAAGATAAACTTCTCTGAAGAGATTTCCACTTATCGCTGAAGACGAATAAGCTTCTCCGAAGAGATTGCCACTTATCACTGAAGAAAGATAAGCTTCTCTGAAGAGATTGCCACTTATCGCTGAAGATGGATAAGCTTCTCCTAAGAGATTGCCACTTATCATTGAAGAAAGATAAGCTTCTCTGAAGATATTGCCACTTATCGCTGAAGACGGATAAGCATCTCCCAAGAGACTTCCACTTATCACTGAAGAATCATAAGCTTCTCTGAAGAGATTGCCTCTTATCACTGAACAAAGATAATCTTCTCTGAAGAGATTTCCACTTATCACTGAAGAAAGATAATCTTCTCTGAAGAGATTGGCACTTATCGCTGAAGACGGATAAGCTTCTCCCAAGATATTGCCACTTATCACTGAAGAAAGATAAGCTTCTCTGAAGAGATTGACACTTATTGCTGAAGACGGATAAGCTTCTCCCAAGAGATTGCCACTTATCACTGAAGAAAGATAAGCTTCTCTGAAGAGATTGCCACTTATCGTTGAAGATGGATACGCTTCTCCCAAGAGATTACCACTTATCACTGAAGAAAGATAAGCTTCTCTGTAGAGATTTCCACTTATTGCTGAAGACGGATAAGCTTCTCCCAAGAGATTCCCACTTATCACTGAAGAAAGATAAGCTTCTCTGTAGAGATTGCCACCTATCGCCGAAGATGGATAAGCTTCTCCCAAGAGATTGCCACTTATCGCCGAAGACGAATAAGCTTCTCCCAAGAGATTTCCACTTATCTGTGAAGAAAGATAAGCTTCTATGTAGAGATTGCCACTTATTGCTGAAGACGGATAAGCTTCTCCTAAGAGATTGCCACTTATCTTCGAAGACAGATAGTCAAGTCTGCTGGAGACAAATCACTAGGGATCGCCCATGGCTTTACTGAAGATGCCCCTGTCTGGGCTGAATGTTGATTTTGAAGATCTGATTAACCACGGGGTTAAAATTCGTCATGTGATACACCCATGGTCTTGAAAAGATGCCCCTAGCTGGGCTGAATTTTGCTTTGATATTCTTGAATTTCGTGGTGGTGGGGGGGGGGGGGGGGAAACCCATGGTCTTGCAAATAATGCCCCTGACTGGGCTGATGGTTGCTTTGAAGCTCAAAAAGTCGCACACTTCGTGGGGAACATCCATGGTCTTGCGGATAATGCCCCTGAATGGGCTGATATAGCCTTGGAAATCTTCAAAATTTGACCTTGAACCCTGATCTCGCACATGTGAATGCTTAATGATAATGACGTTCCATAAATGGAAATGCAGATGCAAATGCTAGAACGCGAAGATGCAAGAGCTGGGAGAGATATGATATGATTCTAGGTATGCATATGATGCAAGATGCTTATGATGTCGAATGCGATGCGTATGATGCATATGATTGCGGATGGGTAATTGGAAGTGCAGGTGCCGACGTGGCAGACTTTTAGTAGTTGCCAATGCGGATTGGACTTCAAGTGGGAAGGTGAAAGTACGACTCCCCGACACTTGTCTTGAACTCAACTGTTGTTGACGAAAATGGACTTGTTTGAGTAACTTGCCCCAGTGTAGTTCAAACTTGCTCTAGTATGATCTTTGGGAAAGTTCATCTTGAAAAGATGGTAACTTGCCATGAGACGGCCTCGAGATGGCTTGCCCCAGAATTTGTATCATGAAAGGATTCATCCTTGATCAACCGACTCTTGGTGGTTGGATTTAATACATTTTTGGAGTAGCTTGCTCTTGAAAGAGCGTTGAAGCGACTTAACTTGTCCTGAATGAGAACTAGAGGGATCCGCCCTCAAGTTAAAGAAATTTTGGGTGGCCTGCCCCTGATTGGCACCACGAAAGGATTCATCATTGTTTAACCGATTCTCATAGTAGTTGACTTCGACATACTCCTTGAGTAGCTTGCCCCTGAAAGAGCGTGGAAGCGACTTAACCTGTCTTGAATGAACATTGGAGGGATCTGCCCTTAGCTCGAAGAAACTCTGGGTGGCCTGCCCCTGATTGATATTCTCGAGATGATTTACTTCCGATCAACCACTTCTTGAATGATTTTCCCCATACTCAAACGATGCTTGGGGATTTTTCTCAGATTGACTGATTCCAAATTTGTTGGACGTCAATGCCCCAGATCCATAAGGTTATATGGTATACTTGGTTCTGGTCCAGACCGCTGCATAACCCAGTCCTGTTTGATTGCTTCGTGTTGGAATTTCCTTAATGCTAACTACTGACTTATAAATAAAATGGGTTGTTCACGAATGGTAGTTTTAATGCAAAGTTCACGCAAGTTTTGAAAGAAAATGTCTTTTATTAAGTGTCGTGATAGTGAGATGAATGGACCGTTAGTCCAAACGTTGTGCTAACTTGATTGGTGCGAAAGATATAGCAAGGATAATGACACAAATACTGATGATTAGCAAATATGTAAGGAGTCTAGTTACGCAACCTTGCGATAGTATGCTTTCAGGATAAACCTCGCCTCAATTAGGTCTTTTAAGGGTTGTAACATGGTCTGGTTCACAGTTTTGAAACAAAGGATATTAGGCTCAAAGTATGATTTGTACCCACCCCTCTTCTTGATGATCTCCATACCTACGTATAGTTAATTCTGTGCATGTTTACCTTGACGGTGTAAGCTTGATGGTTCAAGGTTTGCTCGAGATGGAAGTCACCTTATTTTGATGGATGTTAGTAGCCCCTTGATTTGGGTGGCCACTGAATCTTATTTTGTTTTTGTTGAGGGTTTGCGGACCTCTTTTGATTTCTTTATTGATCCCTAACTTTTGCATGGACTGACTTTGCTTGTCAGATCCATCGGGATAGCCCTGATTTTTGCCTAAGTCTCCTTTGAGGTGCTTGACTTAGCAAGCTTTTAATTTTTTTGGATTTTGTTGGAGGATAGTGACTGCCACGTCACGGGTCATTGATGAACAACCGTCTTATGGATTTTTCTTTGTGTTAGAATGCGAGATTGGATTAACTGAGCACTACCCTGCCCCAGGTTAAGTGTAAGGGTTTGAAAGTCCGAAGAAAACTCCTACTTCTAGGCTCGAAGTGGTTGACTAGGGACTAACTTCTTATATCTCCAATGTTTAGGGGATTTGAAACAATTCCTGTACATCATCGGCAAGATTTTATCCCAAAGCATACAGTTCGCAAATATGGGTATTCAATTTTCGTCATCCTCCCTCCAATCTTTGCTAAAACAACAGTGATAAAGTGGAGTGGATAAAAGTGTAAGTGTCTGTGTTTGTGATAAGTGGAAATAATGAGTGAATACGACGTGATCGATTCGAAAATGTATAATCATTTCATTAATATCACCATTCAAAACAACAATGTTTAAACACAAGTAGCAATTAACAAGAAGTAAACTACAAATGCAAATGATAAAAAGTGCCCAAGGACTGCCAATGTTGAGGACGTCTGCCTGTCTGGACCACTGGCTTTGGGAGATGACCCTTGAAATCTTCGAGCTTTAGACAGCTGAGAGGTTGATATGGACGACCAAACCTCCCTCTGGAAATGATATGTACCCTTTGTCAATCAATTGCTGCACTTTGGCCTAGAAGGCTTTGCATTCTTCAGTTGAATGCCCCTTGGATCTTCCATGATATCCACACTGAACATGGGGATTGTACCCAGGAGGGTAAGGCTCTGGAAATGGCTTGAGAGACTTGGGATCCACCAAAGAATTCTGAATTAGATGCTGCAGAAGCTGACTCTACGACATAGGGACTAGATGAAGAGGAGCATTCATTATTTCCAAGTTGTTGTGAGGCCTCTTCTGATTTTGGCGCTGATGATTTTGTTGCTGAGGAACATAAGGTTGTTAGTACTGATTAGGGCATTCCTCACATGCAGGCCCTTTTATCCTCAGATTTGGCCCAGGAACAGGCAATAGCTGTGGGCATGGAGATTCTTAAACCAAAGATTGTAAGATAAGCTCCTGACCTGACGCAACTTCAGGGGAGAAAACAGGGATATCCCTTTCTTTTACAGCAACTGGAATAAGCCCGACTGGCACTCTCATACCTCTTGGTGTGAACTCGAATGCTTTTAAATCGATTAAGTCTTGAACTTTGTGTTTAAAAGTTTTGCATTCTTCAACATTATGGCCCAGTGCCCCAGAATGGAAATCACAGTGGGCACTTGCATCATAGCCTGGTGGTGGCTTACCAACACACGGAGCCAGAGTCCGAAGTTCAACCAATCGAAGTTGAAGCAAGAGCTGCAACAATTGAGTATAAGTCATAGGGATCCGGTCGAAGCATCTGTCGGGCCGCTTCGGCCTCTGCGCATACCTCCTAACTTTAGGATTGTCTTGGGAAACAGAAGGTAGCTGCTGACGGGGAAATCTTGGAACCTCAGGTTGTGTAAAAGATCTACGAGGCGTATCATGCTCTCACAGATATTCCATAGGTACGGGTTGAACGATCATGCGACCTCAGGCCTAAGATTTCCACCCTTAGAACATTTTTCACGACTTCCATAATCTTGCCCATCTGAGTTTTCAATTGATGGACTTCTTCCTTGAGCATTTTCTGATCCTGACGCAAAGCTTGCATATCCACCATGAATTGTCCCATCTGGCTTCGGACTTCCTTCAACTCTGCTTGAATTTGTTCCATAGACCGCTTCTGCTCCATAGCTACCTCGGCTTGCATTGTCTGACTTGGCCTTTCAAGGTGTCTATGTTCCTCTTGCTTCAAATGCTTCACAACTCTCACAAGTTCAATGGGAGTGTCAGGAAATCAACTGCGGGTTATGAATAGAGGATGGGTAAGCCCTCAGTATCTGGTTAGGGAAGAAAATTCAAAATGATGCAGAGATGCTTTATGCAAATGCAATGCAATGAGTGCACACGAGAACAGATCCACGTCAAGGATCAAGGTCATAGATCCTGCAAGACAACAACAAAAGGTATCTCTCCCACCGGGTGGGAAATCTATTGTTTTATAAGAGGGTATCCCATAGGCTTTAAAACAAAGTCCCATGCACTAACCCTCAAAATTTTTCCATCAGAACGACTACTCGTAAGACGGTAATCCTTTCAAAGGATGAACACAGAGTTATATTTTAGTAACCTTTAGAATAAGGTTCTACAAAGGTACTTAGAGTCACAAACTCCCAAGTTGGAAATAAAGACGCCATTACGACTACACGTAAGACATAATCATCCCAAAGGGGTCTCATCTGAGCGGTGGAATTCGATCCAACTCAACGAGTCCTAAGTCTAGCAAATAAGAAAGAAACCACCTCCTAATCTTAGTGTATACTCGAAAGCTCGGGTATGAAGCTTTATTTTCACAAACCAATCAAATAAACTCAACAGGTTAGAAAGAACACAACACAAACAAATAACAAAAGCAAATAAATCACATATGCGACAAGTAAACTAGGTTTGGCTTGCTAGGTCTCCTCAGCAGAGTCGCCAGCTGTCGCTACTCGAAAATGCATCGCGCAACGACAGGGAGGCAAAAAAGATAGACAGAAGATTCACCACCGAACTTTATTTATCCCATGAGGGGAAAGGAAAATATCGATAAAACCTTAAGAAACGAACGGATAAGATGGTCTGGCAACCAAGAACGGGTTCGGAAGCCGGTTATGCGAGGGAAAGGTATTAACACCCCTCGCATCCACCATACTCGATGGGAACCATTTGTTTGTCGACGTGTGAATTTATTTGCTTAAATATTATGCTATAAAAAGTGTTCCAAAAGATAGGGAGAAAAGGGTTAGAAATAGGAGAGAGAGAGAGAGAGAACTAACGGGTAAAAAGAGAGAAAGAACAGACTCGATAGGACTTCGTGGTCCTAGGCCTACGTATTCTCAACAGATATGAGAAAGTCAGAGTCCACGTAGTTCGGAGCTACAGATATAGGGGGAGTGTGCTCGGTAAAGATTGTGGCCCTTGTGCCTACGTATCTTTACTTAAAAGAAGTAAAGAACCAGAACAGCCGTAGTTCGGCCTACGAATTGTTAATGTTTTTATGGATGATGCTATCGTGCATATTCTAGCAGTTTAGGTGCTTTGCTGCTCGCATGTGAGGAGACTTACGCGTTACCTGTTTGCGGTAGAACGGACGTAACATATCCTTTTGGGAAAGGGTGGAAAAGAGAAAAGGATGCTCGCTAGGATTGTCGCAATCCTATGCCTACGTATTCTCAACATGCAAGAGAAATCAGAGCAACGTAGTTCATTCTACTACGGGTAACTGGTGTTTTTGTGGATGATGTTATCATGCACATTCTAGAAGTTTAGGTGTTTTGCTGCTCGCATGTGAGAAGACTTATGCGATACCTGTTTGCAGTAGAACGGACGTAACATATCCTTTTTGAAAGACTGGTTTTCGCCATGCGAGGCAAGAAGTCACGTTTGATTGGTAAGAGTTGTTTTTAGGGGCGAGATAGATCCTCGGATAGTAACCCCTTGCGGGTAGTATCCAATTCTTTATCTCAAAGTTGTTTGTTATGAAATGGTGTGGCGAACGTAGCGTCTTCGTATTGAAAGACGAGTATCAAGACCACTCACACTAAGTGAATATCCTGATACTCGGAGAGGAAGAAGTCTACACTCAATCCTCTCTCTTTAATTCAATGCAAAGAAAACTTCATTCTCTTATTAAAGATGTTTTTTGTTTTGAATGGTAAGTGCTTTACGACAGAGAATCCTACGGTAAACGTCAAGCACTCGGGATAGGAGAAGGCCTACGCCTAATCACTCCACGACCATTCAAGTTTTTGTTGTGAAAAGAAGTTTGAAAATGCACTCGGCACGAGACCGAGGTTTTAGGTGAGAAAGGTTGTGAAAGGAAGTTGTGGGAAGAGGTGTGGAAAGAGATAGGTGATGGATAAAGTTGCGTCTTCGTATCGAAATACGAGTATCGAGACCACCCACACTACAGTGAATATCGTGATACTCGGAGAGGAAGAAATCTACACTCAATCCTCTCTCTTTAGTTCGATACAAACAGAAATCAATTTATTTATGAAACGTGCACTCGATACGGGACCGAGATTTGAAAATGTACTCGGTACGGGGCCGAGGTTTTAAAATGTACTCGGTACGGGGCCGAGGTTTGAAAAGGTACTCGATACGGGGCCGAGGTTTGAAAAGGTACTCGGTACGGGGCCGAGTGTTGAAAAGGTACTCGGTACGGGGCCGAGGTTTTAAAATGTACTCGGTACGGGGCTGAGGTTTGAAAAGGTACTCGGTACAAAGCCGAGGTTTGAAAAGGTACTCGGTATGGGGTCGAGGTTTGAAAATGTACTCGGTACGAGGCCGAGGTTTGAAAATGTACTCGGTATGGGGCCGAGGTTTTAAAATGTACTCGGTACGGGACCGAGGTTTTTAGGTACTCGGTATGGGGCCGAGGTTTTAAAATGTACTTGGTACAGGGCCGAGGTTTTAAAATTTACTCAGTACGGGACCGAGGTTTTTAGGAGAGGAAGGTGGTGAAGGCGTCTTCATATTGAAAGACGAGTATCAAAACCACCCACACTACAGTGAGCATCTCGACACTCGAAGAGGAAGAAGTCTACACTTAATCCTCTCTTTTTAATTCAATACAAAGATGATTGATTCCTTATAGAAAGGTGTTTTGAAAATGCACTCGGTACGGGACCGAGGTTTTTAGGAGGAGAGGTGTGAATGAAAGAATCTTCATATTGAAAGACGAGTATCAAAACCACCCACACTACAGTGAGCATCTCGACACTCGAAGAGGAAGAAGTCTACACTTAATCCTCTCTTTTTTATTCAATACAAAGAGAAATTTATTTTAAAGATGGTTTGATAGCATTTTGAATCGAATCGAGACAATGTAACGCTAAACTGTCTTAGCTCGACTTATAAGGGAAGCCAAACTATAAGAGGTCGCATATTGATTTCTGTCCTAAGGACAAGATAGAGAAACGATATTGAGGATCGTTCTCCAGTTGAGTCGTGTCTCACGGACCAAAACAATGGGATCTCCTCTTGCGGATACATGATAACACGAATATATCGTTTATTTGGCTTGATTTACATGCATTTATTTGTGACTATTGTTAATTTATCTTGATTTATGTTCTATCATGCGGTTAATTTACTTCATTGTGCAGATTGTGGAGAGTTTCGATTAAAGAAAGAATAGAAGAAGAAATGGAAGGAAAAGAAAGAAGATAGAAAGAAATTGAGAAGAAAAACAGAAAGTACAGATTTTGTGCGTGTGACGCTCATCACAGCCTTCTCACGGTCGTCACCTTCATCACGATCGTCACAAGACCATCACGGTCGTCACCGTCATCACGACCGTCACAAGACCATCATGGTTGCCACCTTCATCACGACCGTCACAAGACCATCACGACCCCAAGTTCAGTATAAAGAAGTGTGCATGAACTTAATTTCTTCCGACTCTCTGCTCCTTTTCTCCTACACTTTCTCCACTAACTGCCTACTACTGGAAGTTACTCCCACTTTCCCCATAACTCATGCATGATCTCTGGAAGTTGAGAAATGAAATATCTCCTATAAATAGGCCTGAGATTCACAGCATTAGGGGGAGGCTTCGATGTATCAAAGTGCTGCCAAAATTTATATTGAAGCCATTTTTCTTGTTTCTTTTGTTTCCTTTCATTTTTTTTCCTTTAGTTCAGAGCATTGTATTTCTGCAATTTTATTTCGCTAAAGTAGAATCCTGCCGAAATTGTGGAGGACTACTCTTCAATTTCAGTACTACTTTCCAGGTTCTTATTAATTGAATTATTACTTTATTTTCTATCATAATGTATGTTTTATCATTTTGCTGTTTACGTTTATTTCCGTTTGCATTAATTACCATGTCTAGCTAAACCGCATAAGTCGGTATGTAATAACTTAGTGGGACGATTCGATAGTAACCGGTGCCATCCTTTTTACAAACACTTTTCTGGCTGTTAGTTTTTAATCTAATCTTTCTAAATAAACCTTCGTCGCAAAAGCAAGAAATTATTTACAGTAGTTTCGCCATGAAAGTGGGAAACTCATTAAGGCACGAACCGGCACGAAAAAGCTGGGGTTCAAAACAGATAGTAAAAACTAGGCATTTATTTTAAATACAGCGAAAGCGCTTTAAAAGAAATCAGAACTTATTTGTTTTCAAAAAGTGATTTTAACCCCGAATGGGACAGCGAAAGCGTACATTCTGCCTTAGAGTCATGACTAGAGTCAACAACCATCGTGAGGCAAAGGTCTTTAAACGGGTACTTTCTCCTGAAAAATGTTTGCAAAGACTAAAAAGTACCGGTGACCTGTCGAATCCCCGATAACTAAGGCATTGCATATTGATATCCCTTATCAATATATTTCTAAAACTAAAAATATTTATTTCCTTTGCATTTACTTTCATTCGCATTTAACCTTCCAAATTCCATTAGCCTTAGCTTTACGCTGCGACAATAGATAACAGTAGATTAACATTGGTCTCTGTGGGTTCGACAAATCTTTTATATTACTTCGATATTTCCATGCACTTGCGGACGCATCAAGTTTTTGGCGCTGTTTCCGGGGACCAACAGTCAATATTGTGATTCCGTTGTTGCATAGTATAGACTAAGGCACTCATATCTCAATTACTATGTATAACCCAAATTTCCCTTATAACTACCACCCCCAATATTATAACTACCACCCCCAATATTATAATTACCATCCCCAATATTTTGAGGAGCCACAAGATCCACCTAAATCTGACCTCCAAATATTATTAGAAGATCTCAATCCGACGCATTCTCACCCAAATTCCCTCTACAATGAAGAATCTCAATATTGTGAGGAACCGCAAGATTTCGACACATCCAACCTCGAACTATTACTAGAAGAATTCGATGCGACGCTTACTCGCTCCAGGATATAATCTATGATGGAACGCTTTGTGGAGACCCAAACTCTCCAAAATGAAGATTTTAGAAAACAACATCTCCAAATTAATGAAAATCTCAAGCAGATGAGCAATATGGTCGATTCCCTCGTAGCTCACAACGAGACTCTGGAGATTTAAACCTTCCTGCTTACACTGAAACCTCTAGGACCCTTCCCAGAAGGACATGTGAATGTTGTAACAACCATTAATGAAGAAAAATTATAGAATCCTAGGGAGAGTGATCATGAGTCTGAGGAGAGTTTTGGTGAGAAAAGCATAATTATTGAGAAAAATCCACCGACACCACCCGAAAGGGAGGTTTTCGAAGAGGTAGAGAAGGAAGCACCTATTGTTGCTCCTCCTCCCTATACCCCACCTAATTCTTTCTCAAAATTGGTTGTGGAAGCTAAGGTAAACTCCCAATCCAAAACATATGTGGAGGTATAGGAAAATATCCACACCAATGCACCTTTGTCTAAGGCCCTTCATAAGAAAATAAAATTCGAGGACCATGACACTAGGGTCATCATTACTGTTAAAAGGGTAAGATCAACTTTTGAGGTGGTGGATGAAATAACTAAGCCCAAATTTGAAAAAATGATACTCAGGATAGATCCAGAACCACCACCACAAGTTCGAAACAATGAACCACCCTACAGAAGAAAGAAAAGAAAAGGTGAGGATATGAGAGATGGATTGATAAGTGGCCATGGAAACCGAAGACTATTCAAAGTTCGATTGAGGAACCATTCTTGAAAGAACCATGATGAGTACTTGCACTCCTTGGCCGTAGAGCTATCGAAGTTAAACAAAGCGTTGTGTGGGAGGCAACCCACAAGGTTTTTATTTTAATTTGTTTGTTTAAATTTGCAGAAAATAAAGAAATGTATCGCTTGTTACGCTTTAGCTATATCTAGGAGAAAACTCTCTAGATGGCAATCTGAGAAGATGAGATTTGCCCACGGACATTCCTACGAGTGTCGCTGCTGGTGGGGACACTGATGATGAGTACTTCCTCTAGAAGCGGGCAACATGATGAGTTGGTTCGAGAATTACACAAATGAAGGTATCTCAAAATGTCCGCCGCAGAAGTAGAAGTGATCAACGAAGACATGGACATCAAGAGCAGGATCATAGAGGATTTGCCACGCGTAGCATTCATACAGGTTCTATCTTTCTTTTTTCCACCTTTTATTAAAACATTAAGGACAATGTTCGGTTTAAGTGTGGGGGAGGAACTCTACCACTTTCATTTTATTGCTTTTTAGTTTGATTTATTATTTTTTTATTATCTATTTTTAACATTATGTCAAAGTCTTTGCATGTGCTGTCGAGTCTTTATACGTGGTTTTCACTTGTTATTCAATTTCCCCAAAAATTTCAAAATTTCAAAATTTTAACCTCCAACAATTTCTGCTTCGATTCATGACATGGTACTCTGAGAGTATATAGGTTGTCCATGCTATGTTAGAAAAACTTGGGAAAGTTTTGATAAAATTGATATCATTCTGACACCCTTAACCCCCTAAATATGCAAAATCGATTTGGGTACCTATTATGCCGAAACCTTAAAAACTCCCATTCTTTTAGTAATCCCTAAGTAGTTTATTTAAGCAGTCAACACCATCCTAAACACACTAAGTAAGAAACCGATGCAAATAAGTGTATGATCTCTGGTTTAAAATGAGAAATTAAGAAAGAAAAAAATTATGAATAAAAAGACATGTTCCTTCTAAGTTAGGTGCTCCTCACCCGATCAATTAGCCCAATGGTACAAACTCTTTAAGTTCAATTGATGCTTAAGCATATTTGCCGAGAAAAATAAAATAACAATGAGATCATAGTCACTAACAGGTTTACTTGCCATGAATGTGTATGGATAACGGGCTTAATGTGATTGCACTATAATGAAATGGGGTGAAAAGAGAGCATGAGATATAGGTTGAGTTATAATGGCATGATTCAGACTAGTTTGCATAAGTAGGGAGTTTTTGAAATTGTGTCGTTACGATATCCTTGGTATTGATATTTAGTACCTATCGATCTAACATTATCCTAACAGCCACATATAATTAGAGTCTCATCGTGTCTTTGTTTCGAACTATGCTTATTTCTTTTTACCATGTTGGTTGATCGCTTGAGGACAAGCAATGGTTTAAGTGTGGGGGTGTTTGATAACACGAAATCATATCGTTTATTTGGCTTGATTTACATGCATTTATTTGTGACTATTGTTAATTTATCTTGATTTACGTTCCATCATGCGGTTAATTTACTTTGTTGTACAAATTGTGGAGAATATGGATTAAAGAAAGAATAAAAGAAGAAATGGAAGGAAAAGAAAGAAGATAGAAAGAAATTGAGAAGAAAAACAGAAAGTACAGATTTTGTGCGTGTGACGCTCGTCACAGCCTTCTCACGGTCGTCACCTTCATCACGATCGTCACAAGACCATCACGGTCGTCACTGTCATCACGACCGTCACAAGACTATCACGGAAGCCACCTTCATCACGACCGTCACAATACCATCACGACCGTCACGACCCCAAGTTCAGTATAACAAAAGCGTGCTCGAACTTAATTTCTTCTGACTCTCTCCTCCTTTTCTCCTACATTTTCTCCACTAACTGCCCACTACTGGAAGTTACTCCCACTTTCCCCATAACTCATGCATGATCTCTGGAAGTTGAGAAATGAAATATCTCCTACAAATAGGCCTGAGATTCATAGCATTAGGGGGAGGCTTCGACGTATCGAAGTGCTGCCAAAATTTATATTGAAGCCATTTTTCTTGTTTCTTTTATTTCCTTTCCTTTTATTTCCTTTAGTTCAGAGCATTGTATTTCTGAAATTTTATTTCGCCAAAGTAGAATCCTGCCGACATTGTGGAGGACTACTCTTCAATTTCAGTACTACTTTCCAAGTTCTTATTAATTGAATTATTACTTTATTTTCTGTCATAATGTCTGTTTTATCATTTTGCTGTTTACGTTTATTTCCGTTTGCATTAATTACCATGTCTAGCTAAACCGCATAAGTCGGTATGTAATAACTTAGTAGGACGATTCGATAGTAACTGGTGCCATCCTTTTTACAAACACTTTTCTGGCTGTTAGTTTTTAATCTAATCTTTCTAAATAAACCTTCATCGCGAAAGCGAGAAATTATTTACAGTAGTTTTGCCAAGAAAGTGGGAAACTCATTAAGGTACGAACCGACACGCGAAAGCTGGGGTTCAAACCAGATAGTAAAAACTAGGCATTTATTTTAAATACAGCGATATCGCTTTAAAAAAAATCAGAACTTATTTTTTTCAAAAAGTGATTTTAACCCCGAATGGGACAGCGAAAGCGTACATTCCACCTTAGAGTCATGACTAGAGTCAACTATCATCGTGAGGCAAAGGTCTTTAAACAAGTACTTTCTCCTGAAAAATGTTTGCAAAGACTAAAAAGCACCGGTGACCTATCGAATCCCTGATAACTAAGGCATTGCATACCGATATCCCTTATCAATATATTTCTAAAACTAAAAATATTTATTTCCTTTGTATTTACTTTCATTCGCATTTAACCTTCCAAATTCCATTAGCCTTAGCTTTACACCGCGATAATAGATAACAGTAAATTGACATTGGTCTCTGTGGGTTCGACAAATCTTTTATATTACTTCGATATTTCCGTGCACTTTCGGACGCATCAATACAAGATTTCATCGATCACAGAAAGTCAAAATAAAATTGCAAGGGAATAAGAAATGAGGAGAGAAATATGGTCTCAGATCCAATGTCATTTATCAATAATTTGACTTAATAACGGTTTACGAGGTCTTGTCATCGATCCAAAACGGACAAATGAAATAAAGTCAGAATAAGAAACAACAGAGAAAGTCGGGAAAACTCAAACCTCGTCTTAATCGCAAATTTTAATTTAATTTAATCAAAGAGAACCTCTCGCGGTCCCAAAGTAAGGAAAATGACCCAAATGGTCATTCTCCTTAGATTTGAAATAACAAAGGTTTCAACATCCTCGAGAATTAACGTTTGACGAATCGGAGACTTTATCGGTTCGAAAATAAGAATTATAATAAAAATGCGAGGTCAAAAAGAGGTGGGTTTGGAATAAAAATGGGGTGTGTGTAAAATAACCAAGCGGGCTTTGAAAGCCCAACCATAAACTGAAAACCAAACAACAAAAAAAAGGAAAAATAAACAAGAAGAAAAGAACATGGTCCGGTTGATGAACACTGAAGGTCCAAATGTCAACACCCTGGGTCAGACCGGTTGGGTACTAGTTTAGATCCAAACCTAGTTCAATTCAATTACAGGAATGGGAACCTAATAGCTTGCACGACCAATTTCCTCGTTTCCTCGTAAGACCATTCTCCATCCAGAAACGATTCGCATCCTTCGCTCAAGTGGTGGTCCTCTTTAGAGGAGTATAGGTTTCACCGTGATCCTCTTCTTCTTATTTTAGTTTTGAGTTTAAGATTCACATAATGTTTTGGTTGTTGGTTGTTTATTCATGGTGATGGAGATATTTCTAGGTTTATTAAGGGTTAAGAAAATGGGAAGCTTGAGGATTATAACAATGGTGGAAAGGGTCTTTTGCTGAACATGGCTGTTGTTGGGTTTTGTTAGAAAGAAGTGATAATGGTGAAGTGGATTTTGGTTTAGGGATTTACGATGGAAGGTGTCGAGAATGGGTTTTTCGGAGAAGGTTTACGGCTGATGCAGGTTCTGATGTGGCTTGCTGTTGACGGGAAGAAATGGAGGTTACGGGTTTGTGTAGCTTTCGGCGATGATGATTATGTCACGGTGAGGATGTTTTCATTTTGCAGCGAGATGAATATCACCTGGTTATGGAATGAGCAAGGTGATGTGTATGGTGTGGTTTAAATGGGGTCGTACACCAAGTGTTTGTGAAAATTACCTCTGTTTACGTTTGAGCTTTGGATTTGAAGGAGAGAATTTAGACTGTGGGTTTTCGAGGTTCGATTGAAAAAACGGGTCGGTGTGAAGGAAGATGATGAAGGGTTAATGGAAGACAACGGTTAAGGGGTTTGAAGGTTTGCCCTGTTGTTGGTGAATGGTGGTAAGTTGTTGTTGTTAAAGTTGATTCACGTCTTGTTATTGGAGTATGGTGAAGTTTTATATGAGCATGGTTGTTATGGTTGATTCAAGGTTGAAGGTTGAGTGAAGACGGTGGTGAGATAAGGGAGGTTGTTGTTCTGTTTTTCTTTTGAGTTGTTTGAAGGTTAGCCATTTGAAGGTGAGTTTGGTTTGAATCAGTTATAGATGAAAAAGAAGAGGTTGAGCTGTGAGATTTTGATGTTGATATTTGGTTATGGAGGAGGTATTTTGTTCATGGTTTTTTCGCAGATGGCCTGCACAACAGAGAAGAGGTGCATTTTTATGACCTCCCACTGTGAGTCAGTCTTGGAAGAGTGAGGGCTAAGGTTATGTTAATGAGAAGATTGAAAAACGTTTTTGTTGAAGGTTCATGGGATGAAGGTGACTATTGAGGTTGGTGAATGAAGAGTTTTGGTGTTGTTCGAAGGTTTTTGTGGATTTGAGATGGTGAGCGAGAAAATGGTGGTTAAGTGAAGAACATAAATGAGCTTCGAAGGTTGATGTTGAAGATGACGGTGTTAGGTTCGTGTTAGAGAAGTTGAAGATGGTGATGGAGTCAAAACGAGAGGAGGGGTTTGACTCAGGTATGAATTTAAGATTTCCATCTCTTGTTTCAGTCCCTCTTCATCTTTTTTCTATTCTTCTAGTTTGCTGATCTCTGATTTTTGTGGGTGAAAACAGAAGGAAAGATTGGTGTTGGTCTGTTTTGAAAAGGAAAAGAGAGGGTTTGTGGTTAAAGTTGGGGTTGTTGGCCTAAGGATATGAATGAGGATGGAGGGTGATTACAGTTTCGAAGGTGAGAACAAGACAAGAGTTTGAAGAGTTGAGAATGAAGAAGGGTGAATGAGCTGTTTTGATTTTCAGAGTTGTATGGTTTTGTTGTGTAGTCTTGAGGGAAGGTGAAGAGAAGCTGGAAGGGTTTTTGAATGGCAGAAAGGATGTTGGTTGGCAAGTTTGAAGAAGGTAGATGGGAGTTTTGTTATGTGTGTTTGATGTTCTTGAAGGTTGTTGATGGGATGAGGATGATAAGAAGGTGAACAGGAATAAGGGTTGTGTTTTCAATATCATTTTTTTTTCTTTTGTTTCTCCTTCTCTTAAAAACACTTCTTTCTGAGAAACTTTCTGTTATTGCTTTATTGTTGCAGTTTTCTCCAGGTCATTGTTGATGCTGTAATTTATTGGTGCAGGTTGTTCATGATGCAGAGGTGGTCTAACATGGTTTTGTCTGGTGCGTTTGTCGGTACGGTTCTGCTTGTAAATGTTGCAGGTACGGATTATGCAGCGGGTTTTGGGCAGGCTGTAGCAGCGTTTGTGACTCGGTTTTGTGTGGGGATGTTTAGCTAAAATGCAGTTGTGTGGTGCTTTTTTTTGCAATTTTGGTACGTGTTGTGCAACCCTTTCTTCCGTACTCTGTGCAAATTGGTGGTCCCCCATTTTCTCCTTCTAAAATCTGCTTTTGTGCCAGGTTTTTATGCTTGGTAGTAGTGTGCCTCTTGGGTGAAGACGGGCAACGTGCCGTTTGTATATCGTGGTTATGCAGGTTCTGCTCCTATGTTGTACCTGTGATGCAAGCATATAACAAATGGGCTTGGACTTCTTCAACTTCAAGTGGCCTTTTGGTTTAGCTTGAGTTTGTATGAGTTTATGTAGTCACAAGTGTTAGTCTACTTTTGAATTTCAATATCAAGCCTTGATTGTTTATGAGCTTCATGATGATTTCTTTTTAACATATTTTTGTGACGATATGGGCTTTCAATTTATTGTAAGAACCAAGGACAATCGACTATGCCATGTGAATTAGTGATTTTTTTTACAATTTATTGAAAGAAAGACAATGGGCTTCTTGAATTGAAAATGGACTCCTTTTTGTACATGCCTTTTTTTAAATTTAAGTGGGCTTTGAAAGAAAGAAAAAAAACAATCCGGGCTTTGATTGTATTCACATTGTGAGTTATTGGAAATAATGAGTTTTCATGAGTTTGAACCTCTCATGAGTCGGACTTTCCTCTGACGATTTTTAAGTGGACTTAGTCTCGAAACAATTTTGAGGTACCTTCCACACGGCTTGCAACAACAAGTCAGCCAAACATGTCTTGAAAAAAACTCTCATCCACGACTTGAAATATGGATTAAGACCTTAAATTGAACTCCCTGGCCTGAGCATAAATTGATCTCATCTTGAAAATAACTATTCAAATCGACTAGGACCAATCTTTGAGCCAAATAATTTATAGATTGTAAAAATGAATTTGTAATCATGACATTATATCAACTTGGAACATACCCTAGAACCACTTTGCAACGAATTGAGTAATAATTTGGAAACAAACTTGAACCAAGTTAAGTCCAAACTTGATAAGTAGATGACACAATATCCACTTGAAGTATAGTTGGAGGACGGATTGAAATGAAACTTGAAATCAACTTGAAACTAATTGATCCTGCCTTGACAACTTAACCAAAGGAATAAGGACATTTCTTGCTTTTATCTCTACCGGAATTCAAACACCCACACACAAACTCTATAACCTAACTTATGGAAGATCAAGGCTAGAGGCCAGATAATCATTCAGAAGAAAAACCACCAAGCCACATGATTACTTGATATAAGAAGAATGCAAAAGGTTTCGACGCCGGCCAAGCCAAGCGTAACCGGCAAGCCAAAATCACGACGACCTCAACTTCAGCATCATCGTTCGCCTACCGCACAACATTATGTAAAGGTAAGCCCTCACAATTTAACTGCTTTTGGTGGTTTTTCAGATGGGAGAAGAACCGTAGCTTTCAAGAAGGAAATGCTCAGGCCATGCAAAGGAGAGAAGGAAGAAAAGTGAAAAGCTTCAAGTCGTTCATCCATGGATGTCGATGCGGGTCAAAGAAGAAGAAGGGATAAACCCTAACAATGCTCAGTAAAACATGGACCTGCCCTTTTAACCTCTTTCTATTTCATTTTTTTTATTTTTTTATTTTTTTATTTTAGTTAAATGATTTGTTATTTATTTATTATTATTTTTCTTTTAGTTTAATGATTTTTGTAAATTATGAATTATAATCAATTTAGGAAGTTAAAACTCTTTTGAAAAATCAAAATTTAAAATTTTAATTAAAACTTCTTTTTAAATAAAAAACTAAAATTAAAGTTATTTTAAAATTTAATTTAAAATATAATTTTTTTTTATAAGGGTTCAAATTTAGCATTTCTTAAATCTAATAAAAATTAATTTAGTTTAGTTTTTCAATTTTCTAGATGAAACTTTGTAAATATTAAATTCTAATTTTTAAGAAAAGTAATTTAAAATCAATCAAAATTTAACTTAAAAATTGTTAAAACTTTTTAAAAATTACTAGTTTTTAATAAACTTTCCCCTTTTTTTAGTTAAGACTATTTTTACAAAATAATTCTAACTCTTTCTTAAAGCAGGTCTAACCTAATTGTGCAACATTTCGCTTTCGGTTTCGAATTAACTGTCGCCTAATTGCAGATTCGTCCCATTTAATTTTGTCTAATGCTTATGTCATTCGTTTCATGCTTTCTCAGTTGTATAGTTATTAATCTTTTACTTTTCGTATTTTGTTTTATGGTTGTAATTTGCACGAGGCAATCGTTGTTGTTGTTTTCAATTCGGTTGTTACTCTTGCACTTTTCCATATTTTCATACTGCCACTTAATTATCTTTCATTATATTATTTCACCGTATATTCCCTTCCGAAGGAATAGGTCTAGCCGTTTGACGTCGCGTCAATAGACCTTACCTTTGAACCTTTCATTTTCTAAAACCCTAATCGCATAGGCGTCCCGCCGTGGACTAAATTACCTTTTTCCCTAGCATTAGGATAAGGAGTCTCCGCACTCCATATTAGGTTTCTCGCCGTGGAATACCTATCTTACCCTTTTTAATTCAATTCAATTACAACGTAGAAATAGGAGTCGCCGAACTCCACGTAAGCGCTTACCAACAAACGCTTATTCCCCCATGGAACCTTGACCAGAGTCAAGAAAGTTTCTTTAACCTCCCTTTCGAGGGGAACTATGATTACTCTGATTCCATCCCCTACCTCGGATACGTAGGCACAAGATGTGAGTCTTGGGGAGTAAACTTAGGACTATCCCTTAGGTCTTTCTTTCACCTCTAACCCTTGGCATATACCCTTAAGTAGATAATAAAGCAAAATAGCAACATTAAAGCAAGAGGTTCTTGTAGAGTACTACAGAAGTTTAGGGTGCTAATACCTTCCCTAAGCTTAACCAACCCCCGAACCCTAGATCTCTTCCCGCATTGTGCTTATGATGCAAAATTAGGTTTTTCCTTTCTTTGACCTTTCCATCGGATAAATTAAAGATCGATTGTGAATCAAAGATTTGGGATTCAAATTAATTAATAATTTGATATCATATTCTCACTGCAATAGAAAATGGCGACTTCACTGGGGACTCCTATTTATTTGAGGGTTATCCCTATCTTGCTTTCATATTTGCTATTTGCTTTATTATTTTCTTTTATATATATATATATATATATATATATATATATATATATATATATATATATATATATATATATATATATATATATATATATATATATATATATATATATATATATATATATATATATATATATATATATATATATATATATATATATATATATATATATATATATATATATATATATATATATATATATATATATATATATATATATATATATATATATATATATATATATATATATATATATATATATATATATATATATATATATATATATATATATATATATATATATATATATATATATATATATATATATATATATATATATATATATATATATATATATATATATATATATATATATATATATATATATATATATATTATATTGTACCTTGCTTGGGGTATCCATTGTTGTGAGATAACTCCTACACCCGGAATTGAGTGACATTATTATAGGAAGGTGATATATTCGATGAGGCTTATAAGGAGTGAGTCCCGACCAAGCTGACTTGAGAATCACCGCTCAGTTGAGACCCTCCTGAAATGTAGTTCTGTTGAACGAGTAGTCGTGAAAACACTTACTATTTTCAGCTAGGAGTCTGTGATACTGGGGACCATAGTTACCTAACCTCACTTTGGCCTTATCTAGGACGTAGTACAAGGACTAAGAGGGAGTATTACTAAAATAGTTTCTACGAGATACTACACTCAAAAGAGGTTCTCTTGAGAATATTATTAACCACCGAGTCAGTCGGGAAATTGATAATATCCGAAAGATGGACTGATGACTTTGGGCACCTCTTTAGAACCCTTGTTCTGAAGGTACAACTAACCTATAATATATACCTTTTTGGGATGGGTAGACCTTGACTCCGCTCATATACCTCTAACCTAGGACTTTTGTTGCTTGTGTGTATTTGTGCATTGCATCCATAAAGCATCCCATTGCATTAGATTTCATGGAATTCATCTTTACTTATGAACATTGCAGGATACCATGGATTACAATAGGGAAAATACTTCGAAATATTCTTTTAAGGGTCTTAAATTGGATGACCTAAGGAAGTTAGGAGCTTTGGTTCAAGATCAAGAGGGATTCAGAAACAGGTTATCAACTCTTGCCTACTTTAGAAGACTACTCTTAAGTGGTGAGGTTACCTATTTTAGATGTATCTCATTTCCCGTTCTTGGAGAAGGACCCTAAAAGAGTCAGACAGTGCTAGATCCTTATGTTTGAGGTTATCCGACATCAAGGGCATTATGATCACCAAAGGTGGAACTTTTGGTTTACTGTGCACATGATGGGACATTAATCACCAACAATTGTGGATACTTTTCCATCGCACCCTTGCATGGTTTTAATGGAGGATTTTTTTTCCTCTGACGTTTAATCTATCTTTTGAAGACAGGCTCATCCTCGAAAAGGCTCGGCTAGAAGAGCAGAGCAAGGAGCAGAACATGAAGCTTCCTTAGGGTCTTATTAGCTTTTATTTAGTTATTATGGCAAGATTCTATTTTAAGAATGTTCACCTGTAATCCATTTTCAAAAATAATAAATAAAGCTTTCTTTGGTATTCTGCGATGTTCGTAAATATTTGAATTCCATGAAATCTTTCATCCGCATTCTGCATTGTAGCATCATGTTTTGTATATCATATGTCGGTCCGGTAACTCATATCCAATTGTCTTTATCTTCTAGTGTACCTTTGAGTCATCAAGATGATTCCTCGACACAGATATCAGACTCGAGCTAACTATAGACTTCAGATGTCAGAACAAGAGGAACATAATGCGGAAATACAAATGGAGATCGATGAGTTGAAAGCAGGCATGACCAGGCTTACCGAGATGCTTCAAGTACTGATTTCTAGGTCTTGTTTCTTCAATGTTGATGCAGACAATATGTGCCTAGTTTCTGGTCTTGTTTTGCCTGCTGAGTTCAAGACTCCTGAGTTTGTGAATTATAAACATCACTCATGTCCAAGAGCCCACCTAGTTATGTACTTCCGAAAGATGGCTGCTTACACCAATAATTAGAAGTTGCTCATCCACAGCTTTCAGGATAGTTTGAGTGGTGCTTCTCTCAAATGGTTTATGAACTTAGAGCAAAATAGCGTCCACTGCTTCCAGGATCTTGCCAATGCTTTTATGAAGCAATACAAATACAATTTGGACATGGCTCTCGATCGCCGTCAGCTTCAAAGTATGTCTCAGAGTGAAAGAGAGTCGTTTAAGGAATATGCTCAGCGTTGGAGGGAGTTAGCTTCCCAAGTTGAACCCCCTATAGCAGAGAAGGAACTAACAGGAATGTTCATGGATACTTTATCTCCTTTCTATTGGGAAAAGATGATTGGGAGTGTCTCTTCAAGCTTTACATATCAGGTGACTATTGGCCAAAGGTTAGAAGAAGGTTTAAAAAGTGGTAAGGTATCCAAAGCTGCCGAATCTTCTAGTGAGGCAAAGAAATCCTATGGGAATTTCCAGAAGAGGATAGACGATCAGACCAATGATGTCATGACTGAAGTAAGAAGGCCTCGCCAGGGACCTCAGTTTGTTGATCATCATGTTGTTGTTGGTACTACTGCTCCACAGTCAGCTCAGACTCCTCAACATCCAGTTGTTAGACAAAGTCAGTATCGGAATAGGAATCAATTTGATGTTATTCCCATGACCTACACATAACTATATCCTGGCCTACTTCGAAAAGGGTTGATCATTACAAGGGCTTTACCACCTCCTCCATCTGGCTTTAGGGCTGATCTCCATCGCGCTTTTCATGAGGGTGCCATAGGCCCCGACTTGGAGCATTGTTTTGCATTGAAAGCTAGAGTGCGTGAGTTGGTTAGAGCTGGAATACTTGATTTTGAGGATAGTCATCCGAACATCCAGAACAATCTTTTGCCAATGCATCAAAAGTGAAGCTTCGGCCTGACTCCAGTGGATTATTTTCCTAAACGCCTGTGTTTCAGATAAGATAGCTCATCTTTGTACTGATTTAGTCACCAGGCCTTTTGTTTCTCGTTGTTTGTACTTTCCTTATTTTTGTATTAGTTGTTTGCTTTCAAATTGTGTTTGTACTTTTATATTAATGAAATGAGCATTGTGACTTTTGATTCAATTTATTTTAGCCATTATTTGCATCTTTATGCTTTATCTTTTAAAATATGCACCTTTTTTGTTTAAATTTTTGATATACAAAGATTGGAGGGAGGATGACGAAGACGTTATACCCATAACTGTTGTCAGTAGGCTTTCAATCAAATTTTGTTGACGATGTAAGGCATTGTTTCAATCCCTAAACACTGGAGAAATAAGGAAGTTATTCCCTTGTCACCCCCTTCCAGACCAGAAGTTGGAGTTTCTTTCTTTACAAAAAACCTGCAATCTTAACCTAGGGCATGGGTAGTTCTTAGTTAACTTAGTTGTGTGTTCCTGTAATACACCTTTCATGTGAAGGTTTTATTTACAAGTTTTCCTTTGCACATCACAAGCGAGTGTGGGAGATGGCTTTTAAGTCGATGATGGTTCACCGTAATCACTAGAACTAGGGTCACTTTCTTCCACACAAAAAATCGAGAAAAAGCCCGCTAAGTCAAAACCTATGAAGGAGACTTTGGCAAAATTGGGGCATCCCGCTGGCTGTGTGCTTTAAAAGAAACAGTTCAGGCAAAAATTAGGGATAATAAAAAGAGGATATATTTATATCCTTACCCTGAAAATCCTCAAGGTCAAAACAACCGAATGTTATAGGGAAGTAGTGGCTGCCTTTTCATAGTTCCCTTGACTTCCGAACCATCGTTGCTACCATCAGTGCAATTCCTAACCTATAGGAACCTGAATGCATACTAGGAGTTAACTGAGCGTAGGACTGAAGATTATCACGTAGATTGGGTGGGTAAAAATAAATTTTGAGCCTTTATTCTTTGTTTCATAAACTATGAACCAGGCCACATTACAACCTTCAAAAGACCTAACTGAAACAAAGTTATTTTGAAAGCATACTACATCAAGGTTGCGTAAGCTGACTCCAAAAGATCTTTGCAAATCATTTATTTTGGCAGTATACCTCTATTTTAAACTTTGAGCGTCTTGAACCACCGTGTTCTGACCCACGACTCATTTATTTTTCATCTTTCAAAAATAATTTTGATTTCAAAAGTTGCATGAACTTTGCATTACCATGTTTGTATGAATATTTTTGTTTGCAAACTGGCTTTCCTTTAAGGAATTTTTAAACAATGAGAAACTTGGCCATTGATCCTATCAGGGGCAAGCCCTTCTCATATTTAGCTTACCCAGAAGACCATTCAAGACTCATACTGGGGCAGACCTTCCAGGGGCATAATACGCAATCATCGATAAAATCAAACAAGCTGAAGTAATTATCAGTTCATCTATAACAGACGGTTTAATCCGGGGCAGTTTACTTGAAGAATCCCCAAGCAACTCCCTATCTTTCCTACAAGGATCCTCAACTTGATACAGTTCACCAGTGTAGCAGAGACGTGCTCAGCAGTAACATCTTGGGCTATAAGCAGAATAACAATGATCTCCGTGTTGAGGAATCAGTCTTCCAGTCTTGTCATCTCACCAGAAGAGTCGAGCCTTGTCGTCGGCATCTGCATTTGCATTTGATCATATATCATAGCATTATTCTTATACATATACATATCATGAGTGTTTCATCCTTATTTGCATTTCTCTCGAGGTTGTGTTTTATCCATGTCTTACCTTATGGTCAAAGTCCATGTTGCGGTTAGAATAGGATATCAAATTATTAATTAATTTGAATCACATCTTTAGTTCACAATCGGTCTTTGATTTATCTGAAGGAAAAGGTCAAAGAAGGAAAAACCTAATTTTTGCATCATAAACAATGCGGGGAGAGATCTAGGTAAGGGGTTGGTTAAGCCTAGGGAAGGTATTAGCACCCTAAACTTCTGTAGTACTCTACAGGAACCTTTTGTTTACTGTTTACTATTTTCTTTATTATTTGCTTAAGGGTATATTTCTAAGGGTTAGAAGGTGACAGAGAGACCTGAAGGGTTAGTCCTAAGTTTACTCGCAAAGATTCGCATCTTGTGCCTACATATCCGAGGTAGGGGATGGAATCAGAGTAATCGTAGTTTCCCTCGAAAGGGAGGTTAGAAACTTTTTGACTATGGTCAAGGTTTCAATGGAGAATAAGTGTTCTTAAGGAAGCGCTTACATGGAGTGCGGAGACTCCGATCTCTATGTTATAAAGAGTTTGAGTTGAAAAGGGTAAAATAGGTATTCCACTGTGGGAAACCTAATATGGAGTGCGGAAACTCCTTATCCTAATGCTAGGGTAAAAGGTAAACTTGTCCACGGCGGGACGCCTAAAAACATGAGTACGGCGACTCGAATTCTCTAGGTTGTAAAGTTGAATTGAATTTGAAATGGTCAAAGAGGTATTCCTCGGAGGGAAACCTAAAATGGAGTGCGACGACTCCTTAACCTAATGCTAGGGTAAAGGGTAATTTAGTCCACGGCGTGACGCCTATGTGTTGCACCCTAAAATTTGCTCAACCTTATTCACTTGGTTTATGTTTCAATATCATTAGCATTTGCATATAGAGGCATGTACATAGTCTAACCATCTGCATAGCATAGCATAGAAAATCATCCAACAGGGACCAATCATTATTCTCATCTTTAGGAGCCTATCAAGAGGTTATTCTTCAAGTTCAATCTCATTCAAGTCATCAGAAAATTTGAAAGCTGAGAAGTCAATGGATCAATCAGTGCATCTATCTCCTATCTGAGGGTAGCTGAGGATCATCAAAGAAATAGTGAGCTGTGGACTGAGCATGGAGAGTATGTGGGAATCATGGGAGACTTAGGAAGTCATTTTAAGAAGGAGACAAGTCATTGGTATGATCACAAGAATTGCAGTTGAAGACAGCCAACTAAGGTTTCATCTGGGGTCAACTCTAGGTCAACTCTAAGTCAAATGACTGATTGAAAGGCATTAAGGGCTATTGGAGAGATGTGGGGTTCATCATTTGACATGTAAAGAAGGATATGTTGTTATGCTAAGAAGAAATCAAGAGGAATCAAGGAGAAGAGGAGTTTCTAAATTAGGGTTTCTGTGTAAAATCCCCTAATTTAGGTCAAAGTTCCAAGCAATATAAGTCAAAATTCAAGCTTCAAATGGATCCTTGGCCAACATTAAACTTGTAGAGGATCTCAAGACCTTTAATTTGAGTGGTGGAAGACATTAAGGAGATTTATAGAACTCAAGTTATGGTCCTTACAAATTACAGGTCATCTGAGGTATCTGAAATTTTGTCTGTGAAAGTGACTTGACTTCCAAGCTATTTTTACCCCTCAAGGAGATTTCAAATGAATTTCTGGTCAACATAAAAGTTGTTCCTCATGATCTTATATTTCTATAAAGGTATGGTATGCCTTCATATGATTTGTGGAACTCTACTTATGGTCTTGGAAAGCAAAGGGTATTTTGGTCATCTGAGAATTACAGGTCATTTCAAGCCCATGCCCAAAACTCATACAAGGAAGCTTCAAATGGAAAACTTCACAACATAAAACTTGTTCCAAATGACATTTTGAGTCTAGAAAAGTGACCATGAGAGATTGGAAAGATTCATAGCACAAGGTTTCAAAATTGGTGGATTTAATGAATAAAAATGACCTAAAAAATGAGATTTTTCATACTTTGGCCAAATGAGGTGAAATTATAGGTCATTTTGATTGGAAAAATCATTTTGAAAACATTGGCTAAAGTGGAATTTTGAGTTTGGTTCAAGTTTTGAAAGTTATGCATGGTTACTTACACATGAAGTTACATAATCCAAAATGTAAGGAAATAGTGCATGGGAAGTTTCTCCAAAGTTCTAGGAGGTTCTAATGTCATCTATATATTGAATTGAGAGAGTTCATTCAATGGTTGGTGATTCATTGTGCTCATAATACCAAGTTTCACACACTTTCTCCAACTTGCAAAATCAACTCAAACTCTCTCAAACTCTCATCAATTTCCACATTTTTTGATTTGATCATCATCACCATCATCCATAGATCACAATTCACATCAAGATTTGGTAGAATTGAGGAGGATTCGTGCTATTCAAGTTGATCATCCAAGAAGCAAGAATTTTGGAATTGTGAGATTCAGAGCATTGGAGCAAGATTTGTTGCATACAGAACTCAAGAACAAGTTCCCTGATCCATTTCCAATCATTACAAGCATCTGATCAGAGCATTCCATAGCTGTTTTCTTCATTTTACACCAGGTATGTTTCTCCTTCGAATTGCATGTTTAGGTTAGAATTACTAGGTTTTGTTAGCATAGAAATGATAAGATAGGTTAGATGACTGAGTTTGGTGAGTTTGGAGAGGTTTCATGGAGTTTGATCATGGTGTGCAAGAACTGTTAGGGTTTGTATCTCATAGGATATTGCACTATAATCTTCATTGAATGGCTTGAAGTGATCAGCACGAGGTGTAGAGCATGTTAGGGCAAGAATTAGGGAGAATGGGAGAGGTCGATATCAGTTGAAAATGGTGGAACCTAACTGTTATGCTTATCGGGTTTGGAGTTTGGCTGAGTTTTAGAGGGAATGGTTGGCATGGTTGTGTAGAGGGGAAAGAATAGAGCAACTTTTCTCTTTGCATCATGGGGATCCATGGAGAATTGAAAGAGAACAGAATGATGGAAGGTGCTTGCATGGAGGAAGCATTTCTGAACTCTAGGGTTTCTTGAGGTTGAAGATGATGGACAACCGTTAGATCCATCTGTTGACCATGACTCAAATCCTGATCGTGTGGCTGTGGTTTAAAAGAAAAACGGAGGGAGATTTCAAATGGTGCAACGCACCGTTTCACTTAAAGATTTTCTGATGGGCTCAACAATTGTTGCTATTCGTACCCCTCAAACCAAGCCCAATCCCAATTGAACTGAATAATTCGCTATTCGCACCGTTTTCGTCCTTTTTTAATTTTTGTTATTTTCTGATGCACTGGGCTCAAATCATACATGCTAATCACACCCCCACTGCCTGGCCCATCCTTTATTTCCAACTGGTTTTCTTACTCGCTACACCCTCCATTCCATTTAATTCATATTATTTCATTCATATTTTTTTTAATTCTTTCAAATTTCATAAAAAAATTGGAAAATGCTTATTTTTCATTGGTTCCTTTTGCATTCTTTTCATAATTTTGTCAAGAAAATTATCATACAAAAAAATTAATATTTCATTTTGTTTTAATATTTTTGGCATATTTTTCTTTTAAATAGGTGTAAATAATGTTTAGTTTGATACATGAATTTGGTAATTTTAGTTTGAATAGATGCTTTAATATTTTTAATCCATTCTTTTTAGGTTGGTTAGTAGATAATGTTAGCTTGTATATAAAATTTAGTTCATATTTTTAGGACTTAATTTTAGGTGATTAGTTTAGGTGTGAATAACATGAATAAAATTAGGGTTTAGGTGACAACATAGGTGAATAAGTTCATTTCCCTTAGGAGTTAGGGATTGAATTTTTGGGGTATGGGACTATAGGGATTAGGGGTAGTTATTAGATCCCTTAGAAAATGTTAGGATTCCCCTACTGCTATTAGTATTGTCTGTATTTGTTTGACTGGTGTGGTGTGCCCTCTCTGGGGATTATGATTTGTCTGTGTGGGTATTGGGATTGCTTGGGGATTGGGAGAGCTGAAGACTTGTGAGGATGAAGCCATTGGAGATCCAGAGATTGAAGTCCAACTTCCAGAGTTGATGAGGAGATTCTTGCTAGCAGCTGTTGAGGAAACTAGGGTTTAGGAGCTAGGCAGAGCTCTAGATTAGAAAGCTTGTTTCCCAAACATGGAATGCCTTGTCTGCATCCATCCTGTCTCTATGATTCAAAGTCTCTTTCAAATATCCACCTCCTTCCTTTGGAAGGATCAGTGAATGTATTTGAAAGATAGAACTTTTGAGAGAAAACTGTCTGTATAATGTTAACAGTTGATGAGCCACCCTTGGTAGGCAGTCTACTGTTTAACATTCACTCTTATCTTGTTGACTGATATTCCTCCTGGAGTTTGAGACTTGAAGAAAAGCCATTGCAGATGGAAGACTGATAACCAAGACCTTGCTTGAAGGCTGTGGAGATGGAGATTGATGTTTGCTGAAGCTTGTAGCTGAGTGGAGATGACTTGAAGTCAGGTGTTGATGCAGAGCTGCTGTGGCTGTTTATTTTAGTTGTTATTCATTTCTGATGTATTGATTGGTTTTCTGGACTGTATTGTTTGCTGTTAACCTGTTGGGTTGAAAGTGAAGTCTGTTCACTTTTGCCTATTGTTTTCTAGGTTCGAGGTTGAGTGGGACTCCCTTGCCTCGCTTGTATTGTTGCATCCATGCATTTTACTGCTTTACTGTATATATGCTATTGTTTCTGTTTCCGTCTATTCCCTTAGGATCTCTGTTTCTCTCTGCGCAAGAGAGGAGCATGATAGACATTAGGTCTTAACCCATGCATGATAACGTTAGGATAGTTTGATTCCCTTTTCAACCGTAGGTTAGAGTTCTGTCTCTTCTTTCTCAAAACAAACAGAAAAACACAATAAAATTTCAAACGCGATAAAAGACACTTCTTCCGTAAAAGAATGTGAACTCATCAAAACGTCACTTTTGTCCGCTGGGACTGTTAATCAGAAAAACCTTTTTCAGAAGGAATAAAATCAACCGAGACAGACTTGTGTCGTACGTGGCCCGAACTACGTTTGCTCTGATCTTTCATGTTGTATGAAAGTACGTAGGCATAGGATGCGATATCCTAGCGAGCAACCTTCCCCTCCTTTCCCGTAGGTAGGCGAACTACGTTGACTCTGATTTCTCGTTCCAGACGGGAATACGTAGGCATAAAGTGTGATACTTTGCCGAGTCATTTTATTTTCTTTTTAACCCTTGACCTTAGTTTAGATAGAATAACAATCCATACCCGAAAACAAGCGTGGATCCCGTCGAGTACGACGGACGTGAGGGGTGCTAATACCTTCCCCTTGCGTAACCGACTCCCGAATCCAGGATTTGGTTGCGATGACCATTCCTTTCCCCGTCTTTGCGGTAGGTTTACTTCGAGCGTTTCCTTTCCCTCCGTCGGGATAAATAACGCACGGTGGCGACTCTTCTGTTCAGCCGGCGCCGATTTTCGCAGTAGCGACACTATGCAATTAGGGTTTTGGAAAGGGAAATGTTCAAAGGTGAGGACTATTGACACGAAGGCTAACGACTAGACCTATTCCTTCGGAAGTATTTAACGATAAATAATGCAAATGAGTAATTGATTATATGGCAGAATTGAAATACGAGAAAGCGAGAATAATAACGGACAAAAGCGACGATTGCCTCGCATAAATTACAACCATGAAAAATACAAGAATAATAATGAAATAAAGGCGACGATGTCCTCTCAAAAATTACAACCAAAAAAGAAATCCGAAAAAATACGAAATTAGTAAGTTGTACAACTGAGAAATAAGAAAATCATACGATAACTAATGGGACTGTTGGGAATTTCTATTTTTTGACTTTTGGGTTAGAAATTAGATCGAAGGTGTTAGCAAATTAAGTTAGAATTATTTTCAAGAAAAAGTATTAGAATTAAATTAAAATGATTTTTTAGGTTTTAATGTTTTAAAAAAAAGAATTTTAATTAAAAGATGTTTCAATCAAAAGTCTTAAAAGAGGGTTTTATTTCTAAGTTATTAAAACAAAATGAGATTAAATTATGATTTTTTGTTTTAGTTTTTTAAGAATTTTAATTTACAATATATTTACACTATTATTAACTTAACTAAAAAATAAATAAATGGATAAATAGATAATAAATAAAAGAAAAAAATAAAAATAGAAAATAGAGAAAAAAAAGGAAAGAGAATAAAAGGGGAGGGGGACGTTTTGCATGCTGAGTCCTTTTAGGGTTTTTCTTGGCCCTTCTTCTTGAGCTGGCGGCGCGACATCTTCTTTCAACCAGTTTTCTTCTTCATCTTATTTTCGGTGCCATGGCTATGATTCCTTCTCTTCTGAGCTTCTTCTTGATGATTTCTACAAAAGACATAAACATTCAGTTAAACAAAATTGCTCACCCTTTTTGGGTTGGGAGCAGTTTTCCAGCCAGTGATGAATTTCTGAGGCTGTTGTTGATGAAATCATGATGTTGATGTTGGTCGCTTTTTTCGATTCTTTGTGATGATCCTTTGAGGGGCAATGATGATGAGACGATGGTCTTTTGTCTCTCTGAGCCTTCTTGCTCGTGGCCGTCTGTTGCACCCTAAAATTTGCTCAACCTATTTCACCTGGTTTATGTTTCAATTGCATTGTCATTTGCATAATAAGTCATGTACATAGTCTAATCATTTGCATAGCATATCATAACAAGTCATCTAACAAGGGATCAAGTGCCATTCTTATCAAAAGAGGCACATCAAGGGGTTTTTATTCAAGCTCAAGACCATCCAAGTAATCAAGAAATGTGTTGAAGCTTTGAAAAGTTTGAGGGTCAACCAGTGGATTTCTCTCCTAATTTGAGGTATATTGAGTATCATCAATGGAGTATGAACTACGAATTGAGGGTATGGAATGTGCACAAAGATCATGGAATACCTAGAGAGTCATTTTGAAGATGAGACAAGTCATTGATACAAGTACAAGAGCCAGGGTTGAAGTACAGTCAACTAGGGTTTCATCTGGGTCAACCCTAGGTCAACCTTAGGTCAACTAAGTGATTGAAGAGCATCAAGGCTTAGTTGAAGGATGTGGGATTCATGGATTGATATGTGGATACATGTGTGGTGTTGTGCCAAGGATAAATCAAAGAGAATCAAGAGTAGGAGGAGTTACATAATTAGGGTTTTAGTGTAAAATCCCCTAATTTAGGCCTCACTTCCAAGCCAGATAAGTCAAAATGCAAGTTTCAAATGGATTCTTGGTAAACATAAAACTTGTAAAGCTTCTCAATAGATTTAATTTGAGTACTATAAGTCTTCAATAAGATTTATAGAACTCAAGTTATGGTTCTTGCAAGTTATGGGTCCCCAGAAGACACTGAAATTTATCTGTGAAAGTCACTTGACTTCCAAGCAACTTTTTCCCATGAAGGAGTTTTCAAATGGATTCTTGGCCAACATAAGAGTTGTAGATCATGATCCTATCTTTCCATATAGTACTAGAAGTCCTCAAGAGGATTTGTAGAACTCAAGTTATGATCTTGGCAATCCAGGGGTATTTTGGGAAAATTGAATTACAGGTCATTTTCCAACATAGGTCAAAATCTCTATCTTCCACTCCTCAAATGGAAAAATGTTCAACATGAGATGTGTTCAAAATGATGCTTTTAGTCTAGATAAGAGGTCATGAGAGTTTGGAATGGCTTGCTTCACAAAATCACAAAAATGGCCTAAAATAAGGGTAAATTTTAAATGAACCAAGGTTGAAAAATTGGGATTTTTGATCTACAAGTCCAAACCAAGCCATATGACATACCAATTTGATTGTAAAATACATTTTAAGAACATTGACATTGCCACATTTTTGAGTTGAGGATTAATTCAAGGACTTGCTTTGAAAAAATGGTTACTTACATCATAAGGCACATATGCAAAACCACTTTGTAAGGCATAACCAAGGCTTTAGTGAATCCTAACACATCCAAAATCTCATTAGAGGATAATTTGAATCAGAAACAAGGTGAATTGGAAGCTGCTGCATGAGCTGGTATGAACATAGCATGACATGAGATTTCAAAAGCAAGAGATGGTGAATTTCTCATTAGAGCTTTCCAGAAGTTTCTAGATTGATCATTTATGTTCTATATAAGGATTAGAAGAGGTTCAAAGCTAAAGTTGGTGAGAATTGAGAGAGATTTGAGAGATTGCATTTTCAACTTTCTTCTTGCAAAACAAAATTCTGTTACACGATTCAACCACTTTCAATCATTTCTTTTGCATTCAGAACATTGCTCTAGCATTGGTGGATGATTTCAGATAGAATCCATAGCAAGAACATTGAAGAATTGTGAGATAGCATTTGGAATTTTTCATCTGCAACTCAAAATCGAATTCAAGAATCCAAGCCATTTCAATCTCTTTCTTTGCATACAGAAGCATCCTTTGGTGTTGGTGAAGGTATCTGGAGCTTATTGAAGCTTATCTTGAAGCTTTGATCACTCTGTTCATCTCAAAATTACAGGTATGTAAACTTCACTCCATGGCTTGATTTAGGTAGTTTCAATAGGTTTTGAATAGCTAGATTCAATGTAGATAGATGTAGGGAGCTTTCTGGTAGCATTAGAATTGATTTAGAGACAATAAGTTGAGTGACACAATTTCTGTTCATGCTGATAGCTTCGTGTTCTTGATGCTAGAACCTTAGTGTGATAGATAGAAATGATCAGGGTGAAGTGGTGATGAGTTTGGGATGATCAATTTTAGGTTTAGTGAGTTTTGGTTCTTGACCATTTTCTGGAAATCCAATCGTGTTTGAGAGTAGAGAGTGATTCAGTGTTCATAAATTACATGGTTAGATTCAGGGAAGAAAATGGAGTGGATTAGGGTTTTTAATTTTGATTTTTGATGAGGAATTGATGGAACACGAATTGGAGAAGATGAAGTAATAAACTTTGGTTATCCATGGCTTTTTCCCTCCAGAATTATTCAAAGGTTGAAGATGAGTTTTAAACCCTTAGATCTTAGGAAGACCATTGACCAAAGCTTGATCCGAAGGCCACGATTGATTTCAGTTTGTGAAGGAGAGTCTGAAGACCTAAACGCATCGTTTCATTTAAGTTCATTGGGTGGGCTTAAGTATATATTACTACCCACACCCTACTCTGAGGGGCCCAATAGGTTTCACACGCAAAAGTATTGCTATTCACACCAAGTTTTTTTCCCTTTTTCATTTGTTTTTCCATTAATTTTCTGAAGTGGAATTGGGCCTAGCGCGCTTTCTCTTAACACCCCCTCTCTGGGCCCAGTTGGTGAAATGAACTGCATATAATTGCTATCTGACACGCTTCTTTCTTATTTTCTTTTATTTTCATTTTAATTCTTCATTTTATTTAGGTTACTTAGAAAATTCATAAATAATTGGAAAATTAATATTTTTGGTTGGGAAATTTTTTCCCATTTTCATTAAGACATCAAGAAAATAATAGAAAAATAAAAATAGCATTTCATGCATTTTCTTTTTTATGGCATATTTTACATTTAAGTGCTTTTATTTCACTTTCATTGTGTATATCCAACTTGATGATTTTTGTATGGACATTTGACTTAGAATTTTGATATGGCTCTTGTTTCTCTAGTTAGATTAGTCTATTAGGTTCCCCCTGGAAGTTTATCACATTTTTGTGATTTAATTTTGGTTAGTTTTGAACCATAAACTTTAGGGTGATTAGGATTAGGGTTTACCTTGACATAGGTGCATTTTAACACATAGTTTTTGGGTTTTTAGTTTGATTTAGGCCTTGGGGTTTATATGGGGTATAGGGTACATAGTTAGGGTCCCTTAGAAATTAATCTAGGATTTTAGGATGAGTATTACTATTTTCTATGATTTTTGCAAGTTGGTTGTTGTTGGTGTGTTTCCCTCTTGGGATGTTGTTGTGTTTGTTGGGTTTTGGGCATTTCAATTGGGCTTGGGGCTTGTGTTTGGCTTGTTGGAGCTCATGAAGACTTTGAGGATGATTGAAGACAAATAATGATGGAGCTTGGAGCTTGAAGTTTCTTGTGCTTGAAGATGCTTGATGAAGACTTAGGAGATAGGAGATATAGGGAGAGCTTTAGATTAGACTGATTTCTTCTGTTAAACATAGAGAGCTTCTTGTGCCTCTATTTCATCCTATGAGACAAGGTCACCCAAAGAAGTTTCATATCTCCTTAGGAGGGATGTAGAGCATGCTTTGATTGTGTAGAACCTTGAGGATACCTCTCACTTGCTATGATAAGATCTTAACGATTTCCCTGGGTTATCATTAGGCCTCTTAACATTCCAACTTCATCCATTAGTTGATTCTCTTCTGGAATGCTTTCATTGAAGTTGAAGACCTATTGAAGATAAGAAGTTCATTGAAGAGTGGTGAAGATGAAGCTTGTGCCTGTCAAAGCTGGTTAACTGTGAAAATTAGGGTTTTGCTGCGGTTTAAAGTTGTTTGTTTGTTGGGGTTTATTGCTTGCCAGAGCTTGGAGATTCTTTGGAGATAAGAGCTTATCTAAAGCCTGGGAATCATTAAAGAGTGAATATGGGATCTTGCTTGAAGGTGTTACTGTCAACCTTGTGCTATTAATCAACTGTAGCTGCCAGAGCTGGTGCTGTTTGAACTGCTTACTGTAAGAGCTGGTGTTGCTGTCAGAGCTGGTGTTGGATTTTAGTTCTTTTTCTGTATTGTTTGTTGGCTTGTTCAGCTTGCCCCTTAGGTTTGAAGTGAAGCTGTTTCACTTTGCCTATTGTTTTCCCAGGTTCGAGGTTGAGTGGGACTCCCTTGCCTTGCTTGTATTGCTGCATCTCATGCATTTTACTGTTTACTGTATATCTGCTGTTCTTTTCCGTTTATCCCCTAGGATCTCTGTTTCTCTCTGTGCAAGAGAGAAACATGACAGACATTAGGTGTTAACCATGCATGACAACATTAGGGTAGTTTTGATTCCCATTTCCAACCCTAGGTTTTTAGACTTCTTTCTCTTCTATCTCAGAACAATTCAAAACACAGTAATAAGGATAATCGATGTCGCACGCTACGAGCCTTAAGCTATTTGAGAAAGGTTACTGGAGGGTCACTCTTCAGTGGTTTGATTGCTTGGTGTGTTACCCTTAGGGTGACATACGACGTAGTCACTCTCAAATCATAGTCTCTAGTGCGTCAGAGATTGCAAACATCATAAAAAAAACAGTTCTCGCGTAAAAGACTGAAAACAAACATCAAAGTGTCACTTTTGTCCGCTTGGACTCTTAATCAGGAAAACCCTTTTGTAAGGAGATAAAAATAGTCAGACAAGCTTGTGTCTTCCGTAGCCCGAACTACATTTGCTCTGATCTTTCATGCTGTATGAAAGTACGTAGGCATAGGATGTCGTATCCTAGCGAGCAACCTTCCCTTCCTTTCCCGTAGGTAGGCGAACTACGTTGACTCTGATTTCTCGTTCCAGACGGGAATACGTAGGCATAAAGTGCGATACTTTGCCGAGTCATTTTATTTTCTTTTAACCCCTGACTCTTTAGTTTAGATAGAATAACAATCCGTACTAGAAAACAAGCATGGATCCCGTCGAGTACGACGGACGTGAGGGGTGCTAATACCTTCCCCTTACGTAACCGACTCCCAAATCCAGGATTTGGTTGCGATGACCATTCCTTTCCCTATTTGCGTTAGGTTTACTCTGAGTGTTTCCTTTCCCTCCTTTGGGATAAATAACGCACGGTGGCGACTCTTCTGTCATAGCCGACGCCGATTTTCGCAGTAGCGACAGCTGGCGACTCTGCTGGGGACAAGAATATCCCCTATGCGAGTCAATCCTAGCGCTTGTTTTCCCGCCGGGGTGTTGTATAGATTTACTTTTCTGTCTTTACTTTCCGCATTTTGTTATCAGCTTTATACTGTTATTGCTGCTGTGGGAAGGGAATGATCTGTTGAGAGATAAGCCAGACCTGGGCTTGAGGTTACACATAGACTTAGAAGTAGAGAGTAGTGGTTAGCCTGCTTGCTTAGCTCGCACCAGCTAGCCGCGAAATTTACGCTCGGACGAGATTCTCTTTGATGCTTCTTGCCTGGCCCTTAGGGCTCGACAAGTTGTCTGACCCAAGGATTGTCGACTCTGGGGACCTATCAATTGGGATTCAACTAAGTGAGGCCGCTTCAAGGGATGATGATGCCACACCTTCTGGGTATCGTATCATCGCTCTTGAAAGTTTGTGACGTTGAACCCGCATAGGATGTCGTACCTCGTTTGCGAGTTAAGTACATACCTGTGAGGGGTAGGGGGGCTTGTTTGCAGGAAACCGTTAACCTCAGAATACCTGATTTATCTCTGTCAGTGAGATGTGGTTACAAGTTTAATTTGAGTGGTTGGTTTGGTTTGAGATGAAAATTGGATGGTTCTCAGGCTTCAGTATAAAGCAACCTAGTTCATCAGCATTGCACTTGATCCCTTGTTTGCATATGCATGTGCATTTTCATGATTGCATTTCATTAGCATGTATTTATGTTGCAGGTGATCATTCCCCTCTGATTCTAGTATACCCTCTAGCCAGACATGAAGGCCCTGAAGAGGACAGTTGCTTATCGGTTGCATTCACCAGATATCAGTTCCTTGCTGGGTCTAGTTGCTCTAGCAGATGAGAGAGTGAGGGATGAGTTCAGGGTGTCTTATGGGAGATTGCTTAGCTTGTTGTACAGACCTTCAGCATTTGAGACGACTGGGGTGTACACTTTGATGCAGTTTTATGAGCCGCAGCTGAGATGTTTCTTATTTCCAGACTATATTCTGGCACCCACTTTGGAGGAGTATTCTGCGATGTTGGGAGTTCTTGTGTTAGAACAGATGCCCTTTATACATATTGATGCTGAGCCTGAGTTAGCTACACTCGCTGAGATTGTCAGCTTAGACGCTTCTGAGTTTCCTGGAGTTTTGGTTAAGCTGAACGGAGCTTATGGTTTTCACCTGTCTATCCTGGTTGAGAAGGCTACACAGTGCGTGAAGAGTGGATGTTGGGTCGCCTTCAGTGCCATCCTAGCTGTCTGCATCTACGGGATTGTCTTGTTTCCTAATGTGCTAGACTTTGTCGACTCAGATGCCTTCTTGATTCTTGCCTCGAAGAATCCAGTTCCTACTCTCTTGGGCGATGTTTATCATTCTGTTCACTACAAGAATGAGAAACGTCGTGGCAAGAATGTTTCCTGCTGTCTTCCTCTCTTGTACAGGTGGTTCCAAGGGCATCTTCCAAAGACAGGGCCTTTTGTTGATGCTGTTGATACCTTGGATTGGTCTTCCCGGTTGATGGGGCTGTCTGCTGAGAACGTCATTTGGTTTGATCGGAGTATGCTTGGCACGGATATCATATATAGTTGCAGTGGCTTTCCGAATGTCCCCTTGATTGGACGGAAAGGTTGTATCAACTATAATCCTTCATTGCTGGTAAGACAATTCGGTTATGCTTTGAAGGATGCTCCTATTGAGAAGGAGATACAGGAATCTCTGTATCTCACGGGCTTATTAGACGCGACTGTTTTGATCAGATTGAGACATGCATGGGCTAACATCCATAGGAGGGGGAAAGCTTTGCTCGGTAAGAGCAATAGTAGAGATTACGATCCTTATTTGGCTTGGATCCGGGAGAGAGCTAGTACTTCCTTGATGCCTTATCCTGCTGTGGAATCCCTGTATCTTCCATTGATTGAGGTGCCTACTTCGGAAGAGAGTGAGAAGTATAACAAGTTGTTGGCTGAAAACGAGGAATTGAAGAAAGCCAATAATGAGTTAGAGAAGGAGATCTTCCAGTTACGTCGTGAGAAGAATGAAGCCACCTTCACTGTGAAGGGACAGACTGAATTGATTAACAGGTTGGGATCGGAGCTGACGGAAGAGAAAACAAGAAAGAAAAAGTGGGGATAGCCTTGAACGGTGTTAGCAAGGTACTTGCTTCCAAGAAGGAACTTCTAAGCAAAGCTTATTCCCGTCTCAGCAAGTGGGAAGCTTTGTGGAATGCCACGCTTACCAAGCGGAAGGAGCGTGAAGACGAACTGAAGCTGTAGATTGCCACGCTAGAGGCACAGATTAGAGCCCAAGACACAAAGATTACTGAAGAGACATCACTTAGGAGCGCTGCTGAGCTCAGAGTAAGTGACATTGACGAGAAGCCGAGAGGTTATGAAGAGAAGACCGGTTCCAAGAGGTACAGATTTGACGAGAGTTCTGGCGAAGGAACCTACCAGGACGATGCAAAAAAGCTGAGATCCACTACCGAGCGGCATGCTTTACTGATACAGGAGCTGATCTCCCGACTAGGGCACTCGGAGACGTTGAGGATGTTGGAAGACGTCAGAGCACGCCAGTTGGCCTGATTTATCTTTGCCTTGCCTTTGTTATTTGTACTTGTATTTGGACCATCGCCAGGCTTGTTGGACGAGGTCTCTTCAGTTGTACTCTTGTACTCAGCTCTTGGCATGTGTTTATATATGAGGGTTTTCTGATTCCTTGCTTGCTTGATGGGGACTCCATTGTCATGATGGCATTCTCTCCGAAACTAGAATCGGGGGGAATATAACCTGTAGCATATTTACATATTTGCATCTGCATTTATATTGCATAACCGGTATTCTTGAATCTGTATCTTATTTCCTGCGTCTACAGGTTTTCAGGATTGACGAACAAAGAGTCCACCGCTACTCAACAAGAAACAAATGCAAGAGAATCATGGATCAAGTCCAAGTGGAGATGCAGGAAATCCGCGAGAAGTTGAATCTGTTCATGCAGGCAATGTAGAACATTGCTAAGGGCCAGGAGAGCTTCCAGACTTTGGTACAGCCGCTGCTAACGCGGGCTAATGGGAATGGCAACAATGACCACAATTCTACGCACGTTGAGACTATTCCGGAGGATGGGCCTCCTACGCCTGTGGTTCCTCCTGTGGTGACCCCACCTGTTGTGGTTGTAAACAATGACGCTGGCGCTGGCAATGGTAACACAGGGATTGGAAATGAGACTGTTGTTAACAATGTTGGATTTGGAGATGCCAATCTGGGCGGTGGTAACAAAAATGGCGGTAATGGTTTTGGTAATAATGGGTTCGGCTATAATGACCAGGGGTTTGAGTACGGCAATCAGGGCGGGAAGTTCGGCTTCAACACTCAGGGTTTCGGCTACGATGGTTTTGGTAACGCTAATCAGGGTTATGATTGAAATGGTGCTGGATTGATTCCTGTCAACACTGGTTTCGGGCATGTTGGGGTCAATCAAGGTTATGGTAATGGGGGACGAGGTCCCATGACTAATCAGCAAAGGTTTGGTCGCAACACTGGTTATAACGGGTACGGAAATGAAAATGTGAACTGGGGCGAAGACTGTCAAGAGGACGCCTTTTCGGGAAGAGGCATGGGATTTGAGGGACCCGTTGACAATACTCAAAGGATCAAAATGCTTTAAGAAAAGGTGAAGGGTATGGCTAATCAGAATTCTACCGGATTAGACATGACTACTATGGGCTTGGTGCCTGGGCTGAGGGTACCGCTGAAATTCAAAGCTCCCTTTTTCGACAAATATAAGGGGGACACTTGCTCTAAGGTGCATGTCCGCGCTTATTACAGAAGGATGTCCGCGTATTTAGATGACAAAAGGATGCTTATGCATTTCTTTCAAGACAGCCTGTCAGGACCATCACTCGAATGGTATATGGGGTTGGAGCCCACTCAAATCAAAACCTGGAAGCAATTGGCGGATGCTTTCGTCATGCATTATAAATATAATAGTGATCTGGCACCGAACCGAGTTCAATTGCAAGGTTTGTCGCAGAAGAACGGGGAAAGCTTTAAAGAGTATGCGCAGAGATGGCGCGATATGGCAGCAAGAGTACATCCTCCGTTAGCTGAAAGAGAAATGAATAGTATGTTCATTGGGACATTTACAGGGATATATTACGAAAAATTGTTTAATGTTTCGTTGAGCAGTTTTTCAGATTTGATTCTTATAGGTGAGATGGTCGAAGACGGGATTAAGGTTGGAAGATTCCAAGCAGGTGAGTCTACCCCCGCAGGAGGTACCAGGAAAGCATTCGGTGGTAGACGACAAGGTGATTCTAGTGCCGTGTTTGGTGGCAGGGGCCGGGGCAGAGGACGAAATCAGTATGCTCAGCATCAACAGGTCGCTAGTGTTACCATCCCTTTTCCACAACAACAACAACAGCAGCAACAGCAGCCGCAGCAGCAACAACAACAAAGGAAACACCCCGCCCAATGCAGAATCCTAGAGGGCAAGCCAAGGAGAGTATTTGAAACGCCTCCTTCAACATACGCCGAACTGCTTCAAACACTGCTAGGGTTGAAGTTGGTCGAGAAAAGGACCATGGCGCCATTAACGGGCACTCCTCCGTTTGGCTTTGATGCTGGTAAACACTATGAGTTTCACTCCGGGGCGCCCGGACACGATATTGAAGGCTGTCATGCGTTTAAACATAAAGTCCAAGACTTGTTGGACAGCAAAGCTATTAACTTTGGACAGGCGGGTCCAAATATAGTACAACAGCCTATGCCCAATCATGGGGCAAATACCATCCTGACAGAGGAAAATTTGAATCTAGTGACGGATGTCAATGAGTTGAAGACACCTTTGTGTGAGGTCAAAAGCAGGTTGTTAAAAAGGGGTGTATTCCCGGGGTGTGACGAATTTTGCTTGGATTGTTGGATACAGCCATAGGGTTGTAATGAGTTGAAACAGGGTATTCAGGCTATGATGGATGAAGGAACATTGCAGTTTGATAGAACCGCGATTGAAAAGCCTGTAGAGGCATTGTGTGATGAGCGGAACGATGTTGCGACGGTGACAATTCCGAGGAAAACGATAACAATAACGGCGCCCGCCAGGCGGCCGACGGTCACAATTACCAAAGCAGGACCAGTTCCTTTTGAAAGTACCAAAGAAGTGCCATGGACTTACGGGTTGGAGGTATACAGTGACGGTGAGAAAATTGAAGTAAATAGACAACCAGCTGGGGTCGTAGATAATGTTGTCGGAACAGGAGGTATGACTAGAAGTGGGAGAATCTTCACATCGCCTGAGGTAGAGGCAGAAAGAGTAGCCAAGGGTAAAGCTAAGGCAACTGAGAGTGGTCCGACTCAGTCGAATGAAAAGGAAACGTCACTTAAGGACGTAGAGGAGTTTATGAGGCTCATTCGTAAAAGTGATCACAAAATTGTGGAGCACCTCCAGCAAACGCCATCAAAGATCTCGATCTTGTCACTGCTATTATGTTCTGAGGCCCATCGGAATGCTTTGCTGAAGATCCTAGACACGTCATTCGTTCCTCAAGACATTTCAGTTAATCAGTTATAAGGGGTGATGGCGCATGTTAATGCAGGGCACAGTTTGGGCTTTACAGATTTTGATTTGACTCCAAGAGGGAGGGAGCACAACATGGCGCTGCATGTATCAGTAGAATGTCGGGGCACAATTATGTCCCATGTTTTAGTAGACACTGGATCTTCCTTGAATGTGCTTCCGAAGAAAGCGATGATGAAGTTGGATATCAGGGGAATTATCTGCACGCCCAATGACTTAGTGGTAAGAGCGTTCGATGGAACGAGGAGGTCAGTTTTCGGATCGATAACATTACCGTTGCAAGTGGGGCCAGAAATCTTTGAAACTGAGTTCTATATAATGGACATCCAGCCAGCGTATAGTTGCCTTCTTGGACTCCCATGGATTCATGCTGCTGGGGCAGTCACATCCACGTTGCACCAAAAGTTGAAGTATATGGTGGGGGATAGTGTCGTCACTGTTTGCGGAGAAGAAGATATTCTGGTTAGCCATCTGTCTTCATTCAGATATGTGGAGGTCGACGGCGAAATACACGAAATGCCCTATCAAGCCTTCGAGGTATTACGAATTAAAGACAAGGCTCCGGTGCCAAGTAAAGTATCAGATATGGCGGTGTCATCCTACAAAGAGGCTCAGGCTCTAGTACAGGCAGGAAAAACCAAGGGCTGGGGGCAGGTATTGGAGATTCCCGTGAAGAATGACAAGTTCAGGCTTGGATATCATCCTTCGTCATCAGCATCCTCTTCAGGAGCGCCCAGGTTCAAAGGGCCGATAACCATAACACAGAAGGGAGTATGCTATGAGACCATCAATGTTGTTTCCGATTCTGAAGAAGGAGAGAGCGACTGTGACACGGACGCGTGGATCAAGCCAAGCGTGCCAGGACAAAGTCTCTGCAATTGGTCTATCCGGGAAACTGTTCCTGTGACAACTAAACAATAATGATTTGTTTTCTTAATTGTTGAATAATCATGTGTCCTACCCGGGGCATAATGATTTTGCTTAGGGGCATTTGGTTATGTACATTACATTGTTTAATCATGAATAAAGGCGTTTTTTCATATACAAATGTTGTGATCCCTGTTTTTTCCTGTTTTTATCTTTTACAATAAGATGGCAACGTGGTTACTTACTTTGTACGCGTTTTGAAGCATTTAATCATTTCCTTTGCAGGATTACTATTTCAGATGACATCTATGAACCGCCTATGACTCATTTCGACTTCGAGCACCCAGTATTTAAGGCTGAGGAAGAGATTGTTGAAGATGGCGACGTACCAGAAGAGCTGACCTGGTTGTTGAAACAAGAAGAAAGAATCATTCTGCCTCATGAGGAAGTCATTGAGATTATCAATTTGGGGTCGGAAGAGGTCGAAAGAAACATCCGTATAGGGGCTGCACTGCAAAGGGACGTCAAGCGAAGGTTGATTGACATGCTCAAAGAGTACAGTGGTATTTTTGCTTGGTCGTACGAGGATATGCCTGGGTTGGATACAGATATGGTTGTTCACCGTCTGCCACTGCGAGAGGAATGTCCGCCTGTTAAGCAGAAACTCCGAAGAACTAGACCGGACATGGCTGTGAAGATTAAGGAGGAAGTGCAAAAACAGTGGGATGCTGGTTTCCTAGCCGTTACAAAGTATCCATCATGGGTCGCCAATATTGTGCCAGTGCCAAAGAAAGACGGTAAAGTGAGAATGTGCGTAGACTACCGTGATTTGAATAGGGCGAGCCCGAAAGATGATTTTCCACTTCCTCACATCGATGTGCTGGTTGATAACACTGCTCAAATTTCCGTATTCTCCTTCATGGATGGCTTCTCGGGCTATAATCAGATCAAAATGGCGCCAGAAGACATGGAGAAGACTACCTTCATTACTCCCTGGGGAACATTTTGTTACAAAGTGATGCCCTTCGGATTGAAGAATGTTGGGGCAACAAATCAACGTGCTATGACGACTCTCTTTCATGACATGATGCATAAAGAGATCGAGGTTTATGTTGATGATATGATTGCCAAATCCCAGACGGAGGAGGAGCATTTGGTTAATCTGTTGAAACTGTTCAAGAGGCTTAGGAAGTTCAGGTTGAGACTGAACCCTAACAAGTGCACCTCCGGGGTGAGATCAGGTAAACTACTGGGGTTTATCGTGAGCGAAAAAGGAATAGAGGTTGATCCTGCGAAAATAAAAGCAATACAAGAAATGCCGACGCCTAAAACAGAAAAAGAAGTGTGTGGGTTTTTAGGGAGGTTGAACTATATCGCCCGGTTCATATCTCACCTAACTGCGACGTGTGAGCCGTTATTCAAGTTGCTAAAGAAGGATCAGGTTGTGACCTGGAATGAAAATTGTCAAAATGCGTTCGACAAAATAAAAGAATACTTGCAGGAACCTCCTATTTTGATACCCCCAGTGGTCGGGAGACCTTTGATTATGTATTTGACAGTTCTTGAGGAAAGTATGGGTTGTGTTCTTGGTCAACACGACGAGACTGGGCGTAAAGAGCATGCGATCTACTATTTGAGTAAGAAGTTCACAGACTGTGAGTCCAGATACTCAATGCTCGAGAAAACGTGTTGTGCGCTAGCCTGGGCCGCCAAACATTTGAGGCAATACATGCTAAATCATACAACCCTGCTAATTTCAAAGATGGATCCAATCAAATACGTGTTCGAGAAGCAAGCACTCTCCAGAAGAATTGCCCGATGGCAGATGGTGTTAACCGAATATGATATTCAATATGTCTCGCGAAAGGCCATTAAAGGTAACGTTTTGTCAGAGTACCTTGCGGAGCAGCATGTGGAGGACTACCAATCAATGAGGTTTGATTTTCCTGACGAGGATATCATGTACCTGAAGATGAAAGATTGTGAAGAACCGTTGCCGGATGAAGGACCAGAATTGGGTTCCAAATGGCAATTAATATTTGATGGAGCTGTGAATTCCTATGGTAGCGGAATAGGGGCAATCATTACCACTCCCCATGGGTCACACATCCCATTTACTGCTCGATTGACCTTTCCGGTTACCAATAATGAAGCTGAATATGAGGCTTGCATCATGGGTGTTGCGGTGGAAATAGGATCACAAACTATTAATTAGTTTGAATCGCAATTCAATTCACAACCGCTCTTTGATTTATCCGAAGGAAAAGGTCAAAAGAGGGAAAACCTATTTTTGCATTGTAAACACAACGCGGGGAGATTCTAGGATTCGGGGGTTGGTTAAGATTAGGGAAGGTATTAGCACCCTAAACTTCTGTAGTACTCTACAGGAACCTTTTGTTCAGATGTTTACTATTTGCTTTATTTATTTGCTTAAGGTATATGTACAAAGGATTAAAAGTGAGAAAAGAGACCTAAGGGGTTAATTCTAAGTTTACTCGGCAAGACATCGCATCTTGTGCCTATGTATCCTTACGGGAGTGGAATCAGAGTAATCGTAGTTCCCCTCAAAAGGGAGGTTAGAGACTTCTTGACTGTGGTCAAGGTCTCAAGGGGAATAAACGCATCTTAAGGACACGCTTACGTGGAGTGTAGAAACTCCAAATCTCTACGTTGAATTGTTAAGTTGTAATTAGGGTTAAATTAGGTTAGGGATTCTGCGGCGGGAAACCCTAAAATGAGCGCGGCGGCTCTTTGACCTAATGCTAGGGGTAAAAAGGTAATTTTGCCTGCGGCGAGGCATCTGTGAAAATTAGGGTTTGTAAGGGTTTGAAGTTGAGGACTATTGGCGCGGCGGCCAAAAGCTAGACCTAACCTTCGGATGTGTGGTGTGACTGGAATATTGATAAATGCATGAGGTGATTGAATCATGCAAACGGAAAATAAAGACAGCAGTTAAAGCCATACAAACAGAATTTAAAAGGCAGAAATTTAAAGCGCGATTATTGGTTCGCGAGATTACAACTGAGAAGCAGATACAAACATAAACGAAACTTGAATCGAGAAATAAAATAAATAACGGTAAACATGACAAGCTGCAAAACCAATGAACAATGTTAGTAGACAAGGTTGGACAATGATTGGACGAGTTAGGAGGAAAAGTGCAATATTGGAGGTTTTTGTTGTTTTGAAAAAAAAGATGTTAAATGAATTTATATATAAAAAAGGAGTAATGTTAATTAGAAAAATATTTTAACTTTAATCTTAAAAAAAAAATTTTAACTTAGATATTTTTTAAAAAAAGATTTTTAGGTTATTTATTATAGGAAAAGAGGTTTTTTGATTTTATATAAAAAAGGTTTTAGAGTTTTTATTTATTTTTAAAAAACAGTTTTTTTTATATTTACAAAAGAAAGGGTTTTCTAAAAAACCATTTTTAATTATAAAACAATAAAAAACAAAATAAATCAAATAATTAAAAAACAAAATAAAAAACATAAAAGGGGTTGGGCCGGTCATCACCCCGGACCCAACCCGGTTGAGGCAACTGAAATCAAAGGGGGCCTTCAGGGTTTCATAACCCTAAACGTCTTGCCGCGGCGCCGCTTGCGTTCTTCTACTTCTCCCTCGCATCTTTCTTCTTTCTCTCGCTGTGATCTTCTTATTTCCTGAAACAAAACATGAAAAATAAGAACATGTGAGTTAATGCATGGTGGTTTACATTTGTCTTTGGCCGATGATGCTTGAGGCTGAGGCTACGGAGTTGATTGCCCGTCGTTCTTCGCGAACGATGAAGGTGATCTCTCTGGGTATTGTTGATCGCGCTTGGTGGTTCTTGGAGCGATGATGACGATTGCTTCGTCTGAGCTCGCACCGTTTAGGGTTTTTGCATGTGGATTCTTCGCCGCTTCTGGTACTCTCCGTCTAGGGTTCCAACTCCTCTCACGGCTACCCCCTTTCATCAGGTTGTACCTTCCTTTTTATAACTAACTTCTGGGCCTTGGATTTGCGTTACTTCTGAGATTCGATTTTATGTTGATATTATTTGATTTTGTGATTTTCTCAGATACTGATTGGATTACGATTGGATGCTGATTGAACTCTGTTTCTCTTTTTAGGGTTTAATCGATCCTAGCTGATATGATTATTCTGATTCGGTTCAAAGATTTCTATCTTCAGAACTTTGTGATTGAATGTAATCTGAACTGATTTGTTTGATTGATTTAGGTTAAGTGCAAATGGGGATTCGATTTGATTTGATCATTTGGTTTTTTCAGATTGAGTTCCAATAGGGGTTTTCTGATACGATTGGGATTTCGTTTCTCCTCTTGGAATCCTGATTGAGCTGATAGGATTTCCCGACTCGATTCAATTTTATTAGTCTGAACTGATTTGCTTTGATCTGTTTTGGGATTAGTTATCGAGTCAAAATCTCTCTATTGATTGATGTTTGATTTTAATTCCCAGGATTCCTTAATGGATTCGTATCTCTGTTTGATGCTTTGAACTCGAACTGACTCATTTTTTGATTGGTTCGCTTTGATGCAGCTCAGATTCTTTTCCTCTTCTTCTTTCAGAGAGGACTTGATATTGAAGCTTTGGTCGAGCCGAGATTGTCGGGAAAGGGATATGGCAATGATGACATTCTGAGCCTTCGAGGGACGCTTCTTCGACAATGTCGCGGTTGCTTCTGATGATCTGATAGCCTGAGCCGCGACGACTGACTGTTATGGTTTTGCACTTGTTCATGTTAGCTTATGCTCGTTCGTTCTGGTCCAATTCATGCCGTGAACTTCAGTTCTTCTGTGCAATCTTGGCAGGTTGATTCAATGGGCTATGATGTTAAGCTGAGCCCAGTGCTTCCAATTGTAATGTCCGTGACAGTCTTTATTGGTATGGACTGAGTCCCTTGTATTCGAGCTGGTTCTGATAATCTTTCTGAACTTACATCTTGCCTCCGTTTCTCATTCTTGTTGAGGCGCTTTAGGCATCAGAACTTGGATGTGCAGTCTATTTATTCACTTCTGATTTTCATGATGTGAATTCACTTGTTTGGTTCAGAGCTGTTGTGAACTGACCTGCTCTCTTGTTTTGTTTTGGTATGCTGTTGCGCTTCTTTGGATCCTGCTGAATATATGACAGATTTGTAGGATGCTTTCTTATGGCCATTTGCGCATGAACTTGCATTTTGATGCTTTGTTTGATGGTTTGTGATTTCTGTCTTGTGCAGCTTGATGCCATAGTTTGGCTTCTCTTGTTCTGTTCAGGATTGCTGCTGCTTGATGCTTATGGCAACTTATGAATCATTTTGAGTTTTGAATGCTGAACCTGATATTGATGTGTTTGTGGCTTTTCAGGTGTTGGAAATTTCGGAACCAAAATGACTCAGACCATGCCGGCATCCGGGTCTGAGTCCAAACTAGCCCATGTTGCCTTATTCTCGTATCAGTTTGGAAAACCAATTGCGGCAAAACGAATCAGTCCCGCTTCTTTTATTACTTCTGTCTCTCGGATGTCCCGTAACGATAAGAACAGGTGTTATCTGATCTGACGCCCACGTCGCGGATCGGTAACGGGGGTAGGACGCAGCTTCGGTTGTGCCACTCCCGGCACTCGATGATGACACTGTTCTGAGAGTGTCAAAAACCTCTAACATTTTCTATATTGCTTGTTTTGCTTTGATGTGCAGGTTAGTCGAGATTTGCGGCGAAGCTTAAAGACAGCATGAAGACACTTAGATGTTCTTAGGATTTAGGATAGATACTTTAATGTAATTCCTTAGAACTTTAATGTAATTCCTTGTAACTTGTAACAAAAAAAAAAAATATTATGAATAAATAACATTTTTTATCCAAATCATTTCTTCTTTGTAATTCACTTTGCAAACTTGTAATAATGATAATAAAATATTATGAATAAAATTCACATATTCTATTAAAATCATTTCCCAATTGCTTCTCCATGCTTTAATTTGCAAACACCTCAACATCCGATTAAATCTCACTAATCAAATATCCTGGAATTAATTCGCTCCAACCATTGCATGAATAAGTTCCATTAATCAGTCGAAGTTTTCACCGTTTTCTCTCTGGAAGAAAGAAGAATGATTTCTTGTTAAACCCTGCTCCACAGATCAGACTTTGATATCAAACCCACGTAAATAAACGCCTCAAAAAACATCATTACGCCCAACATTACGAACTATGCTTCAAAAATGACCAAAACGCCCCTGGGGTATTTCCTGCAAAACAAACACCTTCAGGTCTTGTTAGTGGTTAGCAAATGCGCAGATGATATGATATGCGAAATGACCGACTAAATATGAGGGTAAAATTTGGGGTATTACAGTTGCCCCTATTTAAATAGCTACACCAGACGATTTGAGTGACAGAGACTCGAGGAATCGTGGTGGAGAGATTTAAATATAGATAACCGAAAATTTTGCCCTTATATGCGACGATATGCGATGCTATGGACAAAACTGGAACGACTTAATGCAGATGATGCCATGAATATGATATGCTGTGTATGCTGGAATAATGAATGCGAAAATGCTGACGAACATTACGACACTGGGACAGACGCCACGAGAAGAAACACACTGGGGAAAATGACGCGCTGAGACACAGTACAACACTGGGGAATTCTAAAAATGATAGTCAACTGGTGCGAATGACCAATTGTCACTTTTAGAAAAGGAACGAGATCCTCCAATGGAGATGGTACCTATGAGACGGCCTCCACTGGGGAATCTAAAAATAAAACTGGATCACGTACGATTGTAAGATCGATTACAGAATGCTGGAGCATTGAGCAAAGAATAACATCCAAGCTTCTGTAAACTATCCCTCGTGACAAGATCAAACGGACTTTTCGGAAATCCGTATCAAATATACAGGGTAAGGACCGACTGTATGCCAAAATAAATGGACTTTAATGGGAAATGCCCTAATAAGCTTCTCGAGGGAGAACTGTCACTTATCGTTGGAAGGGACTTATGTGCAAAAAATGGATAAGCACTCAAATAAGGAGGCTGCTGCTTATCTGATAAATAAATCTTCTCGCATTTAAGGTCGGCGCCTGGAATACGATTTTGATTCCTCTCTTACTGAACATAAAAAGGGTAAACTGAATTTCCTCATACTTCAGAATCGTGCTCTCCTGAATATGATTCGGATAAAGGGTAAATGAAAATCTTCATACTTCAGAATCGTGCTCTCCTGAATATGAAACTGGCTGACTGGATTTACTCATACTTCAGAATCGTGCTCTCCTGAATATGAAACTGGATGACTGAATTTTTTCATACTTCAGAATCGTGCTCTCCTGAATATGAAACTGGATGACTGAAGATACTCATATTTCAGAATCGTGCTCTCCTGAATATGAAACTGGATGACTGAATATACTCATACTTCAGAATCGTGCTCTCCTGAATATGAAACTGGATGACTGAATATACTCATATTTCAGAATCGTGCTCTCCTGAATATGAAACTGGATGACTGAATATACTCATACTTCAGAATCGTGCTCTCCTGAATATGAAACTGGATGACTGAAGATACTCATATTTCAGAATCGTGCTCTCCTGAATATGAAACTGGATGACTGAAGATACTCATATTTCAGAATCGTGCTCTCCTGAATATGAAAAGGGCTAATTGAACTTCCTCATAACTCAGAATCATGCTCTCCTGAATATGATTCGGTTCTTTCTTGTAAATGAACTTCTTCATACTTCAGAATCGTGCTCTCCTGAATATGATTCGGTTCTTTCTTGTAAATGAACTTCTTCATACTTCAGAATCGTGCTCTCCTGAATATGAAAAGGGCTAACTGAACTTCCTCATACTTCAGAATCGTGCTCTCCTGAATATGATTCCGCTCAAACCTCCCCGTATTTCAAGATCGTGCTCTCCTGAATACGATTTGGTTCAAAACCCCCTATACTTCAAGACGACAGGTGAATGGAAGCCCAACTGCTCCATGGAGATGGCCATTTGCTGCGAGTCATAACGAAGATAGGATCGGTTTCTTAGGTGAGAAATGTTGTATACCGATGTTGTAAGATGTAAAGTGTTGTACCGATGTTGTAACATGTAGGATTGTAAAGTGTTGTACTGATAGATTTTCCAGGCGTGAACTGTCGTGTATCTGTAAAGGATTGTGGTTGATTTTCTTGAAAGATAGTGCAAAATAAATGCACATCCGGGTGCAGTGATAAGCTTCTCGGGCGAGAACAGTCGCGTATCTGTCATGATATGGTGAAAATCTTCAGATGGTGCAAAATAAATGCACGTCCGGTTGGGCTCGACGACCGACAATACTGAGATTCAATCTAGGATCGAGCTAGAAAGAAGACTGGTAATCAAGACTCCGTCGAGGGAATGATCTCGAAGGGTAGATATCTTATCCTAGTGAGGAAAGATAGCTGAAGTAACCGTCATCCACGAGGATCGATCTCTGTGGGGAAACTGGAAACAAGTAAGTATTTTATGCTTATGACTGACAATCTATTTGGAGAGAATGGACGAACCCAGTTACTCGGCGGTAACAACCAAATGATGGTGAAACACAATGGACCTGTGAATGCTAATGCATATGTTAATGCATATGTTAATGCGAATGCATGTTAACGTCTATGTATGTTAATGTTTATGTATGCAAGATGTTATGAAATGAGTATGTAATGAATATGTAATGAATATGTAATGAAATAGGCATGTGATGCTTATGCCCTTGCGTATACTGACGAAACAGACTAGAGATGGGACGAGAGATGAAATAAACATCTCGACGGAGATACCCTGCATTCTCTGCAACCAATACGTCAATCATGGGTGCGAAAAATCAATAGTAGAACCAAGTCTGGTTTTAAAGTTCTGAATTCTCTGAGGAGAAGGTAATCTGCTTGGGTGTACAGTATCACATCTTCACATGGGGAGAAGAAAACCTGGGGGACACTTTTGAGTTACCCAAGAAAAAGTTGTCAGCTTATAGTCTCGCTGGGGACTGTGATGAGGCAATAGCTTGGGAGCCTGTTGCAACACTGAGATTTACTGGGGAACGAAGGCCGCCGTGAGTAAAATCCATCGGGTGCATGAAGAAAGTTGTGGAACCACATGGTTTTAATCTTGAAGGACCTTATAGTAGTCGCCATTTGTTTCCTTTAAAAACATGGTGCCCCAGGATACTTGCGTTGCGAGGTAGGGTCATCTCAAGAGGATTTTATAGAGAACACCGAGTCTGGTTGCCCCATTGTTCTCAAACTCTTTGAGAGATTCGTCAGGTCTCGACGTAACTGGCACAAATTAATCGTGTTACGACGAAATCTTTGGGAAATAGCTCTTTAAGAATGTCAGACTCGTGTTGGTAAGCGAACTGGGAAACTGCCTGCCCCTGTTTAGCAGGATCATCAAGTTCCACGGGTTATGTCCATATGTAAATCTCTAAGATATCAAGCAAAGTCGTCATGCCTGAAATGCCTATCCTGAGCTTGTCAATGTACACATATATTTGTCTTGAATTTTTGTTTTGAAAAAGATATCGCGATAACTTGTGACCGAAATCACTAGTCAGGATATAAGTTTAAATTATAATGCCAACATGAATTTTTTCTGAGCATAGCTCGTAGGAGTCAGGAAACGTGATCTTGTCAAGTATGCTTTCAACCGAAGTCCTACTTCAATTAGGTCTTTTAAAGGTTGTATCGTGGCTCGGTTCACGGTTTAAGAAACAAAAGATAAAGGCTCAAAGTTATATTTGTACCACCCATTCTTCGTGATGTTCTCCAATCCTAATTCAGTTAACCGGATACGAGCGCTCATATCTCAAGCGGATTTGCTATGGTCGAGAACTTATCAAGGCTTTGGACATGGCAGTCACTCACCTATTTCTAATGGCATTTGGTCGCACGACTTCGTTCTTTAATAGGGATCCTAGAAAAACTACTGGTTTGTTCTTATTCCCTAACTTTTGCCTGGACCACGTCTTTTGATCTGACTTTGGAGTCCAGCGGGATGCCCCAGTTTTGCCTAAGTCTCCTTCATAGGTTTTGACTTAGCGGGCTCTTATTTTTTTTGAATATTCTTTTATGCACAAGTCGTGTAAATCTTTTAAAAGGCTCGTGACTGCCCCACTCCTTAGGTAACCGAGGGATAGTCATTGTATTGGACTCCTTAAGATGCTAAGGATAAATTCTCGAAGGTTTGCTCTTCCCTTTTTTAGAGTCTAAGTGCTCGATCTGTTTAACTGAAACCTACCCTGCCCCAGGTTAAGATGAGGGTTCTAAAAAAAAACTCCTACTTCAAGGCTCAAAAGAGGTTAACGAGGGATTAACATCCTTATATCTCCAGTGTTTGGGATTTGAAACAATGCCCTACATCATCAGCGGGTTTCAATCGAAAGCATACGACAAGAAATCTGACGTTTTGGGTTCGTCATCCTCCCCCCAATTCTCCATCAGAACAAGAGATCGGGTAAAGTTGGCATTATAATTTATGAAAAATATATTTTGAATGAGTGAAACGAATGGATTTATTCAAGACAAACATATGCGTTGCATTAATTAATCAAAGATAAACAAATTCGTATATGCTAAATATGCTTAATCAAAGAGAAATGCATATAAATAAACAAATGAACTGTCGAAAAAAATCCTTCTAAATGTTCATGAAATCTTGCATTCAAAAGTAACAGTTTCCTTTGGCGGAGCCTCAATGGAAAGGACGTCTAGTTTATGATCACTGTGAGTCGTCATGGCTTGCCCCAGTTATGCTGGTCACATCTTCAACAGTTTTCAGTCGTTGCTTCAAAATAACTTTCCCAGATTCTTTGTTGATCCAGGTCATATCATCTTGAGGGTTACTGAAATGAAGCGAGCTAGGCCTTTGAATAATTACCGGATTCGACTGATTTGCCACAGGAGTAGCATGCTTTGCAGAATTCGAACTCGACAAGTGAGGGACCCTGAGAGGAGTCTCGGTCTTCAGCTGAGCATCGCCAAAAGACAACTTCTTCGTTTCTAGCAAATTTCTGACAACTTTCTTAAGAGCATAGCAATTCTCTAGATCATGGTCGAGCGCACCCTCATGAAATAAACAATGAGCGGTAGCGTTGTAACTTGCAGGTAATGAATTAGGTGGAGGACCCAATGCACTGGTGGTAATCAGACCTTGTTGTACTAAATGGGGGTATAACTCAGTGAAAGTTATCGGAATTGGAGGACAAGGCTTATACTGCCTCTTACGGGGATAAGGAACCTGATTCTGTGATTGTTGGTGAACAGGAGCGTTGGGCACTCGTTGACTGTCGACAGGAGCTTGCATGGGCGGATAACCGGAAGGTTGTTGATGAATCGGTGCTTGATATACCGGAGTTGACTGTACAGGCTGGCATGTAGGAAACTGCTGATCGAAAGGAGGTGCAACAGTAGCTACATAGGGTTGTTGAACATATAGAAACGGATAACCTTGAACATAACTCTGCTGATATTGTAAAGGTTGAGGAGTAGCCTTTTTGCAGTTCTCTGAACGTGTAGGTCCTTTACCATGGTCGGAGTTAGGAGTTTTGCACTTTGGATGGGTAGCTCGTCGAACTGGTTGAGCATTAGGAGACACCAAACCGGATTGAAGAGGAGGTACATTCTTGACAGTAATAGCTTGTTGAGGTTCCACAACAGTATTAGTCTCAGAAACACCAGTAGACTGAGCATCCACCTTCACACTAAGAGCTCGTAGCATTTCTAAAATCTGTCCTACACTTCCTCGAAGATCTTCGAGTTCATGGCTGACACGGCTGATCTCTTGGTTTTGATCTTCCATCCTTATGAAGGGTCGTATTGATGCAGAGAACTCAGGGTGACAAAAATTGGAAGGTGAGAGAACCACGTATGAGAAATCGGGAGACACATGCAATGCAAAAGTAAGATGCTAAAATGTGAATGCAAATGAAGATTTCATGGAATTCAAATATTTACGAATATTGCGGAATACCAAGGAAACTTTTAATTCAATGAAGACAGATTACAAATAATATTCTTGCAACCAAAATAGCTAAATAAAAGCCTAGAAAATCCTAGAGAAGCATCTTCCACAACTTCAGTGAGCAGACGGAGATTCGGAGGAAAATAAATATTCGTAGAGCCTTCTCTTCTTGTAGGATTGTATCTCATCATTCTTCGACTGAATCTGCTTTTGAAGTTCTTCGTACTTGCTGACCATCACATGGTATTTGTTCTTCCATGATTCTACTTCGCATTGTGATTTCTTCAAAGTGATCTTCAAAGTCTCAGCTTCAGTCATGAAATACTGGACAGGTTCCTCTCTTTGAGGTGAAGGATCTCGGCGAGAGTAGGGCATCTTCAACTTAATAGCTCTTCCTCGGACCCATTGAAGGTATGGTTCCATGGACACACAATTAGGTCTGCCCAAACTTTCTTTGTCCTTCCTATGCAGATGATTCCAAGAAGATAGAATCTGATCTTGAAGCTTTTTGTCGTCTTTGAAAAAGATTTTCTCCACATGAATACCTTTAGGCGGTTCCTTCAAGGGATATCCCAACTGTCGGCGAGCTAGGACTGGATTGTAGCTAATTCCTCCATTGAAACTGAGCAAAGGCACATTGTTGAAGTTTCTGCAACTATCAATGATCGATATCCCATCGTACATGCGATTATACCAATCAATATCAGAGTGAGTTAAAGCCATGACTTTTTGCGACCAACGTTCCTGGTTAGGTTTCCAGAACGGACCGAACTTGGGTAAGTGAGAAATAAACCACTTGTATAGTAATGGCACACAACATGTAATCATTCCTCCACCATGAAAGTTTCGGAGATGTACTGAATGATAAGTATTACCCAATAGTGTTGGAACTGGATTTCTTCTCATGAAGGTCTTGATTGCATTAAGGTCCACAAACCCTTCAAAACTAGGAAAAAGCAGCAATCCATAAATAAGCAAAGCAAATATTGTCTCAAAGGCAAACATGTCCTTATGATCAGCATAAAATTGGGCTTTCTTAATTAGGAAGTCCCTGAGAAAGCCGGAGGTCCCCCCTTTGGTGATCATATTGTTTTTGACATCGGATATCTTTAGACAAATGGCTTTAGCAATATCTCGTTCTTTAGGGTCTTCCTCCAAGAAAGGGAATGGAGACTTATCCAAGATAGGTAATCCCACCAACTGAGAGTACTCTTCTAAGGTAGGTAAAAGCTGATAATCTGGAAAGGTGAAGCAGTGATAATCTGGATCATAAAACTGTAGCAAAGTCACAAGAAGTCCTTCGTTTACTTGAATCTTCAACAAAGACAATAGCCTTCCATATCTGTTTTGGAACTTTTCTTGATCTTGAACCAAATCTCTTAGCTTCTCTAGGACTTCCAAATTAAAACCCTTAAAAGTAAATTTCAAAGTATGCTTCCTAGAGTGATCCATGGTATCCTGCAATGTTCATAAATAGAGTTTGAATTCCATGAAGTCTTAATGTAATATGATGCTTTATGGATGCAATGCATGAAAACACACAAAATCCTAGGTTAGAGGAACGTGAGCGGAGTCAAGGTCTACCCATCCCAAAAGGAGTGTACTATAGGTTAGTTGTACCTGCCGAACAAGGTTCTAAAAAGTGCCCAAAGTCATCAGCCCATCTTTCGGATATTATCAACTTTCCGACTGACTCGGGGGTTAATAATATTCTCAAGAGAACCTCTTTTGAGTGTAGTATCGCGTAGCAACCATTGTAGGACTACTCCCACATAGTTCCCGCACTACGTCCTAAATAAGGCCAAGGTGGTGTTAAGGTACTACGGTTCCCAATATCACAGACTCCAATCGACCATGGAAAAAGTTTTCACGATTACTCGTTCAACCGAACCATTTTCGAAAGGGTCTCAACTGAGCGGTGATTCTCGAATCAACTTGGTCGGGATTCACTCCCTATAAGCCTCATCGAATATATCCCCATCCTATAATAATGTCACTAGTCCGGGCGTAGGACTTATCTCACAGCACAAGGAACAGTCCCACCATGAAAGCATAAATATATACATGTAAATGAATAATAACACAGATAGTAATAAATATGAACGAATTAGGGATAACCCTCAAAAGTTTAGCAATTCCCCAGTGAAGTCGCCATTTTCTGTTGCGGTGGAAATAGGATCACAAACTATTAATTAGTTTGAATCGCAATTCAATTCACAACCGCTCTTTGATTTATCCGAAGGAAAAGGTCAAAAGAGGGAAAACCTATTTTTGCATTGTAAACACAACGCGGGGAGATTCTAGGATTCGGGGGTTGGTTAAGATTAGGGAAGGTATTAGCACCCTAAACTTCTGTAGTACTCTACAGGAACCTTTTGTTCAGATGTTTACTATTTGCTTTATTTATTTGCTTAAGGTATATGTACAAAGGATTAAAAGTGAGAAAAGAGACCTAAGGGGTTAATTCTAAGTTTACTCGGCAAGACATCGCATCTTGTGCCTACGTATCCTTACGGGAGTGGAATCAGAGTAATCGTAGTTCCCCTCAAAAGGGAGGTTAGAGACTTCTTGACTGTGGTCAAGGTCTCAAGGGGAATAAACGCATCTTAAGGACACGCTTACGTGGAGTGTAGAAACTCCAAATCTCTACGTTGAATTGTTAAGTTGTAATTAGGGTTAAATTAGGTTAGGGATTCTGCGGCGGGAAACCCTAAAATGAGCGCGGCGGCTCTTTGACCTAATGCTAGGGGTAAAAAGGTAATTTTGCCTGCGGCGAGGCATCTGTGAAAATTAGGGTTTGTAAGGGTTTGAAGTTGAGGACTATTGGCGCGGCGGCCAAAAGCTAGACCTAACCTTCGGATGTGTGGTGTGACTGGAATATTGATAAATGCATGAGGTGATTGAATCATGCAAACGGAAAATAAAGACAGCAGTTAAAGCCATACAAACAGAATTTAAAAGGCAGAAATTTAAAGCGCGATTATTGGTTCGCGAGATTACAACTGAGAAGCAGATACAAACATAAACGAAACTTGAATCGAGAAATAAAATAAATAACGGTAAACATGACAAGCTGCAAAACCAATGAACAATGTTAGTAGACAAGGTTGGACAATGATTGGACGAGTTAGGAGGAAAAGTGCAATATTGGAGGTTTTTGTTGTTTTGAAAAAAAAGATGTTAAATGAATTTATATATAAAAAAGGAGTAATGTTAATTAGAAAAATATTTTAACTTTAATCTTAAAAAAAAATTTTTAACTTAGATATTTTTTAAAAAAAGATTTTTAGGTTATTTATTATAGGAAAAGAGGTTTTTTGATTTTATATAAAAAAGGTTTTAGAGTTTTTATTTATTTTTAAAAAACAGTTTTTTTTTATATTTACAAAAGAAAGGGTTTTCTAAAAAACCATTTTTAATTATAAAACAATAAAAAACAAAATAAATCAAATAATTAAAAAACAAAATAAAAAACATAAAAGGGGTTGGGCCGGTCATCACCCCGGACCCAACCCGGTTGAGGCAACTGAAATCAAAGGGGGCCTTCAGGGTTTCATAACCCTAAACGTCTTGCCGCGGCGCCGCTTGCGTTCTTCTACTTCTCCCTCGCATCTTTCTTCTTTCTCTCGCTGTGATCTTCTTATTTCCTGAAACAAAACATGAAAAATAAGAACATGTGAGTTAATGCATGGTGGTTTACATTTGTCTTTGGCCGATGATGCTTGAGGCTGAGGCTACGGAGTTGATTGCCCGTCGTTCTTCGCGAACGATGAAGGTGATCTCTCTGGGTATTGTTGATCGCGCTTGGTGGTTCTTGGAGCGATGATGACGATTGCTTCGTCTGAGCTCGCACCGTTTAGGGTTTTTGCATGTGGATTCTTCGCCGCTTCTGGTACTCTCCGTCTAGGGTTCCAACTCCTCTCACGGCTACCCCCTTTCATCAGGTTGTACCTTCCTTTTTATAACTAACTTCTGGGCCTTGGATTTGCGTTACTTCTGAGATTCGATTTTATGTTGATATTATTTGATTTTGTGATTTTCTCAGATACTGATTGGATTACGATTGGATGCTGATTGAACTCTGTTTCTCTTTTTAGGGTTTAATCGATCCTAGCTGATATGATTATTCTGATTCGGTTCAAAGATTTCTATCTTCAGAACTTTGTGATTGAATGTAATCTGAACTGATTTGTTTGATTGATTCAGGTTAAGTGCAAATGGGGATTCGATTTGATTTGATCATTTGGTTTTTTCAGATTGAGTTCCAATAGGGGTTTTCTGATACGATTGGGATTTCGTTTCTCCTCTTGGAATCCTGATTGAGCTGATAGGATTTCCCGACTCGATTCAATTTTATTAGTCTGAACTGATTTGCTTTGATCTGTTTTGGGATTAGTTATCGAGTCAAAATCTCTCTATTGATTGATGTTTGATTTTAATTCCCAGGATTCCTTAATGGATTCGTATCTCTGTTTGATGCTTTGAACTCGAACTGACTCATTTTTTGATTGGTTCGCTTTGATGCAGCTCAGATTCTTTTCCTCTTCTTCTTTCAGAGAGGACTTGATATTGAAGCTTTGGTCGAGCCGAGATTGTCGGGAAAGGGATATGGCAATGATGACATTCTGAGCCTTCGAGGGACGCTTCTTCGACAATGTCGCGGTTGCTTCTGATGATCTGATAGCCTGAGCCGCGACGACTGACTGTTATGGTTTTGCACTTGTTCATGTTAGCTTATGCTCGTTCGTTCTGGTCCAATTCATGCCGTGAACTTCAGTTCTTCTGTGCAATCTTGGCAGGTTGATTCAATGGGCTATGATGTTAAGCTGAGCCCAGTGCTTCCAATTGTAATGTCCGTGACAGTCTTTATTGGTATGGACTGAGTCCCTTGTATTCGAGCTGGTTCTGATAATCTTTCTGAACTTACATCTTGCCTCCGTTTCTCATTCTTGTTGAGGCGCTTTAGGCATCAGAACTTGGATGTGCAGTCTATTTATTCACTTCTGATTTTCATGATGTGAATTCACTTGTTTGGTTCAGAGCTGTTGTGAACTGACCTGCTCTCTTGTTTTGTTTTGGTATGCTGTTGCGCTTCTTTGGATCCTGCTGAATATATGACAGATTTGTAGGATGCTTTCTTATGGCCATTTGCGCATGAACTTGCATTTTGATGCTTTGTTTGATGGTTTGTGATTTCTGTCTTGTGCAGCTTGATGCCATAGTTTGGCTTCTCTTGTTCTGTTCAGGATTGCTGCTGCTTGATGCTTATGGCAACTTATGAATCATTTTGAGTTTTGAATGCTGAACCTGATATTGATGTGTTTGTGGCTTTTCAGGTGTTGGAAATTTCGGAACCAAAATGACTCAGACCATGCCGGCATCCGGGTCTGAGTCCAAACTAGCCCATGTTGCCTTATTCTCGTATCAGTTTGGAAAACCAATTGCGGCAAAACGAATCAGTCCCGCTTCTTTTATTACTTCTGTCTCTCGGATGTCCCGTAACGATAAGAACAGGTGTTATCTGATCTGACGCCCACGTCGCGGATCGGTAACGGGGGTAGGACGCAGCTTCGGTTGTGCCACTCCCGGCACTTGATGATGACACTGTTCTGAGAGTGTCAAAAACCTCTAACATTTTCTATATTGCTTGTTTTGCTTTGATGTGCAGGTTAGTCGAGATTTGCGGCGAAGCTTAAAGACAGCATGAAGACACTTAGATGTTCTTAGGATTTAGGATAGATACTTTAATGTAATTCCTTAGAACTTTAATGTAATTCCTTGTAACTTGTAACAAAAAAAAAATATATATTATGAATAAATAACATTTTTTATCCAAATCATTTCTTCTTTGTAATTCACTTTGCAAACTTGTAATAATGATAATAAAATATTATGAATAAAATTCACATATTCTATTAAAATCATTTCCCAATTGCTTCTCCATGCTTTAATTTGCAAACACCTCAACATCCGATTAAATCTCACTAATCAAATATCCTGGAATTAATTCGCTCCAACCATTGCATGAATAAGTTCCATTAATCAGTCGAAGTTTTCACCGTTTTCTCTCTGGAAGAAAGAAGAATGATTTCTTGTTAAACCCTGCTCCACAGATCAGACTTTGATATCAAACCCACGTAAATAAACGCCTCAAAAAACATCATTACGCCCAACATTACGAACTATGCTTCAAAAATGACCAAAACGCCCCTGGGGTATTTCCTGCAAAACAAACACCTTCAGGTCTTGTTAGTGGTTAGCAAATGCGCAGATGATATGATATGCGAAATGACCGACTAAATATGAGGGTAAAATTTGGGGTATTACAATGGGTCTTGAAGAAGCTATTGATTTGCGAATTAAGAATCTGGATGTATACGGAGACTCAGCTCTAGTGGTGAATCAGATAAAAGGAGAATGGGAGATACAGCAGCCCAATTTGATACCATATATGAATTATGCAAGGAGATTGTTGCCTTTCTTTGACAAGGTGGAATTACATCATGTGCCGTGAGCGGAAAATCAAATGGCTGACGCCTTGGCGACATTATCTTCGATGTATAAGGTTAACTTCTGGAACTAGGCTCCCCGGATTGTTATCTCTCGGCTCGATAGGCCTGCCTTCATATTTGCCATTGATGAGGCTCCCGATGGTCAACCCTGGTACTTTGACATCCAGAATTTCCTGAAGAACAAGGAGTATCCGGCTGGGGCATCTAGTCGAGATCAGATAACTCTTAGGAGATTGGCTGGCAATTTCTATTTGAATCTTGACGGTGTCCTATACAAAAGAAACCACGATTTGGTGTTGCTACGTTGTGTAGATGAGAAAGAGGAGAAGTTGCTCATGGAAGAGATACATGAGGGTACGTTTGGTACACATGCTGGTGGGCATGCTATGACGAGAAAGCTGCTGCGGGCAGGTTATTACTGGCTAACTATGGAAACAGATTGTTTCAAGTTTGCAAAGAGGTGTCATAAGTGCCAAATTTATGTGGATAAGGTCCATGTATCCCCAAGTCCTCTGAATGTGATGTCATCACCGTGGCCGTTCTCAATGTGGGGAATTGATATGATTGGCAAGATTGAGCCTACGACATCAAACGGACACCAATTCATCTTGGTGGCAATTGATTACTTCACCAAATGGGTGGAAGCAGCATCATATGCCAATGTCACCAAGCAAGTGGTCGCCAGATTTATCAAACGAGATATTATCTGCAGATATGGAATCCCTGAGCGGATTATCACCGACAACGGTTCAAATTTGAATAACAAGATGATGAAAGAGTTTGTCAGAATTTTAAGATTGAGCATCACAATTCTTCCCCGTATCGACCCAAGATGAATGGCACTGTCGAAGCGGCCAATAAAAACATAAAGAAAATTGTTCAAAAGATGGTTGTGACGTATAAGGACTGGCACGAGATGCTACCTTTCGCCTTGCACGGTTATCGTACGACGGTACGCACATCAACTGGGGCAACCCCTTTTTCATTGGTATACGGAATGGAGGCAGTGTTACTGTTGGAAGTGGAGATTCCTTCCTTGAGGGTTTTACGAGACGTCCAACTTGACGAGGCAGAATGGGTTAAAGATAGACTGAATCAGCTCAGCTTAATGGGTGAGAAGAGGCTAGCTTCTCTCGCATACGGTCGGCTATATCAGAGCCGGATGAAGAAAGCTTATGATAAGAAGATATGTCCCCAAAGCTTTCAGACGGGCGACCTTGTGCTGAAGAGGATTCTCCCGCCACCAACAGATCACAGGGACAAATGGACCCCTAATTACGAAGGGCCCTACGTTGTCAGAAAAGCCTTCTCTGGAGGAGCTTTGCTACTATCTACCATGGATGGTGAAGACTTTACGTCTCCTGTGAATTCGGACGCAGTTAAAAAATACTTTGCTTGAAAGTGGCCCGCTGGATAGAAAAAGAGAATCCAAGCAAAAATGGGGCATCCTGGAGAACCGTAAAAAATGAATAAAAGGTTCGGGCAAAAGTTAGGGATAAAATTGAAAAGATGTACACCCGCGAAGTCGAAAACCTGCATTGGGCGACTTCGGCAAAAAAGGGTATCCCGGTGAATTGAAAACCCGCAAAGGGCGATTCACGCAAAAGTTAGGGATTGAAAAAGCAAATGACTACAGTCCGGGTCTGATACTGCATTGCTTAGTGGTTTGGGAGCACCTGAGGGTTCGTTTATCCAACACAATCTCTTTCGAAAATTGAATACCGGGAAAGCGCCAGAGTCAGGCGAGTCATAGGAGGATCAGCTCACGATGTTTGTCTGCACCATGTTGCCGACATGTGTACAAATTCGAGTTGTATTTGTATTCTTATGCTTTTTTGTGCATATATGTATGTGTGTATGCGTAACTTCCTCTTTTCAGGAGTTGCATCCGATGTACAAAGCTTTGCCTATTCAGAGGCCTGTTATTAATAAAAAAATGTCATTCAGTATTTGATGATTGTGCTTTATTGTTTTGTATGTGGAAAACGCCAATGTTCCGATGAACTTGCATGTGCATAACTTTGTTGGCCCTTGCCAATAATTGCTAAAACTTCGAATTGACTGAAGTAATGTCACGGACACTAACCCGAATAGATTTGGTTGTACAGATTTGTGTTGTCTCGTTTGTGTTTTGCAGGATTCTCGCCTTTAAAGCGGACAATAAAAAATTGTGGCCCCAGCCGGAGGTTCGTGGTGAAAGACTTGACTTGGTGCGATACTAATCCCCTCGCAGGTCGCACCTCATCTCCAGAGGTTGAGATGATGTTATCCCTTACCGAAGGGAGGATTATTTTCCCCAGAAGAGTATTCTTATGGAAGTTGTCCAAGAGATATCCCCAGCCAGTCAAAATCAGTATCCCCTGTAGAGGTTGCACTCCCTAGAGAGTCGAGTGTGTGAATGATCAATCCCTAGCTGGGAGAATTCCCGCAGTGTTTAACCAAGCCATAGTTGGTTCAGAAGGATTATCCTCAGCGGAGTGGTAGCTCCGAGTTGTAAGATGTGCCCAGACAGTGCGTTTCCCCCGGAAGGTTCACTCTTCCTCAGCTGAGTTCCTCTCCCCATCCGAGGATGTTCGTTCCTCTCAGTGGAAATCGAAGTTTAATCTCTCCCCGGTGGAGTTGGTTGTATGTCCGGAATTTATTTTGCCGGAAAACTTTATGATACCCGTTCATCCCCAACATGGTGGTATTCGTCTTCAGCATTCCGTGTTGACTAAGCAAGTCTATCAGAGTTTCCCCAGCAGCTTGAGCCTGCATTCGCATTTGCATATAATGTCATATTTGCATCTACCCAAAAACGCGTAGCATATCCGTGTTGTACGGAGCATTACGCCATTCTCAAACATGCGCATTGTGAAACATAAGCCCGGTTGGTTAACCTTTTATTTTCAAGTGTTGTTTCCCTTGCAGGTGGGGGAAGCTCTTGCTCAGATAAATTACCAAATGTTAAAAGTCTCAGCATGAGACATGTGATGATAATGTTTGTCTTGTCATTATTCCCCACATAGTTGCTTGTTTAAGTTTCTCTTACCCTTCCAGCGGAGTATTTCTTCAAGATTGTTGTTATGTCGTTATCAAAAGATTTCGAAGTTTCCGCCTATGTCGAAGTAGGTGTCTGGCAGTTTGGGTTCAGAAAATCCCCAGTAGAGCCCTTCTCAGATTTGCTTCCATGTCCGCACTAAAAATTGGAAGACTAGACTCGTATTGTGTTACCCATTTGATTGATGGAGTCAGCTGCTGCAAAGAATCGACAGAGAAGCTGTATCGGAGTATTACCCGTAGTGATGGCGGTGTTATTTTCCTGTAGTGATGACAGAGTATTACCCGTAGCGATGGCGGTGCTATTTTCCTGTAGTGATGATAGAGTATTACCCGTAATGATGGCGGTGTTATTTTCCTGTAGTGATGACAGAGTATTACCCGTAGCGATGGCGGTGTTATTTTCCGGTAGTAATGACAGAGTATTACCCGTAGCGATGGCGGTGTTATTTACTCGTAGTGGTAGCAGAGTTATTTTCCTATATCATGGGCAGAGTCGTGTTTTGTTGGCAGAGTTATTTCCCTGGCAAAAGCGTCATAAAGATGGTATGATGTTAGTAGAGTTATTCATACCCATTTGGTTGATGGAGTTACGTGAAGAAAAAACTATGATCAGTTGCGTGTGCATAGAAGGATAAGATACTGTAAATGGACAGAGACAGTACACAGCTTGAGTCGCTAGAGTCAAGTACTGCTACGATCGGCAGAGAGGTGGTGTTGTCTGTATGGATAGAATTAGTCCATGGCAAGATGGAATATTTTGGTGGGTTTTTGTTCCCCAAAGAGTGGTGTAGTTTATCTCTGCGGTTGGCAAATTTCCGGGTTCTTGGTATTCAACCGTCTCGTACCTTGAATGTTTGAAGGTCGTTCGCTCTTCACCCAGTCGGGTCCAAGCCGTTTGAATAGGGGCAGCTGTTGCACCCTAAAATTTGCTCAACCTATTTCACCTGGTTTATGTTTCAATTGCATTGTCATTTGCATAATAAGTCATGTACATAGTCTAATCATTTGTATAGCATAGCATAACAAGTCATCTAACAAGGGATCAAGTGCCATTCTTATCAAAAGAGGCACATCAAGGGGTTTTTATTCAAGATCAAGACCATCCAAGTAATCAAGAAATGAGTTGAAGCTTTGAAAAGTTTGATGGTCAACCAGTGGATTTCTCTCCTAATTTGAGGTATATTGAGTATCATCAATGGAGTATGAACTATGAATTGAGGGTATGGAATGTGCACAAAGATTATGGAAGACCTATAGAGTCATTTTGAAGATGAGACAAGTCATTGATATAAGTACAAGATCCAGGGTTGAAGTACAGTCAACTAGGGTTTCATCTGGGTCAACCCTAGGTCAACCTTAGGTCAACTAAGTGATTGAAGAGCATCAAGGCTTAGTAGAAGGATGTGGGATTCATGGATTGATATGTGGATACATGTGTGGTGTTGTGCCAAGGATAAATAAAAGAGAATCAAGAGTAGGAGGAGTTACCAAATTAGGGTTTCAGTGTAAAATCCCCTAATTTAGGCCTCACTTCCAAGCCAGATAAGTCAAAATGAAAGTTTCAAATGGATTCTTGGTCAACATGAAACTTGTATAGATTCTCAATAGATTTAATTTGAGTACTAGAAGTCTTCAAGAAGATTTGTAGAACTCAAGTTATGGTTCTTGCAAGTTATGGGTCCCCAGAAAACACTGAAATTTATCTGTGAAAGTCACTTGACTTCCAAGCACCTTTTGCCCATGAAGGAGTTTTCAAATGGATTCTTGGCCAACATAAGAGTTGTATATCATGATCTTAGCTTTCCATAGAGTACTAGAAGTCCTCAAGAGGATTTGTATAACTCAAGTTATGATCTTGGCAATCCAGGGGTATTTTGGGAAAATTAAATTACAGGTCATTTTCCAACATAGGTCAAAATCTCTATCTTCCACTCCTCAAATGGAAAAATGTTCAACATGAGATGTGTTCAAAATGATGTTTTTAGGCCATATAAGAGGTCATGAGAGTTTGGAATGGCTTGCTTCACAAAATCACAAAAATGGCCTAAAATAAGGGTAAATTTTAAATGAATCAAGGTTGAAAATTTGGGATTTTTGATCTACAAGTCCAAAACAAGCCATATGACATACCAATTTGATTGTAAAATACATTTTGAGAACATTGATATTGCCACATTTTTTAGTTGAGGATTAATTCAAGGACTTGCTTTGAAAAAATTGTTACTTACATCATAAGGCACATATGCAAAACCAATTTGTAAGGCATAACCAAGGCTTTAGTGAATCCTAACACATCCAAAATCTCATTAGAGGATAATTTGAATTAGAAACAAGGTGAATTAGAAGCTGCTGCATGAGCTGGTATGAACATAGCATGACATGAGATTTCAAAAGCAAGAGATGGTGAATTTCTCATTAGAGCTTTCCAGAAGTTTCTAGATTGATCATTTATGTTCTATATAAGGATTAGAAGAGGTTCAAAGCTAAAGTTAGTGAGAATTGAGAGAGATTTGAGAGATTTCATTTTCAACTTTCTTCTTGCAAAACAAAATTCTGTTACACGATTCAACCACTTTCAATCATTTCTTTTGCATTCAGAACATTGCTCTAGCATTGGTGGATGATTTCAGATAGAATCCATAGCAAGAACATTGAAGAATTGTGAGATAGCATTTGGAATTTTTCATCTGCAACTCAAAATCGAATTCAAGAATCCAAGCCATTTCAATCTCTTTCTTTGCATACAGAAGCATCCTTTGGTGTTGGTGAAGGTATCTGGAGCTTATTGAAGCTTATCTTGAAGCTTTGATCACTCTGTTCATCTCAAAATTACAGGTATGTAAACTTCACTCCATGGCTTGATTTAGGTAGTTTCAATAGGTTTTGAATAGCTAGATTCAATGTAGATAGATGTAGGGAGCTTTCTGGTAGCATTAGAATTGATTTAGAGACAATAAGTTGAGTGACACAATTTCTGTTCATGCTGATAGCTTCGTGTTCTTGATGCTAGAACCTTAGTGTGATAGATAGAAATGATCAGGGTGAAGTGGTGATGAGTTTGGGATGATCAATTTTAGGTATAGTGAGTTTTGGTTCTTGACCATTTTCTGGAAATCCAATCGTGTTTGAGAGTAGAGAGTGATTCAGTGTTCATAGATTACATGGTTAGATTCAGGGAAGAAAATGGAGTGGATTAGGGTTTTTAATTTTGATTTTTGATGAGGAATTGATGGAACACGAATTGGAGAAGATGAAGTAATAAACTCTGGTTATCCATGGCTTTTTCCCTCCAGAATTATTCAAAGGTTGAAGATGAGTTTTAAACCCTTAGATCTTAGGAAGACCATTGACCAAAGCTTGATCCGAAGGCCACGATTGATTTTAGTTTGTGAAGGAGAGTCTGAAGACCTAAACGCATCATTTCATTTAAGTTCATTGGGTGGGCTTAATTATATATTACTACCCACACCCTACTCTGAGGGCCCAATAGGTTTCACACGCAAAAGTATTGTTATTCACACCAAGTTTTTCCCTTTTTCATTTGTTTTTCCATTAATTTTCTGAAGTGGAATTGGGCCTAGCGTGCTTTCTCTTGACACCCCCTCTCTGGGCCCAGTTGGTGAAATGAACTGCATATAATTGCTATCTGACACACTTCTTTCTTATTTTCTTTTATTTTCATTTTAATTCTTCATTTTATTTAGGTTACTTAGAAAATTCATAAATAATTGGAAAATTAATATTTTTGGTTGGGAAATTTTTTACCATTTTCATTAAGACATCAAGAAAATAATAGAAAAATAAAAATAGCATTTCATGCATTTTCTTTTTTATGGCATATTTTACATTTAAGTGCTTTTATTTCACTTTCATTGTGTATATCCAACTTGCTGATTTTTGTATGGACATTTGACTTAGAATTTTGATGTGGCTCTTGTTTCTCTAGTTAGATTAGTCTATTAGGTTCCCCTTGGAATTTTATCACGTTTTTGTGATTTAATTTTGGTTAGTTTTGAACCATAAACTTTAGGGTGATTAGGATTAGGGTTTACCTTGACATAGGTGCATTTTAACACATAGTTTTTGGGTTTTTAGTTTGATTTAGGCCTTGGGGTTTATATGGGGTATAGGGTACATAGTTAGGGTCCCTTAGAAATTAATCTAGGATTTTAGGATGAGTATTACTATTTTCTATGATTTTTGCAAGTTGGTTGTTGTTGGTGTGTTTCCCTCTTGGGATGTTGTTGTGTTTGTTGGGTTTTGGGCATTTCAATTGGGCTTGGGGCTTGTGTTTGGCTTGTTGGAGCTTATGAAGACTTTGAGGATGATTGAAGACAAATAATGATGGAGATTGGAGCTTGAAGTTTCTTGTGCTTGAAGATGCTTGATGAAGACTTAGGAGATAGGAGATATAGGGAGAGCTTTAGATTAGACTGATTTCTTATGTCAAACATAGAGAGCTTCTTGTGCCTCTATTTCATCCTATGAGACAAGGTCCCCCAAATAAGTTCCATATATCCTTAGGAGGGATGTAGAGCATGCTTTGATTGTGTAGAACCTTGAGGATACCACTCACTTGCTATGATAAGATCTTAACGATTTCCCTGGGTTATCATTAGGCCTCTTAACATTCCAACTTCATCCATTAGTTGATTCTCTTCTGGAATGCTTTCATTGAAGTTGAAGACCTATTGAAGATAATAAGTTCATTGAAGAGTGGTGAAGATGAAGCTTGTGCCTGTCAAAGCTGGTTAACTGTGAAAATTAGGGTTTTGCTGCGGTTTGAAGCTGTTTGTTTGTTGGGGTTTATTGCTTGCCAGAGCTTGGAGATTCTTTGGAGATAAGAGCTTATCTAAAGCCTGGGAATCATTAAAGAGTGAAGATGGGATCTTGCTTGAAGGTGTTACTGTCAACCTTGTGCTATTAATCAACTGTAGCTTCCAGAGCTGGTGTTGTTTGAACTGCTTACTGTAAGAGCTGGTGTTGCTGTCAGAGCTGGTATTGGATTTTAGTTCTTTTTCCGTATTGTTTGTTGGCTTGTTCAGCTTGCCCCTTAGGTTTGAAGTGAAGCTGTTTCACTTTGCCTATTGTTTTCCCAGGTTCGAGGTTGAGTGGGACTCCCTTGCCTTGCTTGTATTGCTGCATCTCATGCATTTTACTGTTTACTGTATATCTGCTGTTCTTTTCCGTTTATCCCCTAGGATATCTGTTTCTCTCTGTGCAAGAGAGAAACATGACAGACATTAGGTGTTAACCCATGCATGACAACATTAGGGTAGTTTTGATTCCCATTTCCAACCCTAGGTTTTTAGACTTCTTTCTCTTCTATCTCAGAACAATTCAAAACACAGTAATAAGGATAATCGATGTCGCACGCTACGAGCCTTAAGCTATTTGAGAAAGGTTACTAGAGGGTCACTCTTCAGTGGTTTGATTGCTTGGTGTGTTACCCTTAGGGTGACATACAACGTAGTCACTCTCAAATCATAGTCTCTAGTGCGTCAGAGATTGCAAACATCATCAAAAAAAACAGTTCTCGCATAAAAGACTGAAAACAAACATCAAAGTGTCACTTTTGTCCGCTTGGACTCTTAATCAGGAAAACCCTTTCGTAAGGAGATAAAAACAGTCAGACAAGCTTGTGTCTTCCATAGCCCGAACTACGTTTGCTCTGATCTTTCATGTTGTATGAAAGTACGTAGGCATAGGATGTCGTATCCTAGCGAGCAACCTTCCCTTCCTTTCTCGTAGGTAGGCGAACTACGTTGACTCTGATTTCTCGTTCCAGACGGGAATACGTAGGCATAAAGTGCGATACTTTGCCGAGTCATTTTATTTTCTTTTAACCCCTGACTCTTTAGTTTAGATAGAATAACAATCCGTACTAGAAAACAAGCGTGGATCCCGTCGAGTACGACGGACGTGAGGGGTGCTAATACCTTCCCCTTACGTAACCGACTCCCGAATCCAGGATTTGGTTACGATGACCATTCCTTTCCCTATTTGCGTTAGGTTTACTCTGAGCGTTTCCTTTCCCTCCTTTGGGATAAATAACGCACGGTGGCGACTCTTCTGTCATAGCCGACGCCGATTTTCGCAGTAGCGACACCGTCGTTGGATGTTGCTCCAGTATTTTTCGCGGTTGGGTTTTTGTGGCTTCTGGCCGCCGTCTTGCTTATTTCTTCGTGATGAACCCTTAGGGTTCTTGACCTATTTAGAATGATTAATGGCCGTTGTTGGATCTCTCCCCTTCTCTTTAGGGTTTTCTTATTGATTTATACTACTGCTTGAAATCCTCTTTTAATCTTCTTTTTGGGCCTGAATCTGTGATTTCTGTTATTCACGATTTTCTGTTTGACTTGTTGTTGCACGTTTTAATGAATCTGGAGGATGATTTTGAACTTGTTGTTGAGTTTGCCGGATTTGCTGCGTTTTTGATGGTTCTGTTATTGTTTGCATTGGCTAGAAACATTGGAAGGCTGTGTTTAGTTTGTTGCGAAAATTGTGGCCCCATTGTTGGTTTTTTTTTTTGCAATTTTCCAGGCCAAGAACTTGTTTAATCTGTTTGGATGCATAATGATTGGGAAAACATGTTTGTGGTCTGTTTGGAAAAAACCCATTATTAGAAATAAATGTTTTTTTTCCAAAAGCACTTATTTTCAGAATCACTTTTTAAAAAAAACACTTTTTCTCTCTCCTGGCTAAATTGAACAGATGATGTCGGGTCTTGTGCCAAGGTCGGAAAAAATAAAGTTGGAAGTTGGTGATGACTTCGTCGTTGCCCTTCCGACATACCCGATGATGAGCTAACTGAGGGTATCAGAACTGAAAAAAACATTTTTTTCACCAACTCTAACCGTTTGAATTATTTTCATATGTTGTTGGTATTTCTGCAGGTCCGAGAAATCGAAGATTGAAGATCGACGCAACGATAATTTTAGGAAATTAAGTCTTTTTAGAATTTAGGAATAAAGTTGTAAATTGGAATTTTCTTTTGTAATTGTAATAAACAATAGAATTCAAATAAACTAATTCTTTATTTTTCCAATCAACTTTCTCCGATTAAATTTCCAAATAATTCATCCGCTTAAGCTTAAACGAATAAATTCACTTAATTAAAATGATCCGACTAAACTACTCCAAATAAACTCAAACGATTACATTCCCTTAATTAAATTTAATCGATTAGGCTCCTCCAAATAAATTCGTCTGAATAAGTTTGTCCGATTACATCCACACCAATAAATTCATCTGATTCCATTTACCCGACTAGATTCATCTGGTTAAACTCATCCAAATAAATTCACCTGACAAACTTCATCTAGTTAAAACTCGTCTGATTAAATTCAAATGACTAACTTCTCATGATTAGACTCATCCAAATAAATCAATATGATTAAATTTTTCCAATGAGATTTATCCGATTAAGCTGTGACGTTCAAACTCTGAACTTGGAAATTAATCATTTTGCGCAAATTACTGACCATTTTGCCCTTTACCGATTAACCCGCACGCGGTGTGATTTTTCCTACAAAACTAACAGACTGAGCAAACTGGTTAGCGGTTAGCTTACAACACAATGCAAAATAAGATGAAGTGCGAAATGAACCTAATAATCTAAGGGTAAAATTTGGGGTATTACACTTGCTCCTATTTAAATAGCTTCACCGAATGATTTGAGCGATGTAGACTCGTGAAATCATGGTGAAAAGGATTTAAATACAGATAACCAAAAATTTTGCCCTTCAGTGCAGTGATATACAATGCTACGGACAACAAAACAAACTATGATGCTGACAATGCCATGAATCTAGTATGATGCGTATGACAAAAATGATAAATGTAAGGATGCAGACGACATGATGACACACGGGACAGACGCGATGACTAAACTATACTAGGGAATATGACGCACCAGCGAAACAGCACGGCACTGGGGAGTTCTAAAGTGATGGCCAACTGGTGCAAGCACGACCAGATGTCACTTTAGGGTGACAAGGTAACACAGGAGAGACGACCTCCACTGGGGAATATCCAAGAGTAACTATGCAACAGATTCAGGCATGACCTGCTGGAACTCTAGGATTACAAGGTAACTCAGGATCCACACGGCGGTAGGATCAGGTAAACGACAAGTGCTGGAGTTTTCAGGACATTTATTTAAACGAAGAGATCGAGCGGGATCTTCAGGAATCGTCGAAAAATATACAGGGAGAAACAAACATCAGAAACATCCAGAAGAACATAGAATAAACTCTGAAACACACCAGAGATACTCGGAAAAATATCGAATATACTCTGGGACACATCCAGAAACAAATTGAAAACATATATAAGAGCACGAGACAAAGACAAGGCTCTGAAGGTAGATACGAAACATTTAGGAAAATATTAAATGTACAGGAAGAGTTTAAAGACGTATTTGGAAGAACATCAGATAAGCAACAAAGGAGTTCTAGAAGAACATCAGAACTAAAACTCAATCTGGAACAACATCAGAAATAGAAACAAATCTGGAAAAACATCGGGTAGACTCTGGAAAACCATCAGAATCGAAGAAATATCTGGAAAACTATCAGATAAGTTTTGGAAAAACATCAGAACAAAGACTCAATCTGGAAAACCATCAGAAAGAGAAACAAATCCCGAAAAACATCGGATAGATTCTGGAAAACCATCAGAATTGAAGGAATATCTGGAAAACCATCAGATAAGTTCTGGAAGAACATCAGAACAAAGACTCAATCTGGAAGACCATCAAAAAGAGAAACAAATCCGGAAAAACATCGGATAAATTCTAGAAAAACATCAGAATCAAAGGGAAATATCTGGAAAACCATCAGATAAGTTCTGGAAGAACATCAGAACAAAGACTCAATCTGGAAAACCATCAGAAAGAGAAATAAATCCAAAAAAACATCAGATAGATTCTGGAAAAACATCATAATCAAAAGGGATATCTGGAAAACCGTCAGATAAGTTCTGGAAGAAAATCAGAACAAAGACTCGATCTGGAAAACCATCAGTAAGAGAAATAAAAGTGACATCAAAGAATGGCGTTGGACAAAAAGGATACCAGACATCCAGTAATGGCTTTGAATGAAAGGTATAAACACACTATCTGAGAATGGTATTAGACGTAAGAGGACCAGACATATCTAGAAGAACACTCAGATAAGAAATATCATATCTGGAAGAACGTCAGATAGACGCGACACAAACTGTTGGTTAGGTTCCAAGTGAGTTGGACTTTGAACATAAGGTAAGACATGAATAACACCACGACCTCGGGAGAAATGCAAATTAGGACGAAACACTCGTGATATGTATATGTATATGAATAATGCTATGATATATGATCAAATTCGAATGCAGATGCCGACGACAAGGCTCAACTCTTTTGGTGAGATGACAAGACTGGAGAACTGATTCCTCAACATGGAGATCAATGTTATTCTGCTAAGGGACCCAAGATGTTACTGCTGAGCATAACTCTGCCACACTGGTAAACTGTGTCAAGTTGATGATCCTTGTAGGAAGGATGAATATCTGCTTGGGGACCCTTCAAGTAAATTGTCCCAGATTAAGCCGTCTATAATAGATGAATTGATAATTGCTTCAGCTTGTCTGATTTATGAAAATGATTGTTTTACTGTACTCTCGGAAGGCTTGCCCCAGTATGATTCTTGAAAAATCTTTGGGATAAACCAAATCTGAGAAGACCTTGCCCCTGAACCACAAATCTTAAATTGATTCTCAATAGGATGTAAGAGGAACTTGCCCCTGATAGGATCACTTGACCAAGTTTCTCGATTGTTTGAAAATTCCTTAGAGGAAAGGCAGTTTGCAAACAAAAATATTCATACAAACATGGTAATGCAAAGTTCATGCAACTTTTGAAATCAAAATTATTTTTAAAAGATGAAAAAATAAATGAGTCGTTGGTCAGAACACGGTGGTTCACGACACCCAAAGTTTAAAACAAAGGTGTACTGCCTAAAATAAATGATTCGCAAAGATCTTTTGGAGTCAGCTTACGCAACCTTGTTGTAGTATGCTTTCAAAATAACCTTGCTTCAATTAGGTCTTTGGAGGGTTGTAATGTTTCCTGGTTCACGGTTTAAGAATAAAAGGATAAAGGCTCAAAATTTATTTGTACCCACCCACTCTACGTGATAATATTCAGTCCTATGCTCAGTTGGCTCATATTACACATTCGGATTCCTATTGGTTAGAAATTGCACTGATGGTAGCAATGATGGTTCAGAAGTCAAGGGACCTATGAAAAGGCAGCCACTACTTTCCTATAATATTTGGTTGTTTTGATATTGAGGATTTTCGGGGTAAGGATTTAAAGCTCCTCTTTGTATTATCCCTAAATTTTGCCTGAGCTGTTTCTTGTGAAGGTTACAAGCAGCGTGATGCCTCAGTTTTTCCTAAGTCTCCTTTATAGGTTTTGACTTAGTGGGATTTTTCTTTTGATATTTTTTTTGAAAGAAAGTGATTGCCTGGATTAAATGATCACAGTGAACCATCATCGACTTTTGGCTTAAAACATCTTCGACACTTACTTGCTATGTGCGAAGGAAAATTTGTGAAGGCAGCCTTTATATGACAGGTGTATTGCAGGAAAGCACAACCGAGCTAACTGAGAACTACCCATCCCAAGGTTAAGATTGCGGGTTTTTTGTAAAGAAAGAAACTCCAACTTCTAGTCTCGAAGGGGATGACAAAGGAATAACTTCCTTATTTCTCCAGTGTTTAGGGAGTTGAAACAATGCCTTACATTGTCAACAAAGTTTGAATCAAAAGTCGCAATGCTCAGTTCATTAATATAAAAGTACAAACATAATTTGAAAGCTAACAGCTAATATGAAAATAAGAAAAGTGCGAACAACGAGAAACAAAAGGCCTAATGACTAAATCAGTACAAGGATGAGCCGTCCTGTCTGAAACACAAATAATCCGCTGGGGTCAGGCCGAAGCTTCACTTTTGATGCCCTGGCAAAGGATTGTTCTAGACATTTGGATGATTACCTATAAAATTAAGGATTCCAGTTCTAACCAACTCACGCACTCTAGCTTTTAGTGCAAAACAATACTCCAAGTCGTGGCCTAGAGCACCCTCATGAAAAGCGCAATGGAGATCAACCATAAATCCAGCTGGAGGAGGATTAGGAGAAGGTTGTAAAGCCCTTGTAATGATCAGATCTTGTCGAACCAGGTAAGGATAAAGTTCTGTGTAAGTCATGGGAATAGGATCAAATTAGTTCCTTTTTCGATACTGGTTCTGTCTAACAACGGGGTGTTGAGGAATCTGAGCTGGTTGTGAAGCGGCAACAATAGCAACAACATGATGATTAATAGATTGAGGTTCAAGGAGAGGCCTTCTTGCCTCATTTATGACATCATTGGTCTGATCCTCTTTCCTCTTCTGGAAATTCCCATAGGATTTCTTTGCCCCACTAGAGGATTCAGCAGCTTTGGATACCTTACCATTTTTCAAACCTTCTTCTAACCTTTGAAGAGACACTCCCAATCATCTTTTCCCAATAAAAAGGAGACAAAGTATCCATGAACATTCCTGTTAGTTCTTTCTCTACAATAGGGGGTTCAACTTGGGAAGCTAACTCCCTCCAACGCTGAGCGTATTCCTTGAACGACTCTCTTTCCTTCTGAGACATACTTTGAAGTTGACGATGATCAGGAGCCATATCTAAATTGTATTTGTATTGCTTCATAAAAGCGTTGGCGAGATCCTGGAAGCAGTGGACGCTGTTATGCTCTAAGTTCATATACCATTTGAGAGAGCCACCACTCAAACTATCCTGAAAGCAATGGATAAGCAACTTCTTATTGTTGGCGTGAGCTACAATCTTTCGGAAGTACATGACTAGATGAGCTCTTGGATATGGGTTACCTTGATACTTCACAAACTCAGGAGTCTTGAACTTGGTAGGCAAAACAAGACCAGAAACTAGGCATATATTGTCTGCATCTACGTTGAAGAAATCAGTACCCTCGACAGCTTGGAGTCTCTTATTTATGATCTGAAACTGTTCACGAGAAATCTCAGCCACAACAAAATCTTCATGGTCTTCCCCTTGAACATCGGCAACATTATACTCATAGGAAGGGTTCTCAAAGGGATCTTGGACCGTCTGGTTAACAGTGTGAACCACAGGTCGGGTCTCGGCAAGGACGGGAGCTTGAAAAACCGGTATGACAGTTTGACCAATCCTAGAAGTAGATGCAAAAGGTGGAGATTAGTTAGGAGGTAAACCAAATGCTGGCCAAGTAGATGGTGGCAGTTGAACAGGAGGTGGATCAGCACTTGAAACTTCCTGAATAACAGTCCTATGAGGTGGCTCTCCTTTGGAAATCAGTACTTGAAGCATCCCGGTAAGCCTGGTCGTGCTTGCTTTCAACTCATCAATCTCCGTTCGTATTTCCGCATTATGTTCCTCTTGCTCTGACATCTGAAGTCTATAGTTAGCTCGAGTCTGATATCTGTGTCGAGGAATCAGCTTGACGACTCAAAGGTACACTAGAAGATAAAGACAACTGGACATGAGTTACTGGACCGACATATGATATGCATAACATGATGCTACAATGCAGAATGTCGATGAAAGATTTCATGGAATTCAAATATTTACGAATATCGCGGGATACCAAAGAAAGCTTTAATTATTATTTTTGAAAATGGATTACAAGTGAACATTCTTAAAAGATAATCTTGACATAATAGCTAAATAAAAGCTAATAATACCCTAAGGAAGCTTCATGTTCTACTCTTTGCTCTGCTCTTCTAGCTGGGCCTCTTCGAGGATGAACCTGTCTTCAAAAGATAGATTGAGGGTCGGAGGAAAATAAATCCTCCATTAAAACCAAGCAAGGGTACATTGGAAAAGCTCCATAATTGTTGGTGATTAATGTCCTTGATGTAGGATAACCTCAAACATAAGGATCTAGCAATGTCTTTCTCTTTTAGGGCCCTTCTCCAAGAACGAGAAAGGAGATACATCCAAATTAGGTAACCCCACCAATTGAGAGTACTCTTCTAAAGTAGGAAAGAGTTGATAATATGTTTCTGAATCCCTCTTGATCCTAAACCAAAGCTTCTAACTTCCTTAGGTCATCCAACTTAAGACCCTTAAAAGAATATTTCAAAGTGTTTTTCTATTGTAACCCATGGTATCCTGCAATGTTCATAAGTAAGGATGAATTCCATGAAACCTAATGTAATGTGATGCTTTATGGATGCAATGCATAAACACATAAGCAAACAAATGTCCTAGGTTAGAGGAACATGAGTGGAGTCAAGGTCCACCCATCCTCATAAGGTATGTACTAAGGTTAGTTGTACCTGCAAAAAAAGGGTTCTAAAGAAGTGCCCAAAGTCATCAGTCCATCTTTTGGATATTATCAATTTCCTGACTGACTAGGTGGTTAATAATATTCTCAAGAGAACCTCTTTTGAGTGTAGCATCGCGTAGCAACTATTTTGGGACTACTCCCTCATAGTCCCTGCACTACGTCCTAGGTAAGGCCAAGGTGGTGTTAAGGTACTAAGGTCCCCAATATCACGGACTCCTAGCCGAAAATAGTAAGGGTTTTCACGACTATAATCGTTCAACCGAACCAATATCACGGACCCCCAGTGAAGTCGCCATTTTCTGTTGCGGTTAGAATAGGATATCAAATTATTAATTAATTTGAATCACATCTATAGTTCACAACCGGTCTTTGATTTATTCGAAGGAAAAGGTCAAAGAAGGAAAAACCTAATTTTTGCATCGTAAACAATGCGAGGAGAAATCTAGATAAGGCGTTGGTTAAGCCTAAGGAAGGTATTAGCACCCTAAACTTCTGTAGTACTCTACATGAACCTTTTATTGAGTTTGTCGGATTTGCTGCATTTTTTATGGTTCTGTTATTCTTTGCATAGGATGGAAACATTTGAGGGTTGTGCTTAGTTTGTTGCGAAAATTGTGGCCCCATTGTTGGGTTTTTTTTGCAATTTTCTAGGCCAAGAACTCGTTTGATCTGTTAGGATGCAAAATGATTGGGAAAACGTGTTTGTGGTCTGTTTGGCAAAACCCCATTTTTAGAAATAAATACTTTTTCCAAAAGTACTTATTTTCATAATCACCTTTCTTAAAAAACACTTTTTCTCTCTCTCTTGGCAAAATTGAACAGATGCTACCGGGTCTTGTGCCAAGGTCGGAAAAAATAAAGTCAGAAGTTGGCAACGACTTCGTCGTTGCCCTTCCGACATACCCGATGATGAGCTAACTGAGGGTATCGGAACCGAAACAAAACATTTTTTTCACCAACTCTAACTGTTTGAATTATTTTCATATGTTGTTGGTATTTTTGCCGGTCTGAGAAATCGAAGATTGAAGATCGGCGCGACGGCAATTTTAGGAAATTAAGTCTTTTTAGAATTTTGGAATAAAGTTGTAAATTGGAATTTTCTTTTGTAATTGTAATAAAAAATAGAATTCAAATAAACTCAATTCTTTATTTTTCCAATCAACTTTCTCCGATTAAATTTTCAAATAATTCATCCGCTTAAGCTTAAACGAATAAATTCACTTAATTAAAATGATCCGACTAAACTACTCCAAATAAACTCAAACAACTACATTCCCTTAATTAAATTTAATCGATTAGGCTCTTCCAAATAAATTTGTCTGAATAAGTTTGTTCGATTAAATTTGTCCGATTACGTCCACACCAATAAATTCATCTGATTCCATTTACCCGACTAGATTCATCCGGTTAAACTCATCCAAATAAATTCACCTGACTAACTTCATCTGGTTAAAACTCGTCTGATTAAATTTAAATGACTAACTTCTCAAGATTAGACTCATCCAAATAAATCAATATGATTAAATTCCTCCAATGATATTGATCCGATTAAGCTGTGACGTTCCAACTCTGAACTCGACAATTAATCATTTTGCGCAAATTACTGACCCTTTTGCCCTTCACCGATTAACTCGCACGCAGTGTGATTTTTCCTGCAAAACCAACAGACTGAGCAAACTGGTTAGCGGTTAGCTTACAACGCAATGCAAAATGAGATGAAGTGCGAAATGAACCTAATAATCTAAGGGTAAAATTTTGGGTATTACAGTCCCACTCACTTGGCACCTACCAAAAAATTTTTGTCTTGGCTTATCTGATGTTCTTCCAGATATGGCATTTCTAATCCGACGTTTTTCTGGATTTGTTTCTCTTTCTGATGTTTTTTCATATTGAGTCTTTTTTCGGATGTTCTTCCATAACTTATCTGATGGTTTTCCAGATAATTCCTTTTGATTCTGATGGTTTTCCAGAATCTATCCGATGTTTTTCCATATTTATTTCTCTTTCTGATGGTTTTCTAGATTGATTCTTTGTTCTGATGTTCTTCCAGAACTTATCTGATGGTTTCCTAGATATTTTCCTTCGATTCTGATGTTTTTCCAGAATCTATCTGATGTTTTTCCGAATATGTTTCTCCTTCTGATGTTTTTCCAGAGTGAGTCTCTGTTCTGATGTTCTTCCTTATCTGATGGTTTTCCAGAACCTATCCGATGTTTTTCCAGATATATTTCTCCTTCTGATGTTTTTCCAGAGTGAGTCTCTATTCTGATGTTCTTCCAGAACTTATCTGATGGTTTTCCAGATATTTTCCTTCGTTTCCGATGGTTTTCCAGAATCTATCCGATGTTTTTCCGGATATATTTCTCCTTCTGATGTTTTTTCAGATTAGGTCTTGGTTCTGATGTTCTTCCAGAACTCTCTTGTTGCTTATCTGATGTTCTTCCAGATATGTCTTCAAACTTCTCCCGTACATTTATTGGATACCTTCAAAGGCTTGTCTTCATCCCATGCTCTTATAGATGTTTTCACGTTGTTTCTGGATGCGGCCCAGAGTTCATTTGATGTTCTTCCAGATGTCTATGATGTTTGTTTTTTGTCCCTGATATATTTCCCTGATTTTCCCTCACTCCATTCAATGTTATTCTAAATGTTGTGACTCCTTCCATCCAGTTCCGTTCATGGATGATGTTTGTTGCTTCCTCTATGTTGCTGCCTCTCCCTAGTGAGTGTTTAATCATTATGTCGTCTTTATCCCTGTTTGCTTTCGTTTCTGTCTGCATTTTGCATTTATCATTCAATCATTTTCATCATAATAGATTCATCGCATTGTCCATTTTAGTCTATTTTTGTTTTGTCCATAGTATTGCATATCACTGCATTTGAGGGCAAAATTTTCGGTTATCTGTATTTAAATCCCTTTCACCATGTTTTCTCGAGCCTTCGCTGCTCAAATCATCAGGTGAAGCTATTTAAATAGGGGCAACTATCATACCCCAAAATTTACCCTTAGATCATTAGGTTCATTTCGCATTTCATCTCACTCTGCATTGCATTTTAACTAACCGCTAACCAGTTTATTCAGTGTGTTGGTTTTTGCAGGAAAAGTCACTCTGTGGGCGATTTAACTTGCGAAGGGAAAAAGGGTAATTAATTTGCAACCTGTCGACAATTCATGAAGCCAAGTCGTCATCAGGAACTCCTCAAACTATTGGGGTTTTAACCTCCGGGTCATGTGGTTTTATTTGAGAATGAGCTTAATTTTACGGCAATACGGACGTCAGGTTTCTCGTGACACAGTACATTTTTTTAAGAGCCGAGATTTAATCGTCAGTTGGATTTCAGAAGTGTTGTTTGATTCATAAACCATCTAGAGCTGAGTGTGTTGCAATGCAGGTGGATTCGGGTTAAAGCGGTGCGAGAATTTGCTTTGAAGAACTTAATCAGACGAATTTATTTAGATGAGTTTAATCAAATGAATTTAGTCGATTGAATTTAATCGAATGGATTTAGTCGGGTAAATTGAATCAGAGGAATTTATTTGTATAAATTTAAGCACATGAACTTAGTTGGTTGAATTTAGTTGGACGAGCTTAATCGGACGAATTTATCTAGACGAATTTACTTGGAGGAACTTAATCAGATAAATCTAATTACGAGTTTAGTTGTTTGAGTTTAATCAGATGAATTATTTGGAGAAATTTGATCGAAAAAATAAAGAATTGAATTTATTTATTTGAATTCTATTTTTTATTACAAAGATAATTACAAGTACAAAATTCATTCCTAACTCCTAAATGCCTAATTTTTCTAAGATGGTCTTCGAGCCGATCTTCATCTTCGACTTTTTTTCCAAATCTGCAAAGAAAACCGACAACATGGAAAATAATGGTTAAACTGTTAGAATTGATAAAATTGGTTTGCTTACTAATTATTCTGATACCCTCAGTTAATTTTCATCATCGGGTATGTCGGGAGGGCAACAACGACAAAGTCGTCGCCAGCTCCCGACTATTATTTTTCGACCCCGACATCGACCCGACAACATCTGTCCAATTTGTTCCGAGAGAAAAGTGATTTTTTTGGAAAAGTGATTTTGAAAAAAGTGCTTTTGGGAAAAGCACTTATTCTGGAAAAATGATTTTTTGCCAAACAGGTCATAAACAGCTTTCCCAAAATTCATGCAACCTGATAAGATCAAACAAGTTCCTAGAAAATTTCGCAACAACAACCAACAAATCCATGAAAAACGCAAGGTCCATAACAACAAGACCAAACTTCCCAAATTCGCAGCAACAAATTCCTCAACCAAGCTATAAATTCCACAACAACCAAGCAACAAAATTTCCTCCAAACTCGCTACAAAAATGCCACCAATTTCTGGATCCAATACCATCAAAACAAACTTTCCTGAAAATTGTAACAAACAATTAACACCAATAAATCATTAAAGAATCGTAACAAAGAGCGCCCAAGCCCACATCATTAGAAAAACTTCATATAAGAACATCACATTGTTCATCATCAAAAGGGGGTCACGAGATCATCAGCAGGAAAATAAGAAAAGGGTCCCAAAATCAGAAATAGGGAACCGCAAAATCATCAAGTTCATCATCAACGAGCCAACAAGTCCCCCACGAGTTCATATCAGAAAATCAAGAACACCAAGAAGCTCCGAGAGACAGAGAATCGTCCCATCATCATCACAACTGAACGCCTCAACCCAACCATGAGATTCGCAACATACAGCAAAAAATAAGCCTGAAGAATCAAGACCATACAACCACAAGAATCACAACCAAAATCGTGACAACATGGAACCCAGGCCCAGAAAATTAATATAAGAACATCATGAGGAGTTCAACAGAAAAAAAATTTAATAGAAGAGGGTCACAAATTCATCAGCTCAAAAGAACAAAAGGCAGCCACAAGTTCATCAGAAGAAAAAGACCTCATCAATCCACGATCAGAAAAACAAAAGAGGAACGAAGAATAAGAACTACAAGGAGCCGGCAGCGGAAACCCTAAGGTTTCGACGCCGGCCAAGCGCAACCTGCAAGCCAAAATCACGACGGCCTTAGCTTCAGCATCATTGGCCGCCGACCACACAACATTATGCAAAGGTAAGCCCTCACATTTTAACGGTTTTTGGTGGTTTTTCAGGTGGGAGAAGAACCATAGCTTTCAAGAAGGAAATGCTCAGGCCATGCAAAGGAGAGAAGGAAGAAAAGTGAAAAGCTCAAGCCGTTCATC